>JAHRHJ020000351.1:0-80318 GCA_019776745.2 Taxus chinensis
GTAATGAGAAGCGTGTCAAATAGTTGTTGCAAAGAGTGCGAGGCTAACCCGAGCTTTATCATTGGGCGAGTTACCGTCTGTAATGTCAATGATATACTGGTTGCCTATTTTTTGGCATGCTGTACAAATTGCAGCTATCGTCGCAATTGCATAATGCTCGGCAATGGACAATAGCTGATGGATATTTGAGTTGGGAATAAACATATGATGAGGGAAAATAGAATCAATAGATTCTATGGTGGTGGTTTCAGTGACCAGTAATATAAAGTCACAGTCACAGTGGTCATATTCACTTTTTGGGCTTATGGTAAAGTTTGTTATGCGAATGGCTTTTTGCATTTGTATTTTATCTTCATGACTTATAATGAGAGGCCTGATAATGTTAACAGTTATAGTTAGTTTGCCTTTGTAGTCCATCAGGTCTACTCGTAATAGTTCTTTTCCTCGTTGTTTGTCAAGAACTGTTTTATATGTAGCCATGACGTCGCCTTCAAAAATTTCTCCGAACTTGTAGTTGTTTATATCATCAATAGATATAAGAGTTGGCCTTTCACTTCTTTTCCTGTACATTATTAGAGGTCCAAATACAATTACAGTGTATTGCAATAATGGTAATTGACAGTGAAATTCATAAACAAAATACCTTTTTGCGGATGGTTGCAAGGGTACATCTGCCTGGTCAACTGGAGTTGTGTCTCCCATGATAGCTACAATGACAGAAGCTTTATAATAAATAATAGGTATGGAAAACAAATTACGGTTTTAGTTGTATGCAAAGTATAAGTGCAAGTAATAACAAGTATCTTGTCCAATGCAGATTGTCCCCTGTATTTTGTATTTGCAATTGTTTTGGCAGTATGTATTTTGCATGGCTACAGAACAGGCAATGATATTAAAAGTGCAATGACAGAAGCTTTATAATAAATAATAGGTATGGAAAAAAAATTATGGTTTTACTTGTATGCAAAGTATAAACGCAACTAATAACAGGTATCTTGTCCAATGCAGATTTTCCCCTGTATTTTGTATTTGCAATTGTTTTGCCAGTATGTCTTTTGCATGGCTATAGAACAGGAAATGATATTAAAAGTGCATTATGGTCAGTCCAATATGCATGGCTGATTTCAGTGGTAGTTTTTGTAATGTTCATATTTGTCCAACATTGGTCTATTTGTGTGTTGTTGTCGGTTGTTGCCATGCTCGGTACGAGGAAGAGGTTTTGCTGCTGCATTTCGTTGTAAAGTTCTGTTTGTCTGCTTTTGCTTTTCAGCATATCAATGTTGAAGTCACCAACTACTACCAGTTGCATATTTGTCGGTACAGTAGATGTAATTACTTGTAATAAGCTACTAATTTTTTGTACTGGGCTTAATGGTTTCAAATATATATTTTCTATTCATATCTGCGTATTCAAATAACAAATGTCAATTGTATTACTTTCGATGTGGGGTGTACTAAATCTTTTAATGTTGTGGCATTTCAGTTTTTTTTTGCAGCATGTAAGCAGACCATGCATAGTCATGGTAGGAATAATGTCGAATATTTGCAATAGAGTTGTATCATTTGGCATTTTCGCAGTCTGTGTTTCTTGTAAGCATACTACGTCTGATTGCATTATTGCAAAGTCATGTGTTATGTGTTGAATATGAAGTGCTAAACTTTTGGTATTCAATGAGCAAATGCGCACATGTTTGGGGCTTGTGTGTGTGAAATTGTATAATGGTGTCCATTTGGAAGACTGTAAAAGCCTATGCATTTCAGTTTGAACGTCAGGTGACAGTACAAAGTTCTTTTGTTCTAGTTTATGTATAAGATACAGTGATTCAATATTTTTTACGCGTGAAAGTGCTATGTATACAAGGCCATGGTAATTTACTTTGTAAGGGTCAAAAGCTAGTGCTTCCATTGTTAGCCCTTGGGCTCTATGTATAGTTCTGGCACAGGCTACTTGTACGGGGAATTGGTACCGAGTAATAGTTTGTTTACTAATGCGTATTTGTTTTACAATTCTAGTTATAGGAGTCAAGTGTTTGCTAATTCCTGTTGTGTACATGCTTTCCATTTTCGTACGTTCGAGTTTACCAATCTCCGTATTGTTAAATTCTATCCATAGTAAAGATGGTGTTCCAGTTGTAAAAGCTTTGAACAATCCGTCTGTGCCATTCACTAGGCCATCGTTTATGTTGTAGTTTCCGCCAATCAATTCTATTCGGATGTCCTGTTTAACCAATATAGTTTTGGGCAATATTGGTTTTTTCATGCTTACTAAGTCATCGTCAATGACATTAGTTTCTGTATAGTCAATTGCAGTGAGTGTGTACATTTCTCCTGGCAAAAGCAAAAGCATATTCTGATTGTGGCGGTCGACGTCTGCATTTTTGTGGAATAAGTATGGGAAACATGGATCTATTGGCGGGGGTCTGTAGCAGTGGTGGTTTAGATATTCAACATCTACATTTGTTTGTGTGCAAGTTCTAATACGGTTAAGAATTGATATGAACATGCTATTTTGTTGTCGCATTACATGTTCCAGTTGAAAGCACTTGACATAGTCTTGCCAAAATGTATATTGTATTGTTTCGTTATGCATGGTTGGTTTTTTGAATAACCATGAATCGAGAATTGGTTGCGCTTGGTATAAGTCCCCGCAGAAAATAGTATTTACGTTTCCAAAGGGTGTAGTTGGTTTATGCATAATTTCACGTAGACGTTTGTCTATGTTAAATAGCATACGGCTTCCAATCAACGAAACTTCGTCAATTAGCAGTATCTGTAGTTCGCTATAACGCTTGCTCATGGTATCTAAACTATTTCCGCTTAATGGAAGCATCTGCGACATTCGATAAGGTAACTGGAAAACAGAATGAGCTGTTGCACCATTGACGTTGTACGCAGCTTTGCCAGTATATGCTACGGTAATGCCTTTCACTTTTAGAGGATCGCTATTTAATTGTCTATTGTAAAAGTGACAGATGGCTTGGTATATTACTTTTGCAGTATACGTTTTGCCTGTGCCTGCGCCGCCTGTCAAGAATAAGTGGAATGGGTCGTTTGGAGCTAACAATTTTCTAATGACAATGTCCTTTACTATAAGTTGTTGCTCTTCGTTTAATTGTTGTTGTAAAGCAAAGTACTCTTCAGTGTCTATTAAGAAAGGAATTTTTCTTATGGTAAATGTGGTGCTTGGTTGATTATGAACTGTTATTTTCTTGGTGGCATATGCAAGATCATTTCCAATGTCGTATTCCTCAAAATGCCTAGCTGCATTAGATTCGTTTACATTGTCATAGTCGAATGTCAAGTTCGGTTCATTTTCAATGTTGTAAGCAGCAATGTCGATGTTTCCCCATTGAGGATCTACTTTTGCAATGAATTGGTTTTCATTTTCATTTACCAATGGTTGATAGGCGGTAAATGTTGAGCACCATGTTTCAAAGTTGTTCTTCAGTGATTCTTCCAGTCCACGAAATGGTATAAACAACATTATTTTTTCTCTATAGTAGTTTTCTGGGTCGACATGTTTATTGTATCTTACATACCGTATGATTTTGGCTTTTTTACGGTGTTTTATGTTTCCTAATGTTTTCGTATAGCAGGCAGCAAATTCTGCTAAGCAGATGTTGTCTAATGATGTAGGCCGCACATTGTATTTGTCGCTAATGGAAGCACATAAAATGTTTTCGGAGTTGTCATGTTCTTTAGCTATCAACTTAGGAGGCTTTAAAATGAACGTTCTACTTGTAATTGGAGATGTGTTTATAAAAATCGTATTTCTAGATCCATAATGCAATGGCAGTGAAAGAACAATGTGCACTGCTTGGCTTGTGGACATTTGTTGGCAATTAAGTAAACTGCTCCCTAGACGACGTATGAACTGCATTTCACTTTCATTATTCTGTGATGCTTGTTCACGAATTTTGTGAAAAGCAGTTGTTAATTTCCGGTCTAGTTTAGTCATGTACGATGTACAGTAAGTTGCAGCTGAGTAAGCGTCTAAAATGAACTGTGCATCACTGTTTGCATACCATATGTTTGGTACTTTACGAGAAAATACATTTGTCCACATATCATGCGGCTGTATTTTCAAGATTATGATAGGATGGCTGAGAAGACATTGTAATAGTGTAAGATATGTTTGCCTAGTCAAGTTGTGCTCTTAAATAAATGCAGTAAACGTTGTGGAATGCTTATATTTTTTGGTTTGCAGGCTTTGGAAAAATTGTTTTGCTATGCCTTTGGTAATGGCATCTGCATTTTGTAAAGGTTCTAGTATCGTGGTCTTGTCCATAGGCGGTAACGGGAAATTAAATCTGCAGTGTGGGTTTCCGGGCTTTGTACATGTTTCAGTATGGTGATGGGTTTGCATTTTCTTTAAATTGGCGTCAAGTAGTGATGAATTTGTAGAAATGTATTTGTCTATAAAGGTTTGTATTTATCCGTGTGAACTCTTTCTATAAAAAGGAGCAACTTTTATCTAGAGCATAAAATGTACATGCTCATTTCCACGGTTTTGAAATTCTGTTACGAAGAAAAAGTCCAAGACTTTTCCAAATGGAGTATCATTGGTGAGCATCAATTTTTTAAATGCAGTGATCTTATGGTTAAAGTAACGGCTACAAATTACTGGGTTTTTCCTTATAATTGCATCAATGCTATCGTCCTGAATGTTTTCACTATGTCTTCTGTTTTTAATAGCTATAGTATATAGCGCATTGCATAGTGGTGTCCACAGGTGGTCGGCACTTGTTAGCGTTATAAAAAAAGTTGGTGCGCCTAGTTGTCTTATCATTGCAAATATGTTTTTCCTTGTCTTTGCTAAATAATCAGGCGAAGTTCGAATGGTTTTTAAACTTGTAAATCCTATAGACGATTTCAGTATGTTGGAAACCCCTGTTTTGCTTCTAAGGTCTTTCGCATATATTTTGCCGTCTTGCAGTTGACCTTTGCATGTATGCATATCCATGCGCAGCTCGATACTTGTCGCAGGATAACTTTGATTGCTTTGAAAAAAAGATTGGTAGTGTGTGTTGCAAAATCATTTCTACAATGCAGTAGTTCCCATTTTGCGATTTGTTGGTATTGGAATTTTTTTGTAATGTCATCGTCGCGATGCATTCCATAGTACAAAGTAGGGAAACTCATTTCTTCACAAAATTTGTCTTCAAAAAGGCTTAAGGGTTTGAACCCTTCTAATGGTGCAATTGCAAGAACATTTTCCTAGAGGTCTTTTATTGAATGAGCATTCTCGTAAGCATGTACAACGGTTTCTGAAATGGGTTCGGCCTCAATGTCATTAGGATTATAATCTATTTCGTTTACGTTTACAGTGTCATCTACTGTCTCTGCAACTTGCGTTTCAAAGATACTTTGCCAGTCATTATTAACAACCACATGGTTGTCAATATACAGTGGACATTTACATAGTTCCGTCAATGCTTGCATGACATAGTTAGGCCTAACATTTCCTATCAGATATGGGCTTCTGTATTCCAGTTTTCTTTTTATCTGAATTGCTATTGTTTCGGTTTCATTTATTTTCTTTGGCAATGCTTCTTGTGCTCGGTTGAAGTCAACAGGCACATTAATAAGTGTTCCGGTAAGGCCAAATTGCGGTCTTTTGTATCCAAGTTGCCGTATTTGTGCAAATGGCATACGCAAAGCGACAAGCCTTTCTTCTAAAAGACTTAATCTGTGAACTAAAGTTATTTTCGCATTTCGTCTTATGTTGAAAGGAGCAGCAAATTTAGGCAACAACTGATGTTGAATGGCATTATTGCACTGCTTACATATCTTGTCACCTAATCTAAGTTTTTTTATTGATACGTCAGTGGATATGGACACAAAGGCATTCACAGTATTCTTGGCAATTGTGGTTACGTTTTTCCTGAACTGGAAACATTCGCAAAGAGCACAGACATATGTTGGTGTATCTGCTATAGCACGGAGATATAGTGTAATTGTTTTATCTGTTTGCCTATTTTGTTGTTGTATTGCATGTTCCTGGCCTTTTGTTTTTCTTATGTGGGCTTTTAGCCGATGTAATTTCAGACGAATACTCGCATTCGCATTTACCGTAGAAAATGGTATTGTTGTCTGTTGACTACACTCGTTTATGCCATTTCCATTGGTTATGGAAGGTTGCATTTGATTGGCCAATGCATTTTCTATTTCCTTTTCTTGTTGGATTTCTTGTTCCTTTGCTTTAGTTCTTCTGATGTAGGATTTATGATACTGAAATCTTCTACTGACGTTTACATTTGCACTTGCATTAGGAAATGACAATGTTGAATGTTGCCTAAACTTGGTCGGGCCATTTCCATAGTTTATGGTGAAATGCATTTCGTTAGTTATCATATTTTCTATTGGCGTATGCATAATATTTGTTGTTGTTGTATGCAAATAGCTCAGCGGTTCATAATGAATGTGCTTGTATATGTTTCATACGACATGATATTGAATGTTCTTCTTGGTTGCAGACAAAACTCGTATACATAAACAATTTTTTTAGTTGTTGCTGACCATTTTTGGATTTTCGCTTCCAAAATATGTGAAAGCCATAACAAACATAAATCGCTACTTTCGATTCCACTTGTTCCATATGGTAGTCCAACTAAAGCAAGATATATTTGTGGGTCGAAAACTTGATTTCCTGTTGCATTATCAAGGTTTGGCCTGCATAGCTCTAAGCATCTATTTGCGTATGTATCTTTTCCTAGAATTGCATTAGTCAGAGTTTGTGCCATATAGCGGCGAAGAGCTATTGCGCTAAAATTTTCTACTGTTAAAAGACTAATTGCATTAAACATGTTGTTTCCACAGTCGTTACTGAAATCATGTGTTTTTAAAAAGCCACACCTTTCTATTTCAAAAGCTATGGCATTCCAAATCCCAGCTAGGTCATTACAAGTATGCGATAGCTTTGTATGGATATCTACAATCTGTCTTGGGCTTATTACCGTACAGAACAAAGGTTCGTAATGGCCACAAGTTGGGTTTCTGTCGTGAAATAGTATCGAATATGGTGGCGTCAACGACTCTTTGTTAAAGTGAAGGTATTTTCTTTTGTGAGTGAGTGACCATATACAAATCGAAATGTTTAGCCATTTAGACAGCCAATGGATACAGAATGTATCGCCCCATAGACCTATTTCAGTGTTGTTTCTATTTTCGTTTGCAGAAAGCCGCATTCTATGCAAGTAAATGTTTTTATCGTATATTCCATGCAAATCGAAGAGCATATCAATATGCAATTCATTTTCATACGACGATATTGCCGTTGGGTCTCCGTTGTTTAAGCATGATGTAAAATAGTCTATTGTACCTATACGTAATTCAATTGACGCATATATTGAAATTGTAACAATACTTGAATTGTATCAAAAAGACAATTGCCTGCATTGTAGTTGACTGATGTGCTTCGAAATAGGTGGTCATATTTTAATGCAGTTTCAATGTCAATAAACGGCAACATATTTTGAGGTATATATGTTTCGGCATTAATTACTTCCTTTTCATTTGGAATTTCATTATCGAGAAGCCTAGGTTCTGTTGTGGGATCTAAAGTGTCTTTCCATTTTGTTGTTCGCTTATGTTTAATGTGTTTTTCTATTTCAACGTCATTTTCTGTCCTCTTCCGCATTTTGTTTTTCAGTGCATGGAAATTCTTAAACTGTATCCCTACGTCATTCGCAATTCTACTCATGTTTTTTTCAACGACTTTAGCTATTTAAATTTCAGTACATACAGTATCGGATGTACTATTTTCTAAAGCTGAAATGTATATGTATTTTACGAAACTAAAGCAAATTGAAAAGGTAATGTAAATGCTGATACATACCTTCACAAAAAAATGACTGTAAAAGTAATGTCACTTTCTTATTGCTTTGTTCAAATGTTATCGGAAATTTGATACCTGCATCCAAACATATTGCATATATCATGAGCAAATGGGAAAACTTATAAAGATACATTTTAAATATGTATATGTAAGTTTAGGTATGGAAGAAATGCAAAACTATGAATACAAATAGTAATTGTAAACGTTTTCGACATTGTACATGATTATGATCCATTGAATACTCAATTTGCATACCTAAGTGCATGATAATGGTGAAAAACTACATACACTAAAATGCATCAATTTTTATGGTAAAGAATTGAAACAGGTGTGCCAAGATCCAGCAATAGAGGCTTGAGTATCTGCGCATTCTAGCAGTTTGAAAATTGAGAAGATATTGTAGATGGTGTTACATACCTTCACAGATGTAATCGTAAAAGTAATGTGAGTTTCTTACAGTTTTGTTGGGCTGTTATGAGAATTTGATACTTACTATTTCGTTACCTAGAACAGTGTTTTATGATCAGACATAGATTGATCAAGTCTTGGAGCAAGTATCATTTAGATTACTCTTAACTGACAATTTTAAAACAAATTAGCTGAAGAAGCTTAGATATTGAAGACCAGACATGGTTATCCTCAGAAGGAAGTCACACCATTTCATCATATGCAACAAACATGGATTCAACCCGATCAGTTTACATTTGCAAACATACTCCCACCCTATGCCAAAATAGGCTCTTTGGAACAAGGTATGGACAGTTTGACACAAACAACAGCATATACTTACATTTTTTTTGCAGGGACAATGTTCATAGGAGATGACACAATCCATTCTTGTGGGTGTCTATGTTGGTGTGATGCCTATTATTAAAAAGGTTCCTACATCAGTTTTGTGGGGCTACTTTGCTTACATGGCAATCAAGAGTTTACCTGGTAATCAGTTTTGGGAGCCAACTTCAATAGCGAGAAACTCATCGGAAGAAAATAGCCAATCCGTAACCAATTAGAGATTACAAGTGCGATTTTTTTTTTTCTGTCTATACTATGTATCATGTAGCTTTGTTGTTTGCTACTTTGCCGTCAATGAACATATTAGAAAAAAGAGGTAAGTGTTTCTTAAGACAACACCTTATGAGTGTGCTGCAATGAGGGAGTTTCTCACCAAGTGAAATTGAATGATAATTTTGAAGTTGATATTAGAACATGGCAACATAAAGAAGGGGTTGAAGAAAACCTAGGGTGGAATTCCCAACGCCAAAAATAGAGGTCCAAGAATAAATACTCCTCCAAGATCAAGAAAACCCCCCATCAACTTAATTCATGACCTGTGGAGATGAGTACCAAGCAATTTTCAATGTCTTTCAAATTAGTTTGTTTACAATTAAGATGATTATTATGAGTGCTTTGTATGTGCGGTCATAAGAGGTACTTTTACTGTACAAGTTGAGCTATCCATGAGATCTTATTTTATGCTAGTATCAAGAATTGAATTTTCAGGTAGGTTTGGTCAAAATCTGCCTTCCCTGTTATTTGTACTAAAGATAATCTATAGGGTCCATGCTAGTTGGAAAGGAGAACAAAACAAAAACTATACAATAGGTAAAGACTGAGGCTGTCTGTCATGTTGTTGCCATGTAATGTCCCCTCTTCCTGCATAAGCCTGGGCGAAGACCTTTTGCCCCTTATGTCTACCCGACGGCCAAAAGGAAGTTTTAGGGTGACTTATCTTTATTATTTTATTATATTGTGCTATTGTTTCAAAAAATAATAATATCATGAAAAAGCACATATAATAAATAATAAAGTTTAATCATGAATTAAAATGTCAAAAAATACAATTAAAAAATTGTATTAGAAAAGAGAAAGTGCGACTTACCTTTGGGAGTCATTTTTTGGAAAATGTGCCAACTAGCCCAAAAGGGAAAATGCGACCAGCATAGGAGAATGAAACAATTTGATTGGTTGATTTGAGGGTGGTGGTTGGCTGATCTCGCTTTAAATAAACAGGTCGACTTGTAGAGAGGGCATCCAGATTTTTATTATCATATTTTGCATTGCTAAGAGCTCTGAGCTTTTATCAGAAATTCCAAGGATGAAAACCCTTGTGAATTTATCTCTTGCAGACGAAAACCCTAGGAGATTGAGAGGGGATTTCACTAAGAAATTCCTAGTGATATTCATCAGATTTCCAGGTTCAGTTCAGCCGTGTGTGTAAAGAGATTTGAAGGTGTTTTCTAGTGATTTGCAACCAGCAGTTGGGTCAGTCCATTGTAAGTAGTTTTGGCAGCGAATTCAGAGGTATTTTTTATCCAAGACATTTGTCAAATGTTTTTCATCAGACTGTAAACTGATCACTGTACTTTTTTTAATCATTTTTGAGGTGTATTTTGAAGGTTTTTCAATCTGAATTATAACAGACCTTAGATCTGATTTTCTGGGCTATTTCAGTTTGTAATAATTTCAGTTTTCTATGTAATTCAGCCCTCAAAAATCTGGGCAGTCATTAGAAATCAGAATTAATTTTATTGGGCATGTTTTACATTGATGTTTCTCTTTAACCCTAGTCACACTTTCCATATCTGCACTAGGAACTTGACATAAAATACACAAAAATATGTATTTGTTGTTTTTGTTTGATAAAAAATCAGTATAGTGTAAGAAGAATCCATCTAGGGATTTTTCAGTGGTATCAAAGCATCAATCCTCCCACCTGGAGGTTCTGTTTGGGTTTGTTTTATGCAGCCTACAGAAGTTGGGCCACACCAATATTATACAAGGAGTCAGCTACGCCTGAATATTGAAGGTATCATGGATAGAGGAGAAGGAGCACACACTCCTCCACGATGTGAGCGGCCTGATCTGGATTCCCTTTTCACCAGAATGATTGATTCCCATCAGGAAATGATTCAGACCATGAGACAGCTGATGGAGAATTTGACTATGGATAGGGCAAGAAATTAGCATGATAGAAGGGAAAGGTCTGCATCCTTAGCTAGCAGCCACAGAAGGCACAACTGGGTTCCTACAGAAGTAGGCAGCGTAAGAGGCTCCCCTCCACGAGATAGGAGATATACAGAGGAAAGGAGACCCACGAGAAATGTGGATCGACCTATGCAACCTATATTCTTACCAAGGGAGGAGCCGCCATTAGTTGAGGACCCACTTGAAGACATAGCTTTTCAAGATAATGTAATGGTAGCTCATGATGAGTGGAGAGCATTACCAGAAGAGGTACAGAACGCCTTTCCCCTCCACCAGTATTGTATGCAGAAAAGGGAGAGAGCTTAAAATCTAGGCAAGCACAGAGGCCTAGGACCCAGCAAAACAGAGAATTGAAGCAGGTTACCAATAAGGTGACCCTTTCCACCTTCGATGGCAATGGAAAGATTAGTGCCAGGGCGTGGATTCACAAGCTTGATACATACCTCACTCTCAAACCTATGCAGGAACAGGAGGCTATTCAGTTTGCTACTCTTCACTTGGAGGGAGTGGCATATGATTGGTGGCACCATGGGCTTATCACACAGAGACATGACTTACTGCAGTCATATAGGGAGTTTAGTGAGAAGTTGATTGCTAGATTTGACCGCAAAGATGTGGAGCTATATTACAGGGATTTGGCACAGGTACGACAAAGTGGGCACGTTGACTCTTACATCAACGAATTTCAGCGAATTGCAGTAATGGTTCCCAAGATGCCTTAGAGATGGGTGGTAATGCTTTTTATTGAGGGCCTGCATGACAGGTTAGGAGGGTTGGTCAAGGCCCTTAGGCCTACTACATTACATGATGCTATCCAAACAACATTAGATTTGGAGACCACTTCCACTTCTTACCAGCCTAGTGAGAATCCCTTCACAAGCTCCAAGGCGATTCAGCGTTCCACTACTCAGCAAAAGAGTGTTCCCCCTCCTAGGATGGATCAAGAGACTCAAAATGAATTGAGAAGAAAGAAACTTTGTTTCCATTGCAAAGATCACTGGGAGCCTGGACACAACTGCCTTGGAAAAGGCAACGTGCATCTTATTGAGGTCATTTCAGATGTGGAGGCAGAGTCTTCACCAGATACAGATACAGAGGACAGTGATGATGATCACGGTGCACATGAGGAAGCAGCCCCAGGTAGAGCTTGGAGAGGGAGATACATTAGGCTCAGGTACTATTGCTTTGCTTTTTAGAGTCCTTAGGTACTCACCCCTTTCGTTTGAAAGGAGTACTTAAGGGCTAACGAGTTGTTTGCTTGATTGATAGTGGCGCTACGCACAATTTCCTTGATGAGGGGTTGGTGATGAAGCGGGGATTATAGGTTGAAGAATTTGAGGGGTTCAGTGTACAAGTGGCAGATGGCTTTCCTCTGAGCCACACTAGACGGGTTTCACAGCTTAGTATCCAGTTAGGAGACTACACATTAACAGATGACTTCTACATAGTTGGACTTGGGGAGATAGAACAGATGACTTCTACATAGTTGGACTTGGGGAGATAGATGCAGTTTTAGGTATTAAGTGGCTTCAGTCTCTTGGGAGATATGTGCAGGATTTCAGACGGATGGAGTTAGAATTTATGGTCAGATGGAAAGAAGATTGTGCTATGAGCCCTTTCGGATACCATGGTCCTAGAGTTGTTTCAACACATCGGATGGAGTCTATCATCAGACATGGAGAGGTTGCATAGGCAGCCCAATGTTTCATTTAATCCAAATCTTCTTCAGATGATGGACAGCAGTGGCATACAAATATTCAAACCATAGTGGATAAACATGGGCAGGTTTTTGGGGGATATTCCTCCAGGAAGACCGCCAGACAGAGGGTTTGAGCATGTTATAGAGTTGGAGGAGGGTGCCAACCCTGTGATCACTACACCCTATCGTCATCCTAAGAAATTTAAGGATGAGATAGAGAGGACCATCAGGGAGCTTCTTGATATGGGGCATATCCGTCTTAGTTCTAGCCCATTTGCTTCTTCGGTGGTGTTGGTGAAGAAGAAGGACGGGACAATGAGGATGTGTATTGACTACCGGGCCCTCAACAAGAAGACAATCAAGAACAGGTATCCCATCCCTCGTATTAATGATCTTTTGGATGAATTGCATGGGGCCATTTACTTTTCGAAGATTGATCTTCGGTCAGGGGTACCATCAGATTCGGGTTCGAGAGGAGGACATCCTCAAGACAGCATTAAAATGTCATTACGGGCATTATGAGTTCTTAGTGATGCCATTTGGTCTCACTAATGCACTTGCCACTTTCTAGTCATGCTTGAACCATCTCTTCAACAAGCAGTTGAGGAAGTTTGTGCTAGTTTTCTTTGATGATATCTTGGTCTATAGCAAGACATGGGAGGATCACTTCAGGCATTTAAATGAGGTACTTGGCATTATGGAGGTTCAGTCTCTATTTGCTAAGATGTCCAAATGCGAGTTTGGACTTACTGAGATACTGTATCTTGGGACATGTCATTGGGGCCAATGGGGTCAAGGTCCATCAGGAAAAGATACAGGTTATGCAGGATTGGCCTTCACCTAGGGACATATCAAAGTTGCGGGGATACCTAGGGGCTATGCAGATATTATTGGAGATTTGTGAGAGGTTTATTCAGATATTGTTGCGCCATTGACAGATCTCACACGGAAGGGGGCATTCAGATGGACAAATGAGGCACAGATGATATTTGATAAGCTCAAGGTGGTGATGAGCAAATGTCCAGTCCTTGCTCTTCCAGATTTCTCTAACCCGTTCATTTTAGAGTGGGATGCTTCGGGCTTAAGTATTGTTGCAGTTTTTGATGCAGGGACCGTCATCCCATTGCCTACGAGAGTAGGAAGTTGAGGGAGAACAAGAGGTTGTATTCCACCTATGACAAAGAGATGCTCGCCATCATGCATGCATTGGCGAAGTTCAGGCAGTATTTGGTGGGAGGGACGTTCGTAGTGAGAACCGACCATAACAACTTGAGGTACTTCTTGTAACAAAAGGAACTCAATGAGAGGCAGCAGAAGTGGGTCAGCAAGATCCAGGCCTATGATTTTGACATCGAGTATGTCAAAGGGAAGAAGAATGTTGTGGCTGATGCACTTTCGAGGAGGCCCCATATTGCTGTCCTATATTCCATGAGTGAGATTTCTGCAGATTGGAAGTCTCAATTGATGGTCGAGTATTCGAAGAACACCTTGGCATGTGAGATCGTGGATGGCAAAATTCAGGATGAGCGCTACCAGGTAATTTCTTATTTGATTTATTATAAGGGTAGAGATTGATTTGGTACCTGAATCTAAGCTTGAGGGAAAGATTCTACATGCACTCCATGATGCACCATTAACAGGACATCCAAGTTATTTCAAGACATACATGCAGGTTAGAGAGAGATTCTCTTGGAAGGGTCTCAAGGAGGATGTTCTACAGTATATTCGAGAGTGTGTGACTTGTTAGCAAAACAAGTCCGAGCATACTTTCCCTACAGGTTTATTACAGCCCTTACCTATTCCAGAGCAGAGGTGGGAGAGTATATCTATGGATTTCATTACAAGACTAACAGTTGTGCAGGGCTATGATCGCATTTATGCAATAGTTGACAGGTTGACTAAGTATGGGCATTTCCTTGTCATTCCCACGAGTTTTAAGGCACCACAGGTGACAGATTTATTTTTTAAGGAGATATTCAGGTTGCATGGGCTCCCAAAGAATATTGTCAGCGATCAGGACAGCAGGTTTATGAGCACATTTTGGCAAGAACTCTTTAGATTGGCAAGCACTGAGTTGACTCCGAGCACTAGCTATCATCCGCAGACTGATGGGCAGACAGAGATTGTGAATAAGTGGATTAAGGGGGTACCTACGCAACTATGTTTCAGAGACAGCAGAGGAGCATGGGTCAAGCAGCTGTATTTGTGCGAGTATTGTTCCAATACTGACAGACCACATGGCCTATTGGGATCAACCCTTTTCGAGCCAAAGGAAAAATATAAGGGTGACGCGAAGTCCTTTATGGATATGGCGTTTGGATTATAGTTGTGCTCAAAAAATTACGAGTGTGTTAATAGCACATTTAGGATATTTTTAATAACCCTTAAGGACAATATGCAAAATAGAACCTAGAAAAGTACATCAGAAGGCGTATGCAAACAAGCACAGGATTGAGCAATCATTGTATTTTCTAGGGAAAATGGTCTTTCTACGACTCCAACCTTACAGGGGAAAATGAGGACTCTTAAGAAGAGTGGAGCGGAGAAGCATTAAGCTATTGCTTGTATGGTCCCTACTAGGGTAGTGAGGAGAGTTGGACAGGTAGCCTATGAGTTGAGAGTTACCTTTTGAAAATAATTATACACAATACCTTTTCGTATATCTTCCCTAAGAGAAATGGCAGGGTGGACAGCATGTGACCTCGAAAGTAGATCATACCCAAGTTGGATTGGTGAGTCTTGAAGACTTGTTTTGGGTACTCTGAGGGACTTCCTGGATTAAAAGGAGAAGTAGACTTGCTTGAACAAGGTGATTCGGGAGTACTTGGTTCGATTGATATATTTACCCTTGGAGGATTGCCACTTGGAAGCCTAAAGTCTATTCTTCACCACCCCGCGTTGCTACAGTTGCTCGAAAACCCAAGTATATTGCCAAGGAGGGAGGACTGTAATGTCCCTCTCTGCCCGCAGTTTAGCCTGAGCGAAGACCTTTTGCCACTGGATGTCTACCATACGAGCTTACACAGGGAAGTTTTAGGGTGACTTATCTTCATTATTTTAATATATTGTGCTAGTATTTTGCAATAAAATAGTTGATTACCATGAAGTTGCAGCAGTGTAATAAATACTAAAGTTTAATCATGTAATGGAGCGATGTCAAAATGTGGCTGTTATGTGATTGTATTTGAAAAGTCATTCTAAGGTGCTGACTTACCTTAGCTGAGTCATCTGTTGTATCTTATTTTTACAACTCAGCCCAGAAGGGAAATTGCGAATAGCATAGCAGAATGGATTTATATTGATTGTTTCAGCCTCTTTAGGATCTGTAGATTGGCTAATATAAATTTCCGATAAACATGACAACTTGTAGAGAGGACAGTCCAGATTTTTATTATCATCTTTTACGCTGCCAATACACACAGGTCTGAGATTTTATCAAAAATTCCAAGTTTGATTGCTGTTGTGGGAATTTATATCTTGTGGACCAAACTACCCTTGTGCAGCATTTATCTCTTGTGGACGAGATCTGCATTAGGGATTGGGAGTGCCATAACACTACGAAAAATCTGTATTTGTTGTTCTGTTTGATTTCCAAACTCAGTTCAGCTGAGCGTATAAGGAGATCCATTTGAAGGTGATCTTTCACTGTAATGTCCAACCTTTTCCAGTTGGAAGACCTTTGGCCTATTTTATCAACCAAGACGGCCAAAGGAAAAATATAAAAGTGACTTAAGTTTTATATCCAAAAACATTTATTATATGTGTGCCAAAAAATTACAATATAATAGCTGTACATATAATATCATTTAATAAACTTAACATTAAAATAGAACCTAAAAAAGTACATCAATAAGAAAAGCACTTCATTTAATCTGTATTTTCTAGGAAAATTTTGGACTTGCCTAATAAGTTCAGGAAAATATGTAACTTAGAAGTCCCCAAAACATCTGGGCTATTCCCTCTAGGGAAATCAGAAGTACCATTTTATTTGGTGAGATTTACATTGAAAATATCTCTATTAAACCCTAGTCGCACTTTCTAGTATTCTGCCCTAAGAGGAATGGAGGGTGGAAAATGCATCAAAAGATCATACAAGCTGATTGGTGGTCTTGAAGGTTGGTTGATAAAAAATCAGTTTCCTTTAAAAGGAAAGATCCAACTAGGCCTCTTCTATATTCCAAATTTTTATATGATATTTCTCTTGCATTTGAGCTTTGAGCTTTTGCAAATTATATTCTAAGAACGAAAAACCTAGTTTATACCTCTTGTGGACGAAAACCCCAAGAGTTCTCTTGTGGACAAAAACCCCAAGGGATTGAGAGGGTTTTTCACTCAGAAATTCCCATTGATGGTTATCAGATTTTCAGTGTTATTTTCAGTCATTTCCAGCAGTGTAATTTGAAGGCATTTGAGGAATAAAATTACAGCAGTTCATCTTCTATTGGATCGACCCAGTTGAGGCAGATTTGGCTTTGTATTTTGGAGGTATTTAGATCTGATTTTAATTGCTAAACCATCTACATATTTTTGAGAAATAAGCCAATTAGTTTCATAATTTTTCAAAGGGTTTTTTACCAGTTTTATAATCAGATTTCAGATCTGAAATCTGAGTTGATTTGGCATCCGCAAATTCTGATTTTTATATGAATGAGTTCCTAAAAATATAAACAATCATCCGAGATAGAGAAAATAATTTTTGGGGCTCATTTGATGCCCTAAATGTGTGGGTCGAAATAGTATGAGGGTCAGATCTGCATGTTTGGTAGTTGCTGTTATAATTTGGTTTACATCATCTTGTTCCTTGTATTTTTCCAAGTTCGGGCATATGTCATTTGCCTAGATCGGAGTTGTGTAGAGAAAGTTATGCTATCTTGAAGATTGCAGCAGTTAGGGTTTCAAATATAAATTATTTTCCAACTGTTGAAAAATCTAGTTTTGTGGGGCATAATAGTGCATAAATCAGCCATCCTTTAGTGTTTTTAATTGATCTAATCAATTGTTGGGAGCCAACTTCAATAGCGAGAAACCCATTGGAAAAAAACAGCCAATCCGTAACCAATTACAGATTACAAGTGCGATTCATTTTTTTCTATCTATACTATGTATCATGTAGCTCTCGTTGTTTGCTACTTTTCCGTTAATGCACATATTAGAAAAAAGAGGTAAATGTTTCTTAAGACAGCACCTTTATGAGTAGTGCTGCTAAGGCTCGAGAGTGCTTTATGACAGCCAGTGATATCCTGAATAATAACCCTTGAAGTTGATAATAGCAACATGCCCAAAATCAGTAGAAGGTGCTATGCAGAAAGGCTCAGGACTGAGCTAATTTGACGTGGGCGATATGGTCTTTTTACGAGGTCCAAGCTTTATAGAATACTCCTAAGAAGATGGAGCAGAAAAGCTTAAGCCTCGTTTCAACTGCATTCAAGATCTGTGGAGATGAGTACCAAGCAATTTTCAATGTCTTTCAAATGAAGTTTGTTTTCAATTAAGATGATTATTATGAGTGCTTTGTATTTGCAGTCATAGGTGGTACTTTTACTGTACAAGTTGAGCTGTCCATGAGATCTTACTTTATGCCTAGTATCAGGAATTGAATTTGGAGGTAGGTTTGGTCGAAATCTGCCTTCCCTATTATTTGGTACTAGAGACTAATCCTTTAGAGGTCCATGCTAGTTGGAAAGGTGAACAGAACAAAAACTATACAGATAGGTAAAGATTGAGGGTTGTCATGCTCTTGAGGATGTAATGTCCCCTCTGCCCGCATAAGCCTGGGCGAAGACCTTTGGCCCCTTATGTCTACTCGACGGCCAAAGGGAAGTTTTAGGGTGACTTATCTTTATTATTTTATTATATTGTGCTATTGTTTCAAAAAATAATAATATCATGAAAAAGCACATATAATAAATAATAAAGTTTAATCATGAATTAAAATGTCAAAAAATACAATTAAAAAATTGTATTAGAAAAGAGAAAGTGCGACTTGCCTTAGGGAGTCTTTTTTGGAAAATGTGCCAATTAGCCCAAAAGGGAAAATGCGACCAGCATAGGAGAATGAAACAATTTGATTGGTTGATTTGAGGGTGGTGGTTCGCTGATCTCCCTTCAAATAAACAGGTCAACTTGTAGAGAGGGCATCCAGATTTTTATTATCATATTTTGCATTGCTAAGAACTCTGAGCTTTTATCAGAAATTCCAAGGATGAAAACGCTTGTGAATTTATCTCTTGCGAACGAAAACCCTAGGAGATTGAGAGGGGATTTCACTCAGAAATTCCTAGTGATATTCATCAAATTTCCAGGTTCAGTTCAGCCGTGTGTGTAAAGAGATTTGAAGGTGTTTTCCAGTGATTTGCAGCCAGCAGTTGGGTCAGTCCATTGTAAGTAGTTTTGGCAGCGAATTCAAAGGTATTTTTTATCCAAGACATTTGTCAAATGTTTGTCATCAGACTGTAAACTGATCACTGTACTTTTTTTATCATTTTTGAGGTGTATTTTGAAGGTTTTTCAATCTGAATTATAACAGACCTTAGATCTGATTTTTTGGGCTATTTCAGTTTGTAATAAGTTCAGTTTTCTGTGTAATTCAGCCCTCAAAAATCTGGGCAGTCATTAAAAATCAGAATTAATTTTATTGGGCGTGTTTTACATTGATGTTTCTCTTAACCCTAGTCGCACTTTCCAGATCTGCACTAGGAACTTGACAGAAAATACACAGAAATATGTATTTGCTGTTTTTGTTTGATAAAAAATCAGTATAGTGTAAGAAGGATCCATCTAGGGATCTTTCATGCCACATAAGCCTGCTGTAACCAATGTGAGCAGCAGCAATATGACATCCTTGTTTGTCATGTTCTAATTAATGTCAATGTAAGCAGCTATTCATTCAAGAACCAAGCAAATTTGGAGAGAAATTGCAAGTTTTTTATGGTCCTCAAAAGTTGGGTATAATGGCAATCATTCCCCAAGTCAGAATACGTTTGTAGTACATTAGCTTGGCCAAAGAAATAGCAAACCACTCTATCTAGTTTAGAGAAACTTATACAGCACCCAAAGCTATCCTTGAGGCATAACCTAAGCAGACTGTTATAAAAAGAATAGTTAGCAGGAACAAAACCCACAAATAAGAACTGTTGTTACTGGGGAAATTCGGCTGACAATGAAATCTGGAGAATTGAGTGCACTATTGCAGGATTTTTCCCCAAGAATATTATAGGGCTTGTAAATGGATTATTCTACAGATTTGGAGCAGCACAGTTGCGAGATTACTGTCATAGGATAATTTTAAAAATATCTTGAATGCAGCCCATCCAGTCCAGAATCATACAATCTCAATGGTACTTTGAGGGACAGAGCATGCAAAAATCCTCTTATCAACTGTAAAAGTTGTTGCTGCTTTATATATGTTTCAAGCAATGAAATATGGATCTCTAACCATAAGTAGGTTGTACAGTGCATCGAGCCACAATCTGCAGTGATGTCTTGTGAACCAAACAGACCTCTGTAATCTCAAGAAATGGGATTCGGTAGTGATTTGCCTGGATTCACAATACTTATCCTAGCATGGAAGAACAGAAGCAAACTGAAAATCCCAATTAGAGTCTGGGAGAAACTACAATCTTGTGTTTGTGATCATCGTTGGAGTTATAGTCTGGCAATTCATGAAGTTAAACTTTTTTCTCCATTCTTAAGTGGAAATAAGTATAACATTCCATATGCCCGAGTCCTGCATAAGGATCTCAAGACTAGTAATTTTACTATCGCAGTTCAATTAGGCACATATTAATTTGTTGCTTTTGATGATAGGCAATACAACACCTTCCAATCATCCAAGGGTTTCCCAAATTGGAGACCATTCCATATGATAAGCGTCTTAAAAAACATAGACTCTCGGATTTGGGATTTGAAGAGACAAGCATGAGACGAAGAGAGTGGCAAAGAGCCACAAAGAGTATGACAGATCTGGAATTTGAGGAGGGTAAAGGATTCATGTACCTTGAATTTAAATTCAACATGGATAATCTAAATCCGCACATTCTTACCATGCTTCCTGAGTTGCAGAGAAGTCTATATGATAGTATATAGAACAAATGTGTGCCTCAACAGTGGGCCGGATATACTCGATTTTCTGTTGAGATTTAGTGGAGGTTGCCATGTTGATTTTCTGTTTCAATAGTTCGCTGCCAGTATTCTACTGACTGGTGTTGGATTTTGACAATGTGAATCTATTAGTTTTTTTATTCGTCTCTTACTTCCACTCTGTGGCATGTATTTGAAGTGAGGGCATATTTTTTTTATTCTTCTCTTACTTCCACTTTGTGGCATGTATTTGAAGTGAGGTCATATGAAATGACTTCTTCAATAGTTAGGGGATTACCCCATACGCCTTACCAGAAGTCCTTTTATTTTCTACGATGCTGTGGGATTACAAAAGGAATAGTCTCTATTGACAGGAGTAAAGGGTGTTTGCTGTCGTTTTATAACCCCTTCTAAAATCACTCTTGTAGGTTTCACTCAAACCACTCTTGTAACCCACCGATGAAGGGAAATTAGACGAATGCCCATGGCCTGTTTGAGCCTAACCCAATACAGAACAACTCGTGAGAGTACTGCCCATTTGAATTGTTGTCGGTATAACACATGTCAGTAGTACCAATTTGGCATTTAGTACTAAAAAATGGCTCGAGTGACACAAATGTGTTCATTTTCAATATGGGTGTGCAGCGAGTCTCTCAAAAATGACAGAGAACGATGGAGAATCAATCCATCGCATCACCACAAAGCTTCTGCGATTTCTTTTGTCCGCTATACTTAGCCACCAAAATGGGCATCACTGCATCGGGTATCCTGACATGGCTATTCTTACAAGGCAGTCACACTGTTTCACCACATGCAACAAACAGGTCTTCAACCTGATCAGTTTACATTTGCCAACATACTCCCAGCCCGTGCCAAAATCGCAGCTTTGGAACAGGGTATGGACATCCATCAAAGCATATGCATGTATGAAAAATGTGGAATCGTAGACAAGGCATGTGAACTGTTCCACAGAATGACTCAAAAAAATGACGGAACGTGGACAGCAATGATTGCCGGATATGCCCAAAATCGACAAGGCACGCGAATTGTTTGATAAAATGCCTGATTACTCAAACATTATTGCCAAAATCTACCAGAAAGTACTGCGTGCAAAAATAAATGCCTGAAAGAAATGTGGGCTCATGTGATGGCATGATTGCGGGATATGCATAATATGATTTGTTGAAAATGCACCTGACATTTGGGGAAGAAAGGGAAAAGCAACACTGGGAAGAAAATACAGCCCTTCAAGCAAACGAAAACAGATCCATTTCAAAAACAATTGCTATCCTATTAAAAGCTGAACCCTATGAAATACAAAACACAGCACACAGGGATAAGCAACTTACAGGAAAATACCCGTATCTTCAAGATAGCAGGAGCTCGCAGCAAACACAGCACACAGGGAGAAGCAAAACCCTTCTGTGTTCGACCACCGCCTTGTACAGCAAGCTGCTGCATGGAGGAAGGCACGTGGTTGCTGCAGCAGCAACCAATGGTGAAAAACAGGTCATACCCCCGCCAAAGAAAACTTTAACAAAACAGGGGCTTCTATTAGTGACGACCAATAAAAAGCCAAGGAAACAAAATATTTGTGAAAGGTAAACTATAGTCTGCATAAAACTTGGTTCCTTACTTTACAAAAAGCCATCGTATGTGAATAAATCAATAAATCAACAACCAATACCGGCCCACCGCCTTCCAACTGATAGCAATAGGCGGAAACAATAGTACACTGCCAGGGGCAGGTACTAACAAATGAAAATTATCGAATTGGTCAAACACCCCAAAAGCAATATAGAAGTAAGAGAATCGGGCAACAACAACAATGCTAAGGGAAGATTATAAGCCATCCTTGCGAGAGAAAACACCAAAGTTAATAAACATTTCTAGGAAACGATTCACGACAAGCCATCTATCCAACGTTTATGAATTATTTTACACAACCAAAAGCACATGATTCTCTAGTTAAGCGGTGAAGAGTTAATCATAGCAACATTGTGTAGTATTTAAGAGGGACACTGTGACAAAGCGATACCTTACTTCTTTCGAGGTGATGATGGGCTCAAATATCCATACACAGGTGCAACGGTTGATAAGCAACCACATGTAAGGGACAAAAAATGACTACTTTGCACAACCGACGGAGAAGGACATACTCATGGAAGGGCTACGCACATGAGATAGAAACTCAAGTTGGGTCGAGCGCTGTTTGCTGATGTCACATGGGCTTGACAAATGGTTTATGCAAATAATAACCCAAGTTCAGTCCAGCGAATTATTATTCCCCATCACGTCAATCACGTAGTAGAGGGAAAAACAAATGTTTTTATTTACATTTTATTGTATCTGCAGATAATTGTACATATTTATATAAATATTTGATAGAGATGGTGACAGATTTTTTGTAAGTCCGAAATAACAGTGGAAGAGATTACCGAGAGCATTGGCTGCACAAAAGCTGGACGTCAAACGCAGTACGGTTATACTCTACAGAGCTTTAAGTGCGCTAAAACGCACTTTTGCATTGCATGTGAGGAGGACATGAGGATCTACGTAAACACAACTCATGGTGGATGGGTTAAAACTTGACAGCCACCTAATCACCCTATATTTAAATCTATAACCAAATAGTGTTTTGATGTAGATCGAACCGTGTCATTTTACCATTATAAACCATCTTATATTGTTTTTAACATATTAATGTGTTAAATTTAGGTAAAAACAAACATATTTGATAGCTATCCTTCAAGTAAAAAATCTCCCATACATATCTAAAGTGTTCTTGTACATTTTTAAGTTTCTCAATCATTAAAATGGTGGACTGTATAGCGCTATTTTGCTTTAGTATAGGGTGTACGCGTTTCCACCTAGAATTTAACTGTTCTCTTTCAAATCTGTACTTGTTTGCAATGAATCATTTATTACGCCGAAAGGCGTGTTCTCTGCGAGAATGCGCTCTCCCGTCTGACGCGGACAGAGACAGCAACGGTGTAGATGTAGTGGTCGACGATGCACGACCTGTTAAGCGCCCTACATGTGGCGACCAAGAACAGGCGTGAGGAGAACAAAGGAATGTAACGCTCAGCCATAAATGCGGGAGATGGGCCGAGAGTCGTTTGTGCAGGCGGCCACACCTCCATCCTCATTATGAACAGGCGAGTATGGTCGCCCCTGTGCGATGCAACTCGTGGTTGTTTTTAACTGGTGGGTGATCAGGGTTATTAAAAACGACATGACATTTTTAGGGTTTCGCGAAGGATTTTGTTGTTTGTAATGAGGAGTGTCTTTACAATCCGTTTTTATTGTTCTTTCCCTGTTGAGTGTGCTTCGACTTGGAGACTGCGTGACTGGGGGAAGATATCCAGCATCACAGCCGCGATTTACAGAAGAGGGTAATTATATTTTACATCTTCTATATCTGTAATGTTTAGGGTTTCTGGACGTTCACATCTTTTTTTGGATGGTTCTTTAGGGTTCGAAATTTGGCTTTCAGATTTTAAAACATTTTTTTTCCCTCGCAGGATTTTTGGGGTTTTAAGATTTTCTTGCTGTCGTAATACTTTCTCTACATTATTACTATGATCATTTTAGATATGGATTTATGTTATCTTATGCTATTTATTATCCAAATCATACACGGTTTGGTACATGGAAGAGTTTTATTGAAATGCCTTTTAAATTCTACGCGGATATAGATTTATGTTATGTATTTTATCGTAGATCCTGGTAATTATCATTCGAAATCATTCGCGTTTTGGTACATGGATGAATTTGTTCGAAATGCCTTTATAAGTCTACCGAGGATTTTGTTTTGTATCTTTTTACATCGGCATACAGAATATTTTGCTATTGTGTCCGGTGTCCTTGTATTACATACCTTAGTGGCTCGGGATTTTAAATATCTCTGTTAATAAATTCTGTGTTATGTAGGGCAGATGAGCCAATGCTTTGTTTCTTTTGTAAGTTACAATGTACCCAAAGGACTAACAAGGATTTAGGGAGGATTTACGATTTATGTATTATGAACGTATACTCAGCCTTGAACATTAAGTTTAGGGTTTGCTATTGCAATTTATATTGCTTCAATTCTCTTTTCAGTGTTTTAGACATTAAAAGATTCAGTCGCTTTCCTAAATTGATATCTTTGTATTGACACCGTGGTTTTAAAGCACAATTTGTGGTTATTGTGCCTTGCGTTTGTATAGGATAAAATCGTTATCTTCCAACTTTACCTAATTTCTAGTTTTTGACTCTTTGAGCTTTATCATGTTTGATATTTCTATGATTTACAATTTTCCAGGTTCTTGTAGCTTCAGTAATTAATTTATATGCTGGATTTATTTATCGTCCTAGTTATTGGGTCTTCAGCACTTCGCTTTCCGGTAATTTCAGTAACTAATTTATTTGTTGGATTTTTATTGTAAGGTTATTGGGGCTGCAGTCCTTTGTTTTCCGATAGTTTTATTGACTACTGTACATGTTGGATTTATTTGTTGTTGTGGATATTAGGGCGACACTTATTTGATATTCACGGATGATTGTTTTTCAGTTTTCTACAGGGTTTCAGAAATTGTAGTTAGGGTTAATGAAACTTCTTGGTCGCTAATATTTATGTACTATTGTAGTTAATGAGTAGGATTTAGATAGAAAATCCATTAAAGAGTAATGACTGGAAGATTAAAAGCTGTACTTGATTATTTGTTACTTGTGTTTATCTATATGAAATATATAGTTAATGTACTGTAATATCAGATCAGTACCGTAAGCGTTAATTGCAGTTTCTAATGAAATTGTACTTGTTTTTCAGGCAAAGGATATTCCCCTATTCATCCAATTTTTTTGGTTATTTTAAATTTAATTTTTTGGTTACCAAACACCCATAAGTTGGCCATTATAGGAAACGTGGATACATCCGGTGCATATTCCTTTGCTTGTATTAGACCCAATAATTTAATAAGCATTATCACCTCTCTATATATGTATAAATTTGCACCCACTGTTTTAGCCTCTGCAGCATATGAATCTTTCTATGAGTTTTGCAGATTTACAAGAGATTCTAAGGGTTTTAGCGATGTTTAATTTAGTCAAAAAAAATTTCTATCACTCATGAACTTTGAAAATCAAGAAGCCTTGCTTTCTGAAACTTCCTAGCAATATTTCCTGCATTGTAGAATTATTTTTACTTTTGAACTCCAAAAAATAAGCTGCTTTTAGTATGTCCCTTTGCATGTCATCTATTATCTGTTTAATTATGTAAATTGGTGGGAAATTACTTAAGCTGAGAGATTGTGTTTATTTAGTAAATTGTGCATACAGTGTGCTTTGAAAAAAATGACAGTGTGCTTATTTATCTGATCCAAAATACCAAAAACCAAGTTGACATCATTCCTTCATTTTTTCATCGCTCATTTCCCCCGGTTTCAAGAAATCTTTTTGAGCTCTTCTAAGTAACGTCAAGTGGTTGTAGCTGTGTGCATTTTGTAAGTAAAATTTTCTGTTTTCAGCACTGCATATTGTTTGATATACTTTCAGCTAGTTACTGCTTTAAATCCCAAGTGTTTTTACTGGGCTTAACTAATAGTTGGTTGTGGGTTTAATAAATTCTTGTATAATGGTTCACATCAGCTTTTATTATTTATTCCTATCTATTGTCACAATTCCTATGGTGTCATCATATTGTTGACTGTAATTTAGCTGAGGTATGTAGTTGCATGAAAACACTATTTCTTTGCTTTCGGTCTTCAACCGCGGCATGATAGGGGCATGCGCCTTCGCCGATGGCAGGATTCGGTGTGTGCTGAGGGGTTCTTGCCCCTGGGATGCCGCATCGGGATGCCCATTATTGGGTGTTAGACTGTCCATTGGTCAAGGCTTTTAAAGCTTCCTGCCAAAACAAACGACACGCCAAATTTTTCCTTTGATTCCTTGTTGGTGCTCCACAACAAAAAAAATGTGTTCATGGCTTTCATTTCCGGCATGGAACTTATCGAGACTTGCATAATTTCTACATAATTATTTTTTTACATTCATGTTGCTTTGGGTTGCTTGTGAAATTGCAGCAATGAAGACACGGAATACAAATGTGCTTCCTCCGCACGGTGTGACAATTACTACTCCGCACTTGGAACAGGGAGATGCTTTTAACCGAACAAAGTTTGTGGTCAATGTGCTCCATTGTAGGCAACCGAAACCAGCAAAACCTGTGATTGCTGAATTGGTTAGAGAACGTCTCCAGCTGCATCCTTCCTGCCCTCTTTACCTTTCCAAGTTCCGTACGGCGGGCCCCAACTCGAGGGGGTTTGGCCTTGCATATGATCATCCTGAAGATGTTGTGCAGTACGAACCTACTCACAAACTGAAAAAGATGGGAATAACTACAGAGGCAATACATGCTGACATCAGGGAAAAAACCACATCGGGCCAAAAACTTGCTAATGTCAAGAAGGGAAAAAAGGGAAATGCCAAAAAAAAATCAGAACTAGTACTGACATGCTGCATTAAACTTTTGTACATAAAACTAATTTAGCTGGTTATATGCTCTTTAAGTTGTTCGATCGAAAAAACATTGTCCAGGTAGTTCTTTAGTTTGACTATGACCATTGATTAGTATTCTATTTTGAACAGATAATGTACACCTATGTGCTTAAGAATAATAGATTGTCTTTTTTGTGTTGGGCAGTGGTACTGGTATGATTTTTATATTTTTAAATTTGGCTGGATTCCCAAAAATGTGATGCCTTGAATCCTGTACCCACTCTGCATTGGTGACCTGTCACTAATATGTACAGAGCAATTTGTAAATGTACTGTAAGGTTGCCAAATTTTAACTATTTTTTAAAATTATCAATGTCTATATGATGGGAAAAATTAGCTGCTTGTTGGATATTGCTTTGAATCAGACCACTATGGTTTGTGGCTTATTTCTTGTTGCAATTGTGTTGTGTGACCTCTAGTGAAAGCTTTCTTTCAATCTACAACCAATTATTGTTTTATTGTTCTTTGTCCAAACCTGGCTAATTTTGGTAGTTTGGTTTTCAACCATGACATTGAATGTTATTGGCTTGCATATGGCTTTTGGCATTCACTACACATATAATGTACCTGTTTTTAGTGGTGCTGTTTTTGGTTAAGTGATTACTGCCAATGAAGTTTCTATGCTTTCATTGGTGTTTTTTACCGATTGCATTTCTATGTTATTTTTTCCCCTTGTTTTTCTACTGGTATAAAGTATGTGGCTTACAAGAACCCTGTGCACTTTAGTAACCTGTTTTGACTACAAATTGTCTGCCCAAATAAATTGGTTGATACTAGTCTATGTGTGCAACAGCTTTCTAGCATAATTTCATATTTGTCATCTATTTTTCTGTTACAAGTTGACGAACAGGCAGTGTATTTATTGAAGAGAGAGGTAGTCATACAGTTACCAACTGAACAACTACATAACTGTTTTACATGCTGATATAATGTGCTATATTTTAACATTTAGGCCCCATCAATATCAAGTGTGGTATGTTCTGAAGGAGGCAATAGCCAGTCAATGTTTTTAATAGTCTACTCCAAAAATGGCAAATGAGGATTAACGGTAGAGACTTAAGACAAGTCCATTAGTAAAAAATACTTGACTTCCTATAGTATGGAATAGGCTGTGTTAGTTTATAATTGAATTATTAATAGCAGCATTAAGAATTTCCAAAATATTTCTTCACACTCTATTTATACATATCCTAGTGGGTAACCAATATGGAATTATTCTCCATATTAGTGTCTAACTTTGTTGGATGTTTGTGAATTTGGAAAACCATCCTTTCTATTGTAAAAATGTCCAAGCTGTTTAGCACAGGGACACAAAAGAATATGATAATTACAACTCTCTAATGCTCCAACAAAAAATTCACACCCGGATGATGTATGCCAACCTCTTTTCAATGGAGTGTTTTGTGTCAGCATTTTATCCTAAATATTTAATTATAAGAAGTGAAAGATATCAGCCTTGCTTTCTGAAACTTCCTAGCAATATTTCCTTTTGTAGAATTATTTTTACTTTTGAACTCCAAAAAATAAGCTGCTTTTAGTATGTCCCTTTGCATGTCATCTTTATCTGTTCAATTATGTAAATTGGTGGGAAATTACTTAAGCTGAGAGATTGTGTTTATTTAGTAAATTGTGCATACAGTGTGCTTTGAAAAAAATGACAGTGTGCTTATTTATCTGATCCAAAATACCAAAAACCAAAAGACATCATTCCTTCTTTTTTCATCGCTCATTTCCCCCGGTTTCAAGAAATCTTTTTGAGCTCTTCTAAGTAACGTCAAGTGGTTGTAGCTGTGTGCATTTTGTAAGTAAAATTTTCTGTTTTCAGCACTGCATATTGTTTGATATACTTTCAGCTAGTTACTGCTTTAAATCCCAAGTGTTTTTACTGGGCTTAACTAATAGTTGGTTGTGGGTTTAATAAATTCTTGTATAATGGTTCACATCAGCTTTTATTATTTATTCCTATCTATTGTCACAATTCCTATGGTGTCATCATATTGTTGACTGTAATTTAGCTGAGGTATGTGTTGCATGAAAACACTATTTCTTTGCTTTCGGTCTTCAACCGCGGCATGAAGGGGCATGCGCCTTCGCCGATGGCAGGATTCGGTGTGTGCTGAGGGGTTCTTGCCCCTGGGATGCCGCATCGGGACGCCCATTATTGGGTGTTAGACTGTCCATTGGCAAGGCTTTTAAAGCTGCCTGCCAAAACAAACGACACGCCAATTTTTTCCTTTGATTCCTTGTTGGTGCTCCGCAACAAAAAAAATGTGTTTGGCTTTCATTTCCGGCATGGAACTTATCGAGACTTGCATAATTTCTACATAATTATTTTTTTACATTCCTGTTGCTTTGGGTTGCTTGTGAAATTGCAGCAATGAAGACACGGAATACAATTGTGCTTCCTCCGCACGGTGTGACAATTACTACTCCGCACTTGGAACGGGAAGATGCTTTTAACCGAACAAAGTTTGTGGTCAATGTGCTCCATTGTAGGCAACCGAAACCGGCAAAACCTGTGATCGCTGAATTGGTTAGAGAACGTCTCCAGCTGCATCCTTCCTGCCCTCTTTACCTTTCCAAGTTCCGTACGGCGGGCCCCAACTCGAGGGGGTTTGGCCTTGCATATGATCATCTTGAAGATGCTGTGCAGTACGAACCTGCTCACAAACTGAAAAAGATGGGAATAACTGCAGAGGCAATACATGCTGGAGGGAAAAAACCACATCGGGCCAAAAAACTTGCTAATGTCAAGAAGGGAAAAAAGGGAAATGCCAAAAAAAAATGAGAACTAGTACTGACATGCTGCATTAAACTTTTGTACATAAAACTAATTTAGCTGGTTATATGCTCTTTAAGTTGTTCGATCGAAAAAACATTGTCCAGGTAGTTCTTTAGTTTGACTATGACCATTGATTAGTATTCTATTTTGAACAGATAATGTACACCTATGTGATTAAGAATAATAGATTGTCTTTTTTGTGTTGGGCATGGTACTGGTATGATTTTTATATTTTTAAATTTGGCTGGATTCCCAAAAATGTGATGCCTTGAATCCTGTACCCACTCTGCATTGGTGACCTGTCACTAAATGTACAGAGCAATTTGTAAATGTACTGTAAGGTTGCCAAATTTTAACTGTTTTTTAAAATTATCAATGTCTATATGATGGGAAAAATTAGCTGCTTGTTGGATATTGCTTTGAATCAGACCACTATGGTTTGTGGCTTATTTCTTGTTGCAATTGTGTTGTGTGACCTCTGGTGAAAGCTTTCTTTCAATCTACAACCAATTATTGTTTTATTGTTCTTTGTCCAAACCTGGCTAATTTTGGCAGTTTGGTTTTCAACCATGACATTGAATGTTATTGGCTTGCATATGGCTTTTGGCATTCACTACACATATAATGTACCTGTTTTTAGTGGTGCTGTTTTTGGTTAAGTGATTACTGCCAATGAAGTTTCTATGCTTTCATTGGTGTTTTTTACCGATTGCATTTCTATGTTATTTTTTCCCCTTGTTTTTCTACTGGTATAAAGTATGTGGCTTACAAGAACCCTGTGCACTTTAGTAACCTGTTTTGACTACAAATTGTCTGCCCAAATAAATTGGTTGCACTAGTCTATGTGTGCAACAGCTTTCTAGCATAATTTCATATTTGTCATCTATTTTTCTGTTACAAGTTGACGAACAGGCAGTGTATTTATTGAAGAGAGAGGTAGTCATACAGTTACCAACTGAGCAACTACATAACTGTTTTACATGCTATATAATGTGCTATATTTTAACATTTAGGCCCCATCAATATCAAGTGTGGTATGTTCTGAAGGAGGCAATAGCCAATCAATGTTTTTAATAGTCTACTCCAAAAATGGCAAATGAGGATTAACGGTAGAGACTTAAGACAAGTCCATTAGTAAAAAATACTTGACTTCCTATATATGGAATAGGCTGTGTTAGTTTATAATTGAATTATTAATAGCAGCATTAAGAATTTCCAAAATATTTCTTCACACTCTATTTATACATATCCTAGTGGGTAACCAATATGGAATTATTCTCCATATTAGTGTCTAACTTTGTTGGATGTTTGTGAATTTGGAAAACCATCCTTTCTATTGTAAAAATGTCCAAGCTGTTTAGCACAGGGACTCAAAAGAATATGATAATTACAACTCTCTAATGCTCCAACAAAAAATTCACACCCGGATGATGTATGCCAACCTCTTTTCAATGGAGTGTTTTGTGTCAGCATTTTATCCTAAATATTTAATTATAAGAAGTGAAAGATATCAGCCAAGCTGTTCTTTTCCATACTTTTGCCAAAATATAAATTTTCGTAACAGAACTGTCCACTGAACCATATCCACCCTATCTAAATGTAACCATTTTCTGAGGAGAAGGAAATCTGCATGTCCTCAAATCTGAAAATAATTGTTTCATATCTGGAGGCAAATATATCGTCTCACTTGTTGTTTTATTTTGATTTGTACTCTTAATAGTCGCCAAACAATGTATGATATGTTCTGGTATTACCAAATTTGACATACCTCTAGCCAGTCTTTGGCCGAAAATGTGTCCTAAATAGATTTCCATTGAGGCCATTACATGCTAATATTGAGGAGGAGATGCCAAATTAGGAAGCGTATAACAAAACTTGATGATCTGCTACTCATCAGTCAATTGAAGGCTATGTTAAAAAAGCTTGAAACTATCTACAAATTGCTTCTTATCAACTGTTAACAATTTGGCAAAATCAATTGAATAATTAGATCAATATTTCTGCAGCCTAATTTTTACTTGAAGAAGAAAAGTAATTTTTTTGTCTATTTCCTTAATCCATGTAATATGTGGCTTCTACTTCCCTAAAAATTCTTTTTTTAATTATAAATTCTCGGCTACCGTAATTGAGAATGCTCTTGCTATGCAGATAACCATATGCACAATAGATTGCTCCTAAGTGCCCAATCAAGATTCCAATATATTCTTTTCTCTCGAAAGATGTTCCCAAATTCTTTTCAATTCCACTGCTGCAGTTTATAATTAATACATTTAACTTTTTAAAATTTCTGATACATCTGATATCAAGTTTTTTGTACTTGTGCTGGTGGGTTTTTCCAATCACTGGCCATGTAATGTACAACGTAGTTTGTAAGAAGTATTTAAGGTTGCTACTGTTTTTGGATATTCTTTTCAATAGTGAATGCTTATATGACGGGCAAAAATTAGCTGCTGCTTGTTGGATATTGCTTTGAATCGGACCGCTATGGTTTGTGGCTTATTTCTTGTTGCAGTTTTTGAAAGCTTTCCTTACACGTACAAAAATGATATTGAATGCAATTGGCTTGCAGTTGGTGGTACTTATGGCCATCCCTTGACCAACACTTTGAATGTCCATATGGCCTTGATCATATGCACGCTCCTGTGCCCAATCAAGATTTTATTCTTTTCATTCTCGAAAGATGTTCCCAAATTCTGTTTCAATTCCACTGCTGCAGTTTATAATTAATACATTTAACTTTTTAAAATTTCTGACTCCATACATCTGCAAGTTTCCTTTTGTAATGTGCTTGTGGGTTTTTCCAATCACTGGCCATGTAATGTACAGTGTAGTGGGTAAAAAGTATTTAAGGTTGCTACTGTTTTTGGATATTTTCAATAGTGAATGCTTATATGACGGGCAAAAATTGGTGGATATTGCTTTGAATCAGACCGCTGTGGTTTGTTACTTATTTCTTGTTGCAGTTTGTGAAAACTTTCCTTAACGTACAAAATGATATTCAAAGCAGGCTTGGCTTGCAGTTGGTGGTACTTAACCTTTGACCAACACTGCAAATTTAATGTGCCTGTTTTAAATGGTGCTACTATTTTTGGTTTTATAGTGGTTATTGCTAGTGAAGTTTTAATTGGTTGTTTTTTCCAATCACAATTCTATATTTATTATTTAATCTTTGTTTTGCTATTGATAAAAGTATGTGGCGTTCAACATCCTCCTACACTTTAGAGTCTGTTTTGACTGCAAATTGTTTGTGCACAATTGGATTCTATTTTTATTATGCAGTCCCACGGCCTTGACCAAACCGCTTCATGTTCAGCATTCCAGAAGCTATCGTTTAGCATAGATTACTCTAGGTGTCTGCTAAGCAGCCATCGCTGAAGGTAAAATATTCAATTATTTTTCTCATAACTACAATCATAATAACATTGTTTCCTTTGGATCAAGGAAAAATGAAAATGACTTTGACCAAGCTGCTTAATCTTCAGCATTCCATAAGCTATCATTTAGCATATATTCCTCTAGGTGTCTGCTAAGCAATCATGGCTGTATTACTCAGCTTGATAATACAGGGCACAAAACTTTATGAGGAAAAACAAACATTATATACACATTTAATTTTGGAATTTATTTAGTTAAAATGATTGTAGACGCTTATATCAATGTATAGTATTATATATATAAGTAGTTTATTATTATTTGATAATATAGATAATATCAAATGTGTAAATATAATTTTATTTGCTTATAATATCAAATTTGTAAATATTATTTAGAGTAATAATATTAAAAAGGAATTTTCCTTGAAGCTGTAATTTCTTTACTGACAACCTAAGTTTTCGAACATATGTCACCCCAAAAATTAATGTCACCCCAAAAGCAAATATCTACTAAACAAAAAAAAACAAGAAGTTGTTGTAATGTAATGCGGCTAGATGAATAATGCGGCAAGGTGCAAGGCTTAAATCTGTTTAAAAAAGATGTATGTATCGGTCTAGGCATCAAATCCAAAGCTTACCTTGCGAGTATTTACCAATTAAATAGATATTTGCTAAAATAAAATCTAAAATGTAGAGAGCAGATGAAATGATTTGATTCTATTAAGGTTCACCCGACCAAAAAAAATTCTTTCTTAAATTATAACTGTATTTCTATTAGCCGAATTTAATCATGTGTTTGTATTTCTATTAGCGTTCGATTTTACACTCGACGAGTTCGAACACAAATTCCTATGCATACTTTTTACTTTCCTGCAAATAAATATTTAGAAGAAGATTGCCCACTTTCCAAATTCTTTTCACGGAGTTCACTCTTGGTTTCATACCATACTGAGTTAATTTTACAGACCCTGAGAATTTTGTGGTTTCTTGTAATTTTGTACTGTTCAAGAAATCTCAGTAGCTTTGTTTTAGTCAGCAGTCTTAATGCATTATGTCCCGCAAATTGCAGTTTAAAATAAAAAAACCTTATGGCACTATATCATTTATAAAATTATTCATCTACATAAACCTTTTTATCTTTCTTGCACTTTCTTTTGTCGTTCCGCACACACTGTCGAAGCAAATAATTGTTTCGTTGGGATAAATGTAACCGTTAAGGTTTGTATTTATTTTGGTTTTCCGCCAAATTTATAAGTATTGTGGTGCGGACTTGTCGCTGTGCAGACGCGCATTTTGTGTTAAACAACAATCTTCGTCATGCCTGCACCTTTGACAAATGGTGGCATCTCCATGTTGATTGAGGGGAGTGCAAATGCAGAACCAATAGTCCAACTTCTCAACATTTGTCCCCTTCAATCTGCGTTGAACACCGAGCTCCAACATCGCGTGCATCTCTCCGATGGTGTGCACTTTCAAACAGCTCTTTTGCCCTCGAAATTTGCAAGCCAGATTTCAGATGCTCGGTTACAACACGGAACCATTGTTCGCCTGTGCAAAACCCTTTGCAGAATGATAAAACATGAATTGTAAGCACCCATTTTCCTTTGTGCCTGTATGCTCCACTTTCGTTTCTTTTATATACACTGAATTTTTTGTCCCTTTTTACTTTCATCCTTTGCAGGACTGTTCTTGTCTCCGACCTGGAAGTTGTGATACAAACACATCCACAAATTGGTGCTCCCACTCCTCTTCCTACCAGTGTCATTCGCGGAAAGCAATCAAACGATGATGCACACCATGGAGCCGTCGGAAGTCTGGTCCCGCAAACACCTCCCCAGAAGAAAATAGGCCTGCCTAACAATTCAAGAATGCCTCTAAAAATAAGTGCACTGAATACAACCATGCGTACATGGTCTATTGAAGGTCGTGCCCTTGGGAAAACAACACTAAAGGAGTATGCTAATGCAAATGGCTCCGGCTCTTATTTCGGCTTTGATTTTGTGGACTGTGAAGGTGGGGAAATACGCATTACATGCTTCAACGAAATTGCAGCAAAGTTTTTTGGACAAATTGAGGCTGGAAACTTATACACCATCACGAATGGAAGGATAGGGAATGCAAAACCAGGTTACAACCACCTTAACAACGAATTTGAGATATTCCTACAAGCTTCTTCCACTATCTCTCCGTTGCTTGTCGATAATGCCACAATTCCTTTGCATAACTTTCACTTCACAGGAATCAAAGATATACCTGCAAAACCTGTTGGTTCCTTCATTGACGTTATTGGCATTGTTTTGGCAATCTCTCCTTGCTCCACTATCCGTAGACGAGATAACAGTGAAACTAAACGAAGAAGCTTGCAATTGAAGGACATGTCCGGATTTAGTGTTACTGTAACTTTATGGGGCCAACATTTACATGATCTTGCTCAAGAACTTGAGGAGTTCCTTTCTATTCCGCAACTCCCAGTATTGGCTTTGAAGGCGGCACGTCTTTCAAGTTTCAACGGCGCTTCCATAGACACTGTCTCCAGCACAAAATGGTTTGTTGATCCTCAAATTCCTGAAACTAAAACACTGCACGACTGGGTTGCCTCTGAAAATTACACTGTTGAAACTCCTTCTGTAACGAACAAATTTCTAGGTCCTCCTCAAAGCTTAAAACCTGTGGCAACAATTGCCGAAATACTTCAAATGGGCAATACAGAGAGCAATGAATGGGCTACGCTTAAAGCTATAATTGCAGACATCGCAATGGATAACTTCTTCTACATGGCTTGCCCCCTTGCAATCGGTGACAAACAGTGCCGAAAGAAAGTGAAACCAGCAAACAATGGCTCATGGTTTTGTGTAAGTTGTAAGTCTCATGTGCGTCAATGTGATTACAGATATGCTCTCCGTATAAACTTGCAAGATGACTCTGGAGAGCTACAATCGGTTACTGCATTTGACACAGCTGCTGAAGAAATCATGGGTGTCGCAGCGGTGGACCTCCAACTGTTATGCATAGACGACGAGGCAACAACGGAAATTGTAAATCAGATAATTGGCCATGAATACAAATTCACTCTATCTGTGAAAAAAGAAACTTTTCGTGGAAATACACAGCTGAAATGTGTCATACTTGATTCCCTTAAATTGGACGAATCGAAAGTCATTGATTGACTTGGCCTCTCCTGGGCACCATAACACTTTCCTATATTTTAGTTTCTTCAATTTTTGCTCATATCTCCCCTGTAATATGGTTTTGTCCGCAGATACATTTGTAATATGCTTTTGTCCGCATGTTATAATGGACTATAACTCTCCAAGTTTTCCATTTAATGGTTGTTACTACTGGTTTGCATGCGCATCTATATCGCAAAGAAACCTTTTTTGTAATTGAAAAAAATGTATGGTCCAATGTCTATATATATATATATATATATATATATATATATATATAGTTTTTGCTAACATTATGGAACACTTTATTCATTTCTTTACTTTTTGTCTATATTTCGCATGGAATTTTTTTATTCTTTCTAGCTTGTTCCTTCTTAGTGCCTATATAAAAAAAAATGAAGCCATATCTATATGTTTTTTCCTAATCAAAATCTCGATACACACCCTTCTAATTCTTCCTTTGCTTCCTTAAAAATATATGCAACAACAAATCGTTTTGCCTTTGTTTTATTGCCTTTAGCTACCAAAATATAAAACATTTACAGCGAGCTAGGCATTTACAAATGGTTTTTGCATTCATTTCCCCTTATGCACATACAAAATGTAGCACTCTTTTAATCTTCTCTTATGCCACCTTTATTTTGTGATTTTCGCAGATTGTTTTATGCACAATGCCTACCCCGGAGCAAAGACAAAGAAGGAGAGATATTTATGCCTTGCACAAAGAAGAAATCAATGCTTCCCGACGTGAGCGCTATCGCCAACTCCAGCAAATGCCTTCAAGTTCTAACCCCTTCCAAACTAGTCGCCACCCCCCTTTCATGACTTCCCCTGCTACTTTCCCCTCCACATCGCACAATTCTCCTTTTCCTCTTTGCATTAACCGCACGCTTGTGTCGAACTACAACCCTCTCCATCACTACATTGTCCTCCATTTTCACATTCTTCTAACCATGCGTCCCCTTCCACCCAAACTCTTCGCGGTAATCACACCCAGGATTCCACCTTCCCTGTGCCGCTCCACAGAACAAACACTTCAGTGCCTTCTTGGGCGGATGCCCAACGCAGATTCCGCCGAAGACTGGATCTTTTGTCGCAAATCCACACCTGCTCCATTTGTCTTGAGAACTACCCAGGCATACATACTACTTTCCATGAAGGCAAACATGCATGCATTAGATGCAAGTCCGAAAGAAATGGACACCGCTTCTCCTCTTGGAACAATATGGATCCTGGCATTCAACCTGCCGTTCTCAAATCTTTAACCCAGGTTGAAGAAATGTTGATTGCTCGCATTAATCCTATTTTGCAAGTCACACAAATGCGCGGGGGACAATATAAATATTCAGGTCACACAATAAGTTTCCCACAAAACATTTCTTCCATTGCCAAATACCTTCCTCGTCGGCTAGGAGATTTGGATCTCTTGTTGATTCAAAAAAATGGAAGTCAACAAACAAAATACGACTTCTATGTTAGTAGGTCCCGTGTTTGGAAAGCGCTTCAATATAAAATTATCCATGACCCCTACTATAAGGATGTTCTTATTGACACTGAGGCTCTTTCTTCTCTCCCGTCGGAACCAACAAACATATCCTCCTCCCTTAATTCTATTCCTATAGACCTTCCAGCCTCTCACTTCTCTGAAGCACAGGATAATGACAACCCTCCTTCCAACCCCTACGAGTATCCAGAGGAGTCGTCCTCTTTTGTTCCTTCACACCCAAACACTGGCACTGAAGAAGAGTTGATCGAACAGTACCTGCTTTCAAATGGTCGGGCTGCACCTTGCACCTTGGCTTGGCCTGAAGTCAGAAATTCACCAATAAATGAATACACCACTGAGGGCCTTTTCTCAATGGCTTTTCCAACTTTGTTTCCAACTGGTGCAGCATTGTTTAAACAACCTCGCATGAAGGATGTTCAAATGCATGAATATGCCCTCCACCTTATGCGCTACCATGATGATCGTTTCGGATCGCACCCCAGGTTCCGGTATTTTTTACTTAACCTTATTATGAGACATAGGAGCCAATCTACAGCTGCAGTTTTCATGAGGTTAAACCTCGAACATGGTGTCCCCCCTACTATAGGCCAACTACGACAACGTCTACATGATTTCCCTGATGATTGCCTTCCACAGAGTTTAATGAGATTCGGAGCCAGCCTGCGAGGGACACGAACATTTTGGTCAAAGAGCAGAGGGGAGGTCTCGGACATGATTGAGCAATTAGGGGCACCTACACTCTTCTTCACTCTTAGTGCAGCAGACACAAAATGGCCAGACCTGCATAGCACCATGCCAGGTTTTTCTCCTGCTGAGGCCCGTGCCGCACAACAATGGAGGACCCAAAACATTGTTAGCCACCCGCATCGTGTCGCTGCTTACTTACATCAGAGATTCACAATATTCCGTGAAGAAGTGTTAGAAAAACATCTTCAAGCCAAGGACTACTGGTACAGGTACATTTCTTCATTGGTCTCTACTTTTTTTGTTGCTTAAATACATAACGTTTAACATTCCTTTACCGTAGGTATGAATGGCAACATAGAGGTTCCGCACATGTTCATGGTTTCTTGTGGCTTGGAGATGCTCCCGACGTTGATCGCATCAACTGGTCAAATAATGAATCTGTGGACAAAGCAAGACAATTCTTTGATACCTATATATCTGCATGGAATATGCGCCCTCCTTCCATCCACTCGGAATTTGTTCACAGAAATATCCAGGATGACCCTTGCCTTTTAGTTTCGTCTCAAGATCCTTGCAATTTCGCCGCTACAGGATTTGCAGGAGTTGATAAATCGAGTGCAACGCCACACAAAGTGCTCCGAAAATACCTGCCTCCGAAAAAAAAATAACCACCTCCAATGCCGATACAATGCACCTTGGGAGACTAGACCCGATTCTCTTTTGTTTGTTGATGAGACTGCTTCTGTTAAATACCTACCTGCCAGGAATGATGATAGATTGAACACACACAATCCAGCAATGTTATCCATATGGAGAGCCAATATCGATTGTCAACCTGTGCTTTCTCGCCATGCTGTCCTCAAATACATTGCTAAGTATGCTTCCAAAGCAGAGCAAAGGTCAGAAACATACCACCAAATGCTTTCTAGATTTTCGTCAAATTTAGATCCTGATCAGCCAGCACATTTAGCCATAAAGAAAATGTTAACTGAGAGTGTGGTTGAACATGACATTAGCGCACAAGAAACATGCCACATGCTCCTCAAATTGCCACTTGTAATGTGTAGTCGCACTTTTGTATCGCTCAATGTAGGCAGAAAAATCTTAAGAAAATTGGTTGAAGTAGAATGTGAGGATGCAGAGACATCCCTCCTTTTAGATGCATACAAGGTCCGACCTTCAAACATGGAAAGCCTTCCACTCATTGAAGTTGCGCGCGATTGGAGTTACAACAAACACCGCAGACACAATAGATGGAAGAGTCGTCCCGTACCGGCTGTTGTTCGAGTGTTCCCTAGGTTTCAATGCATTCCATCTAAGGATTCCCCCTCTTTTGAACTTTTCTGTTGGTCAGAACTCCTTCTATACAAACCTTTCCGCAACATTTCTACTGATATTGGTTCGACACCTCAAGAAACCATTTCTAGATGGAGCTTGTTCAAATACAATTATCAGCCCTGGCATATTAGACGGCATGAGTCAAATCCATCACCCCCCTCCGGCAGTGACATCGACTCAGAGGACGAGCCCCCCTGCCTGTTCAACAGCTGCATGATTGGCAAGTTTTGGCTCGATGCCGCCCGGGGAACGCTTCATTCCTTGACAGCTTGCAATTGTTGGGCCTTCGTGAATTTGACACCCTTCACAATTGGAGTGCACACCGAGTTCCTATTGCTCTACAATCTCTTGGTGCCACTTTTATCGAAGACAAAAAGGCAGAGTATGTTTCTTCTTCCCTCATGGACAGATTGCACCCTCCAGCTTCAGGTTTATCTCCTGAACAACAACAAGCTTTCAACATAGTTACTCAACACTTCGCTCAAAAAAACAGCCTGCCTCCACTGAGGCTTATTATACAAGGGACTGCTGGTACGGGAAAATCATTCCTCATTAACATTTTAAAGTCTTCATTTGCTTCTTCATCCAATGAAGGCCTTTCATCTCTCCTTCTGCTTGCCCCAACAGGGGTTGCTGCTTTCAACATTTCAGGTTCAACAATACACGCAAGCCTCTGAATTCCCATTAAAGAACTCAAACCCTTAGAGGGCCAAGCTTTATCGTCTCTTCAAGACTCCCTCAAACACATCGAGTACATTCTGATTGATGAGATGAGTTTCATCGGGCCAAAGTTGCTTTCCAGAATCGACTACCGTCTTAGGGAGGCTTTCCCGCACTTCAAGAATTCTACATTTGGAGCGATATCTATGATCCTTGTTGGAGACCTCAGTCAGCTTACCTCCAGTTATGGACATTCCTCTTTATGCCAGCAAGTCTTACGGAGCTAGCCTTTGGCAAGAATTCAACATATCTGTCTGCCTTCATTCAATTTTCCGACAACAAGGCTCAGATCCAGCACAGACATCATTCCGTAACTTGCTGCTTAACATTCGTAATGCAATGCCTCTGGTGCAGGACTGGGAAACTCTCATGTCAAGATCCGTTTCCTCCCTTTCCGAACAAGAAAACATTGATTTTAAAGATGCGCCTCATCTTTTCGCTCAAAATAACCTTGTGGACTCGCACAACCTTGTTATGTTGAAATCCCTTAACTCTCCTATTGCCAGGTCAATTGCCGAACATACCAGACGCTCAACATCGGGCGACACCGAAGATGATCAATTGAACCCCAAGGTTCTTCTCTGCATCAACCAGAAAGTAATGCTTTCCGCAAACTTATGGGTTGACAAAGGTCTTGTCAACGGTGCTACTGGTTCTATCATCGACATAGTCTATGGGGCTTCCTCCGGACCTCCTGCTCTGCCTCTTTTTGTCGTCATCAAGTTTGATCGTTACACAGGACCTCCCTGGGATTCGAACAACCCCTTCCATGTTCCTATTCCTCCGATTTCTAGAGGGGGTCGCAGGCAACTACCGCTCAAAATGGCATGGGCTTTTTCTATCCACAAGTCTCAAGGACTTACATTGGCACGTGCTACAATTGACATTGGTGGAACTGAGAGACAAGGCCTAACATTCACCGCTGTATCGAGAGTTCCGTCTCTTTCTTCACTCCGTATTTCTCCAGCATTCTCTTTCTCCCGATACTCTCGCATGTCCTCCACCCCGCTTCTGCAATCCAGGCTCAAAGAGGAATCTCGCCTTCGCTCCCTTCCATCATCTCTCCCACCCCTCCCCCAACACTCGCCTTAATTCCTTCTCCTCTTCTAGCTTTCTCGTGCTCTTACTTCCATTGCTGCAACAACTTCTTTATAGCATCATCGCATGTACATATCAAACACATTTTGTATCCTTTTCACTTATTTTCGAATGTTATATATATGTCCAACTACTTTCAGCTCTCTATTAGAAGTTCGTTGCCTATCTTAATCTTCCAAAAAAAAAAATTAACACTTCGCTACTAATGAATCTATTATAGCAAAACCTTTTCAATTAACTCCCTGTTATTCTTTTCTATTTAGCGTTCACAAACATAACTCTCCTCAATTTTTCTTGCCCATGTTTTAATACCTTCTTCGTCTTCCCCTTTTCCTCTTTCGGCGTTTTCATCGCACCCCTCGTGTGCGATTGCTAGTCACTGTGTATGACGGTATGAGTTTATTCATTTGCACGGCAACGCCTATAAATCGACCTGAAAATCTTTGTGCTCTTCAGCAACGTCTCCTGATTTTAATTATATTTTTTTCACAGTTTCTTCATTTAGGAAAATGGCCTTTCCTCTGCAGCTTGTGCTCGGAATTGTTGGTATGCTGCTCACCCTAATTGTTTCTTTGAAGACAATTCTAATTGGGGGGATGTGTACGCAGAAGAATTTGTACTCCTTTTTGTTGTGGGTCTTAAATGGGATGAACATGGTTAGAGTTTGTCGGAATGAAGTATAGTGCAGATAGATTCATTGAATTTATTGTGTTGAAGCATAGTACAAGCATCATTAGTTGGTCATAGGAAAGAAAAATGAAAACTCTAGGATTTTGCATAAATGTTTTCCTTTCAAGGGAAAGGGAGTCCTATATTTTATTTATTATGATTTGGTTCTAGAATTGTTAGGCAATGGCTACAGATTGTACTTTAGGATTATACTATAGAAATATAATTTAAACACTGTTTTTGCTCAAACTTCAATGAGAACTCCATAATTAATAGCTTTGTATCATAACAAATATGCCGTATTTTGGTCACAATAAAGAGTGAATTTGATCGCATTTCACTCTTCTTTGTATGTGGATTAATATCTCGGTGACTGGTTTTCTTGTGCCTTAGCTGTATTTGATACTTTGTCCGTATACGTAGAACTTTTGTTATGTATTATTTGGATTTGTTGCCCATTTGTATCTCCAAAGTGTTATATTGTATTGGTTTGTTTTGTAGGTTATTTGTATGTTTATGCTCAATTCTTGTGGCGTCTTAGTTGGATTTAATGCCCATTTATATGTAGATCGATATTTATTTGGATGGATATGAATTTGATCTCGAGTTTGATGTCAATAAGAGTGCAAAACAATTGTGAAACATGATTAATGTTCTATGTTGGCTTCTTGTACAGGAAATCTAACGTCACTGGCACTTTACCTGTCACCTATGTAAGTGCTTTGTTCATCATAATTCTTTGAGTCAATACCAATCTTTCTTGATGCACTGAAAACAATGTTTTCTGGTGTCTGTTTTGATCATGGAAAAGCTTATATAGTTATTACTGTTTGCAAATTGCAGGGCAACATTCTGGGGGATATACAAGCTCAGGTCTAACCAGGAGTACTCTGGGCTTCCATATGTGCGTACGTTATTCACATGTGCTCTTTGGCTACTTTATGGAGCCCCATTCGTTAAACCCCACAGCACTTTGCTGCTCACAGTCAATGGTGCAGGATTTGTATTGGAGATATTTTATGTTTTGTCCTTTCTGATATTTGCCTCCGAGAAGACGAAGGTAATTTATTATGCCACTTATGATATTGAATTTCAAAGGTGTCTACTGGATTTTTAAACCTTTTTGACACCATTAATGCTTAATTAGATTCCATGCTTCAACTTAAACATGTAATTATAAATTTTCTCACACTGATTCCTTTAATTTAATCGTGCAGGTGAAAATATTGCGGTTGACTATAGCAATGACGATGGCTTTTATTATACTGGTTGGAGTAACTATTTTTGTGCTGCATAAACACAGTACCAGGCAGTTAGTGGCTGGAATTTTATGTGTGATCCTCTCCATCTTTATGTATGCCTCCCCATTAGCTGTTTTGGTTGGTCTTCACTCTCAACCTCTTCTTAATACAAAGTGCTATTAAAAATTTGAATTTGTACAATGAAATTCTACTAAAAAACAAACTAAGAATATTTATTAGCAATTGATTCGATCCCGTTTTTCACTGTTGAAGATTTTGTGTGTTTATTTCAGGGGCTTGTTATCAAAACCAAAAGTGTTGAGTACATGCCATTTCTGCCCTCCTTATTCAACACCCTAAACACACTTGTCTGGTCTGGATACTCTGTAATCAGCAGGGATATCTTCTTAGCTGTAAGTTTCTCTCATTTCTGACTGTCATTTTCCATGTGTAGATTCAATTATATTTTCGCAAGGACCATATAATTTTATAAATTATAATATTTTTTTGGAAGGATACCTTTTTTCTGATTATGTTTTCAAAATCTTGCAGGTACCCATGGTAGCAATTTTCGTACGGAGAGTATTAAAAGGTGGACACAAAATATGGAAAAAAAACGGCCCATAAAAAAAATATGATAAATACGGTAAATAGAATATATAAAAAATATGGTAATTTTAATAATTAAAGGCACAATTATATAACAGATTAAAAATTATTAAACTACAACCTTTTGTTTAGCATTTAATTAATATCAAATGACTATTATAAATATAATAACATTACCAAACAGAATTTTTTATTGTTTTTAATTTTCTAGCTGCAATTTTTGGCTTTTTGAAAATAGATTTAGTAATTTTTTTTTATATATAGTGGCAGGTTTGGGTTTTTTATTTTTCTAAATTTTAAATCAGCAAATCCCTAAACTTACGGAGTTTGATACGGTGAAGGGAGAAAAACGCAAAAATACGGTAAATATTTGAAAACCAACCGTATTTGGTAACTGTGCAGGTACCCAATGGCATTGGCTTCCTTCTGGCAATAATTCATCTCACTGTTTACTTCATCTACAGAAACTCAAATACTGTTTTACCTGCATCTACTGAACTAATTCCCCAGACTAAAAAGATTGATGGTGGATTTGATCTCCCTATTCAAACTTTAGTGCCGGCGGAGAAATTAAAATTTAACAAAGTCGCGGTAGTGGAAGCTATTATTGTTGACTGTTATCCAAAATTCAACCCCAAGGTAAATTTTGATAACATGCATCAAATTCTTTAGTCCCAAGCAATTATATTGATTCATGGTGAAAAGTCATGTTTCTAGGGTGCCCTCATACTTTTCTAACTCCCCTGTCTAGTAGAAGAGAGAAAGTTCTGAGGAAAGGTAAGAAAAATTGCAAAAAACAGGCTCGGGCCAGAAAAAATTGTGAAAAATGGCTAAGTCTTAGTCCCCGGGTAGTCGGGACATGAGGGACATCTGGGCGCGAACCGGCCGAAAGGCCGCCAGGCGGTCTACGCAGCATTTGGGACAAGTGGGACAAAGGGACGTGCGGGACACGAAAATTTGAACTGGCCGAAAAATGGAAAAAATTGACTAACTGTTGAAATAGGCAGTTTGGGACATCTGGGCAGTTAGTACGCGGAGGATGCAAGTCGGCCGAAAATACTTAAGGAAGCCCGGAACAGTTGGGGCCGAAGGTACGTGAAGTACGCGAACTGGTCGGATTGGCCGAAATGAGAACTTTCGTACCGGGACAGTTGGGACAAAAGGGCGCGAACGGGCCGAACCAGGCGAATCGAGAAAATTTGTCCCAAACAGTCCAAGACAGTTGGGATGACAGTACGCGAACCGGCCGGTTCGGCCGAAATAGGGAACTTCAGCTTTGTGACAAGTGGGACAAAGGGATGCGCAGGACACGGATAACCGAAGGAGCTGAAAGCCAATCAGATCACGCCACGTGTCACCGACAGAAAAGGGACATGGGAGCCCATTTCGGGCAGTTCCGAAGAATTTGTCCTACGCAGCACTAGGACATTTGGGACAAAGGGACGCGTGGGACGTGAAAAGCCGAAGCGGCTGAAGGCAGAGAAGAAAAGTCGACGTTTGGCCCGTGAAACTTCAAACGGCCATAACTTTTGACTCCGAGCTTTGATTTTAACAAAATTGGACTTTCTAGAACGAGCAGGACGTCCTCTACGCCACAAAAACTGGATTTCTTATTTTTAATTAGGGTAGATATGTTTGATGAAAGGAAACATATTCGGCTCCAGTCAGTTAATGCTCATTCCCGTCAAATGACAAAAAACGCCTGCCAGGCCCAAAATAGCTGCCCGCACTCAGAAGGCCATAAATTTTATATTTCTCAATGAAATCGCATAAAATTGGTACCGTTGGAATCGTGGTTCCGAGCCCGATGCACAGCAATCAAGAAATTCCAAATTTGATCAGAAATTGATTGATATTTTTAAAAAAACGTGGCCGGGTTCAGAACAGTGTTTTATTTGGTAGTTGGGAGTGCAATTAAGAGGCATGGGTCATCATTCTTTCTCTGCTGCAAGCACATGGAACAGTATGGGGAGCCTTTTACAAGTAATATAAAATCATTTCACTCAATTTAATGCCTCTTATAGGTGGTTGAAGGACAGATTTCGGGATTTCCATTTTCCATTCTCTTCTCCTTCTCATTTTTTCTATAAATTGGAGTGTTGGGCTCATTGTAAAGAAGAGAGTTTTTGGGTAGAAAAGCTCTGTCAAAATTGCTTTGTGAAGCTAGTGTGTTGCAGGCCCTTGTAGTGGACTCCTTGCATAGTGATCCAGGCCCTTATCTTGTAATAGATTGAACTGTGCATATCATGAAGCAATAAAATACCAGTTTGTGGATGTATCTCCTCCCCTGCTATGTTTTCTTGCATTCTTCTTGCCCCTTTGATTTCTTTCTATAAGAATATTGTGTCTATTTTTTATGTTCTTGCAGGGATCCATTATCATTGTGTATGCTTGGAATATCATTGTGAATGTATTTTGCTAGATTATGGAGAACTGTCATCACCTCTTCTAGTGCGCACTTTGCCTTTGTATTTCACACATTTGGAGACTACTCTCACACCCTCCTTTTCTGGTGTATCACCACTTTAGTGTAGGATTTCATTTTATGCATTCTCTCTCCCTGGTCCCTTGGAAATTTAGATTAGAACAGTTACCTTATCCTGCATTAGAGTAGATTGTGGCAGGTAGTTTAGGAGCAAGAACCAACTTTCTCTGGAGGTCTATCACAAGTAGCAAGTCCCACAACTTGGAGATAGTACCCATGTTATCCAATCACACTGTGAGTTCAAGTCTATGCACTTGTATAAAAATAAGGGTGCTGTGATTTGGTGATAACACTGACCAAGTTTAACTTATTGGTATATACTTCTTGATCAATATGAAAGTAGCTATTAACCAACACGAACGGATACAGAAAAGGAGACTGACTACCAACTAATCAAATGAACCATCGTGAATGGATAAAGAAGAGTGAGAGAGAAAATATATTGTTAATGTTTTACCTCTCTGAGAGCTTTGAAAGATGCTGCAGTTTATTAGGCAGTGAATGAAGCTGCAAACAAAAGAGAACAAAAACTTAACTGAAAGTAAACTAATACTACGACTGAAAGAATTGCTCAGTCTACAATTTATTAACTGAAAGAGAGAACAAAAAATATTTGTTTTATTCAAAACTATCTTCTTCTGCTTCTGCTGTTCACTCACTTTATTGAGTAGATGTATTATTTGCACAGTATAGTGTAAGTGCTATTTTTTTTATTCATAATCTTCAATTGGTAGCAGCAGCTAGTTGTCAAGCCACATGGATTAGACGGATTTCGAAAGATTTGTAATTGGTTCAGGAACATCCAACCACTATTTATTGTGATAACAGTAGTACCATTGCAATAACAAAAAATCATGTGTTTCATGCTAGATCGAAGCACATTGAGATTCGACATCACTTCATCAGAGATTTAGTTCAAGATGGGACAGTGGAATTACAGTTTTGCCCTACAACGGAGCAAGTTGCTGATATTTTTACCAAAGCTCTACCTATATCTAGTTTTGTTGCTTTGAGGAATTAGTTGGGACTCATCTCCATTTCACATGCAGGGGGAGATTGAAGGATGCATGTTCAAACTACAGTTCCACTGCCACCACTGCAGCTCATCTTCTGCTGTTTCCGTTAACTGAAAGTAAACTAATCCTATGACTGAAGGAATTGCAATTGAAGGATGCATGTTCAAACTGCAGTTCCTCTGCAGTTCCACCGCCACCACTACAGCTCATCTTCTGCAGTTTCCCTTAACTGAAAGTAAACTAATCCTATGACTGAAGGAATTGCAATTGAAGGATGCATGTTCAAACTGCAGTTCCTCTACAGTTCCACCGCCACCACTACAGCTCATCTTCTGCAGTTTCCTTTAACTGGTTATTTATTTCAGTTAATAAATTGTAGACTGAGCAATTCCTTCAGTCATAGGATTAGTTTACTTTCAGTTAAGTTTTTGTTCTCTTTTGTTTGCAGCTTCATTTGCTGCCTAATAAACTGCAACATCTTTCAGTCTTAATTGATGCCTGTATTTTAAGATCTAGCTGAGTTCTTCTTCAGTTATCTCTTTCATTACTGTAGCTGCTCCTTCTTTTAAATGTAATCCTCTCCTTCAGATTTCAAGCACAGCAGAAGGAGAAGAAGACAGTTTTGAATAAAACAAATATTTTTTGTTCTCTCTTAGCTTTGTTGTTCGCTCACTTTATTGAGTAGATGTATTATTTGTTTTATTTGCACAGTATAGTGTAAGTGCTGTTTTTTTCATTCATAATCTTCAATTGGTATCAGAGCTGGTTGCAGGACTATTCTTTTTTTGCAAAAGGTGCAGGTTAACGGTTCTCTCCAAGAATTACCAGAATGTCAAATGGTGGCAATTTCTCATTCCAGCTTCCGCTGTTTACCGGAGACAACTACGATTATTGGAGTATAAAGATGAAGACCCTACTATTATCCCAAGAGTCTCTGGGATTTAGTAGAAGGAGGATACACGGAACCTGCAGATCAGAATGCTTCAAATGCTTTAACAGCAAATCAACGAACACAATTGAAAGAAGACAAAAAGAAGGACAATCGAGCTCTTTTTGCTATCCAATCTGCATTGGATATATCAATTTTCCCCGTATAGCTGGTATGACAAAGTCAAAGGAAGCATGGGAGGCCCTACAAACTGCATACCAAGGATCTGACAAAATAAGGTTGGTAAGACTTCAAACCCTTCGAAGAGATTTTGAAAGTTTAAGTATGAAGGATGTTGAGTCTATTCAAGAGTTTATTACTAGGGCTCAAAGTATTGTGAACCATCTTAAAACTCAAGGGGAAAGTGTCATAGAGCAAAAAATTGTAGAAAAGATTTTGAGATCTCTTCCTCCAAAGTTTGATCCAGTGGTCATAGCCATTGAAGAAAGTAAAGATCTAGCCACATTCAAAGTTGCAGAGTTGATAGGTTCTTTGCAATCTCATGAGGAGCGTATGCAACGTTCTATAGTGAACCTCGTTCAAGCCTTCCAGTCTACTGTAAGAATTGAAGAAAAATCTACAACCCCTTCTCAATCAAACAAATCTGAAGGGGAATCTTCTACATCTAGAGGACGTGGCAGAGGAAGAGGAAGAGGAAAAAAAAGAGGCAGAGGAAGAAGTTCAATGGATCGGAGAAGCATCCAGTGCCAGTATTGTGAAAGGTATGGACACTATGAATCTGAATGTAGAAAGAAAAAATCTGATTTAAATAAGTCAAGAGCCAACTATACTGAAGAGTCTTTTGAAGAAGCAAACCACTCTACATTCTTCGCTTGCAATTTGGCAAAAGAACCTCAAAAGGATGTTTGGTTCTTGGATAGTGGTTGCTCAAATCGTATGACAGGTAAATCTGATCTCTTTGTCAAATTAGATGAATCTGTAAGGAGTCAAGTAAAATTTGGTGATGATAAAGAGGTTGATGTAATGGGAAAAGGTACCCTTGCAGTGAAAACTAAGCAAGGAGAAACTACATTTATTCATGACACTTTGCATGTGCCCAAATTACAACATAATCTTTTAAGTATTGGGCAGCTTGTAGCAAAAAATTACAAGGTTGTGTTTGAAGATAACTGCTGCAAAATATTTGATAAATCAGCTAATCATTATCTTGTAGCAAAGGCTTGTATGATAGAGAATCGATTATTTCCTCTCACTTTGGAGTCCAGTAAGATGCATGCCCTCAAGGAAACCACAGATGATTCATGGTTATGGCACCAACGGTATGGTCATTTGCATTTTCAAGGATTAAGTTTTCTTCATAAGAAAGGCATGGTGAGGGGACTTCCTGCAATTCAGGCAAAAGAAGAAGTTTGTTCAGGGTGTGCACTTGGCAAGCAACATCGAGACAGTTTTCCGATGAACAAATCATGGAGGGAAAAATGTCCTCTAGAGCTTGTGCATAGTGACATTTGTGGTGACATGCAAGAGGAATCTTTGGGTAAGAATATTTACTTTCTGACATTTATTGATGATTTCTCACGCCACACATGGGTTTATTTTCTTAAGCAGAAATCTGAGGCATTTGAATGCTTCAAGCATTTTAAGGCTATGGCAGAAAATCAAAGTGGGTATTCTCTCAAAATACTCAGAACAGATAGAGGGGGAGAATTCACTTCCAATGAGTTTGCTGATTTTTGTAATACTCATGGAATTAAGAGACAACTTACGACAGCTTATACCCCACAACAAAATGGCATTGCAGAAAGAAAGAACCGTACCATTATGGAGATGGCACGAAGTATGTTGCAGTTCAAAAACCTTCCTAATTGCTATTGGGGAGTTGCAGTAGCAAGCACAACTTATATCTTGAATCGAATCCCAACAAAATTGCTTCATAATATCACTCCCAAGGAAGCCTGGAGTGGACACAAGCCCTCAGTAGCTCACTTTCGTGTATTTAGCTGCCTTGCATATGTTCATGTTCCAGAAAAGAAGTAAAAGAAGTTGGATGCAAAATCCCAACTTTGTATCTTTGTGGGCTATTCAGATTTCACGAAAGGATACAAGTTCTATAATCCTGACACAAAGAAATGGATTATTAGTCGAGATGTGGTTTTTGATGAAGGGGGAGTATGGCAATGGCAAAAAGGAATTCAACAAACTACACCTCTCATCACGGGTATAGAAGATGTTCAACAAGTTCCTCCTATCCCCACAAGCTCAAGTGGAAGTTCAAGCCCCAGTTCACTAAGTTCACCAAGTTCCTCTTTAGGTGATAGTTCTAGTCCACAATCAAGTCCAAGCTCTTCACGAAAGGTACAAAGTTTAAATGAAATTTATGAAAGGAGTTCTAATTTGAATCCAGTTTCCAATTTTGCTTTGTTTAGTAACATTCAAGTCGAACCTTCAGTGTATGAAGAAGCCATGAAAGAACAAGTATGGATTAATGCTATGAATGAAGAGATGCATGCATTTGATAAAAACAATACATGGGAATTAGTGCAACTTCCTAAAGATAAGCAAGTGATTGGTGTCAAATGGATCTATAAGGTGAAATATCATGCTGATGGTCCTATGAATAGACACAAGGCAAGATTAGTTGTGAAGGGATTTGCAAAAATGGCTGGGGTAGATTATTCAGAGACATTTGCTCCAGTTGCAAGATTTGATACAGTCAATATTATATTGGCTATTGTTGCACAACACAAGTGGCCAATCTATCAGATCTGGATGTAATATCCATTTCTCAAACCAAGTATGTGGCTGATCTATTGAAGCGGTTTAGAATGATGTCATGCACTACAGTTGTCACTCCTGTTGCCCTTGGTGAAAAATTAACCAAGGAAGATGCAAGTTCTAAAGTAGATGCCACTTTATATAGAAGTTTGGTTGGAAGCCTCATGTACCTCACTACCACAAGACCTGATATTATGTATGCTGTGAGCCTTATCTCTCAGTTCATGCAGGATTTACATGAGTCTCATTGGCATGCTGCAAAAAGTATTTTAAGGTATGTGAGTGGTATACACAATTTTAGCATTCATTATTCTCCCACACATAAGTTTGAGCTATGTGGTTACACAGATTCTGATTGGGCTGCTTCAGTGGATGATAGAAAATCCACATCTAATTATATTTTCTCACTTGGTTATGGAGTTATCTCATGGAGTAGTAAAAAGAAAGCAACTATTGCTCTCTCTTCTGCAGAAGCATGTATATTGTAGAAGTAACAGCTAGTTGTCAAGCCATATGGATTAGACGGATTTTGGAAGATTTGCAATTGGTTTAGGAACATCTAACCACTATTTACTATGATAATAGTAGTACCATTGCAATGACAAAAAATCCTGTGTTTCATGCTAGATCGAAGCACATTGAGATTCGACATCACTTCATCAGAGATTTAGTTCAACATGGGACAGTGGAATTACAGTGTTTCCCTACAACGGAGCAAGTTGCTGATATTTTTACCAAAGCTCTACCTATATCTAGTTTTGTTGCTTTGAGGAATCAGTTGGGACTCATCTCCATTTCACATGCAGGGGGAGATTGAAGGATGCATGTTCAAACTACAGTTCCTCTGCAGTTCCACCACCACCACTGCAGTTCATCTTCTACAGTTTCCCTTAACTGAAAGTAAACTAATCCTATGACTAAAGGAATTGCTCATTCTACAATTTATTAAAACTCAAGGGGAAAGTGTCATAGAGCAAAAAATTGTAGAAAATATTTTGAGATCTCTTCCTCCAAATTTTTATCCAGTGGTCATAGCCATTGAAGAAAGTAAAGATCTAGCCACATTCAAAGTTGCAGAGTTGATAGGTTCTTTGCAATCTCATGAGGAGCATATGCAACGTTCTACAGTGAACCTCGTTCAAGCCTTCTAGTCTACTGTAAGAATTGAAGAAAAGTCTACAACCCCTTCCCAATCAAGAAAATCTGAAGGGGAATCTTCTACATCTAGAGGACGTGGCAGAGGAAGAGGAAGAGGAAACAAAAGAGCTAGAGGAAGAAGTTCAATGGATCGGAGAAGCATCCAGTGCCAGTATTGTGAAAGGTATGGACACTATGAATCTGAATGTAGAAAGAAAAAATCTGATTTAAATAAGTCAAGAGCCAACTATACTGAAGAGTCTTTTGAAGAAGCAAACCACTCTACATTCTTCAACTTGCAATTTGGAAAAAGAACCTCAAAAGGATGTTTGGTTCTTGGATAGCGGTTGCTCAAATCATATGACAGGTAAATCTGATCTCTTTGTCAAATTAGATGAATCTGTAAGGAGTCAAGTAAAATTTGGTGATGATAAAGAGGTTGATGTAATGGGAAAAGGTACCCTTGCAGTAAAAACTAAGCAAGGAGAAACTACATTTATTCATGACACTTTGCATGTGCCCAAATTACAACATAATATTTTAAGTATTGGGTAGCTTATCGCAAAAAATTACAAGGTTGTGTTTGAAGATAACTGCTGCAAAATATTTGATAAATAAAGTAATCATTATCTTGTAGCAAAGGCTTGTATGACAGAGAATCGATTATTTCCTCTCACTTTGGAGTCCAGTAAGATGCATGCCCTCAAGGAAACCACAGATGATTCATGGTTATGGCACCAAGGGTTTGGTCATTTGCATTTTCAAGGATTAAGTTTGCTTCATAAGAAAGGCATGGTGAGGGGACTTCCTGCAATTCAGGCAAAAGAAGAAGTTATATGTTCAGGGTGTGCACTTGGCAAGCAACATCGAGATAGTTTTCCGGTGAACAAATCATGGAGGGAAAAACTGTCCTCTAGAGCTTGTGCATAGTGACATTTGTGGTGACATGCAAGAGGAATCTTTGGGTAAGAATATTTACTTTCTAAAATTTATTGATGATTTCTCATGCCACACATGGGTTTATTTTCTTAAGCAGAAATTTGAGGCATTTGAATGCTTCAAGCATTTCAAGGCTATGGCAGAAAATTAAAGTGGGTATTCTCTCAAAATACTTAGAACAGATAGAGGGGAGAATTCACTTCCAATGAGTTTGCTGATTTTTGTAATACTCATGGAATTAAGAGACAACTTACGACAGCTTATACCCCAAAACAGAATGGCTTTGTAGAAAGAAAGAACCATACCATTTTGGAGATGGACACGAAGTATGTTCAGTAGGTTAAAATTGTTCTCTCCAAGAATTGCATGTTCTAGGGTCAAATGGTGGCAATTTTCATTCTAACTTCCGCTGTTAGAAGAAGATAACTACTGATTATTGGAGTATAAAGATGAAGACACTTACTATTATCGCCAAGATACATGGGATTCAGTAAAATTGGCTAGGAGTACTATGGAACCTGCAGATCAGTCGGGAATGCTTCAAATTCTTTAACAACAAATCAAGAATGCAATTAAAAGAAGACAAAAAGGACAATATGAGCTCTTTTTTCTATCCAATCTGCAAGGATGTATATCAATTTTTCCCCATATCGGCCAAGCTGGTATGAACAAACGACAAAGGAAGCATGGGAGGCCCTACAAACTGCATACCAAGGATCTGACAAAATAAGGTTGGTAAGACTTCAAACCCTTTGAAGAGATTTTGAAAGTCTTTATGAAGGATGCTGAGTCTATTCAAAAGGACCAAAGCTCTACCTATATCCAGAAACAGAACTTTAGAGGAATCAAATGGGACTCATCTCCAACTTTTGCAGGGGATGTTTTGAAGGAAGTTGATCAAACTGTAGTTTTGCAGGGACCGTCCACCACTACAACTCATCTTTGTAGTTTCCTGTGAATGGTTAGCCGAATTCCAGTTAATAAATTATAGACTGAGAAATTCCTTCAATCATAGGATTAGTTTACTTTTAGTTAAGTTTTGGTTCTCTTTTGTTTGCAGTTCATTCATTGCCTAATAAGTTTGCAACATCTTTCAGTCTTAATTGATGCCTGTAATTTAGGATCTAGCTGAGTTCTTCAACCAGTTATCTCTTTCATTACTGTAGCTGCTATCTCTTTAAAAAAACATATTTGTTTTAAGGGTGACTTTCTTCTTGGTCCTTCTGCTGTGTACAAAAGAGAAACATTAAGGAAAGTAAAATAATCCTATGACTGAAGGAATTTCTTAGTCTACAATTTTTAACTGAAAAAATAACCAGTTAAAGGAAACTGTCCAAAGATGAGCTACAGTGTCCAAGCGGTGGAACTGCAGAGGAACTGCAGTTTGAACAAGCATCCTTCAATCTCCCCCTGCATGTGAAAGGAGATGATTCCCAATGTAGCTCAAATCAACAAAACTTGATATAGGTAGAGCTTTGGAAAAATATCAGCAACGTTTTGCTCCGTTGTAGGGAAAAAATCAGTAATTCCACTGTCCCATTTGAACAAAATCTCTGATTTGAAGCACCCAAGATGTCAAATCAACGGAAATGTGCTTATGATTCTCTAGCATGAAACACAGGATTTTGGTCATTGCAATGGTACTACTGTTATCACAATAAATAGTGGTTGGATGTTCATGAACCAAAAAATCTTTCAAAATCCAGTCTAATCCATATGGCTTGACAACTAGCTGGCTGAAGTGATGCAATATACTCTGCTTTAATGCGGAAGCAGAGAGCAATGGTTGGGCTGCTTACACTTTTTCCTACTGTTAAGACAACTCAAGAACCAAGCATTGAGAAAATATAACCAGATGTGGATTTTCTATCATCCATTGAACCAACCCAATCAGAATCTTGTAACCACATATCTCCAAACTTATGTTGGGAGAATCTCATGAATATCAAAATTGTTGTGAACCACTCACATACCTTAAAATTATTTTTGCAGCATCCTTGAGACTCATGTGGAAATGCATGAACCGAGAGATAACTTCTCACAGCATACATAATATCAGGTTCTCATGGTAGTGAGGTACATGAGGCTTACAACCAAACTTCTGTATAAAGTTGCATCTACTTTGGAACTTGCATCTTCGTTGCAGTTAATTTTTCACCAAGGGTAATAGGAGTGGAAACTGCAGTGCATGACATCATTCTAAACCACTTTAATATATCGGCCCCACATACTTGGGTTTGAGAAATGCATATACCTCCTTCCCATTGTTGCACCTCTCACTCCAAGAAAATTGTCTTGCATGAGTCCCAGATCTGACATCTCAAATTCTTGTTATCACCGTTTCTGTTGAAATTTCTCCTGAGAGATGGGCTGCTTTCCCTTCATCAAAAACCACATCTCGACTAATTCCATTCTTTGATGTCAGGATTATAGAACTTGTATCCTTTCGTGAAATCTGAATAGCCCACAAAGATACAAAGTTTAGGATTTTGCATCCAACTTCTTTCTGGAGATTCTTTTCATGGAACAGGAACATATGCAGGGCAAAAAGGAGTTCAACAAACTACACCTCTCATCATGGGTATAGAAGATGTTCAACAAGTTCCTCCTATCCCCACAAGCTCAAGTGGAAGTTCAAGCCCCAATTCACTAAGTTCACCAAGTTCCTCTTCAGGTGATAGTTCTAGTCCAAAATCAAGTCCAAGCTCTTCACGAAAGGTACGGAGTTTAAATGAAATTTATCAAAGGAGTTCTAATTTGAATCCAGTTTCCAATTTTTCTTTTTTTAGTACCATTCAAGTTGAACCTTTAGTGTATGAAGAAGCCATGAAAGAACAAGTATGGATTAATATTATGAATGAAGAGATGCATGCAATTGATAAAAACAATACATGGGAATTAGTGCAACTTCCTAAAGATAAGCAAGTGATTGGTGTCAAATGGATGTATAAGGTGAAATATCATGCTGATGGTTCTATGAATAGACACAAGGCAAGATTAGTTGTCCAAGGGATTTACACAAATTCCTGGAGTAGATTATTCAGAGACCTTTCACTCCAGTTGTAAGATTTGATACAGTCAAGATTATATTGGCTATTGTTGCACAACACAAGTGGCCAATCTATCAGATGGATGTAAAATCAGCCTTCCTAAATGGTTTTATTGATGAGGAAGTCTATGTGGAACAACCTATTGGTTATGAAATTCTAGGAAAAGAACATTTGGTTTACAAGCTAAAAAGGGCTCTTTATGGGTTGAAGCAAGCACCTCGTGCTTGGTATGCAAGGATTGATAGTTACTTCTTGAAGAAAGCATTCATTCAAAGTTCCTCAGAGCCAACCCTCTATATCCAACATCTTGGTAATGATATTCTAATTGTTTTCCTTTATGTTGACGATCTCATTTATACATGTAACATCCCATCTCTCATGGAGAAATTTCAAGCAGAAATGAAACAAGAATTTGAGATGTCAGATTTGGGACTCATGCATTATTTTCTTGGAGTGGAGGTGCAACAACAATTGGAAGGTATATCCATTTATCAAACCAAGTATGTGGCTGATCTATTGAAGCGGTTTAGAATGATGTCATGCACTACAGTTGCCACTCATGTTGCCCTTGGTGAAAAATTAACCAAGGAAGATGCAAGTTCCAAAGTAGATGCCACTTTATACAGAAGTTTGGTTGGAAGCCTCATGTACCTCACTACCATGAGACCTGATATTATGTATGCTATGAGCCTTATCTCTCAGTTCATGCAGGATCCACATGAGTCTCATTGGTGTGCTGCAAAAAGAATTTTAAGGTATGTGAGTGGTACACACAATTTTGGCATTCATTATTCTCCCACACATAAGTTTGAGCTATGTGGTTACACAGATTCTGATTGGGCTGGTTCAATGGATGATAGAAAATCCACATCTGGTTATATTTTCTCACTTGGTTCTGGAGTTGTCTCATGGAGTAGTAAAAAGCAAGAAACCATTGCTCTCTCTTCCGCAGAAGCAGAGTATATTGCAAGAGCAGCAGCTAGTTGTCAAGCGATATGGATTAGATGGATTTTGGAAGATTTGCAATTGGTTCAGGAACATCCAACCACTATTTACTGTGATAACAGTAGTACCATTGCAATGACAAAAAATCCTGTGTTTCATGCTAGATCGAAGCACATTGAGATTCGACATCACTTCATCAGAGATTTAGTTCAAGATGGGATAGTGGAATTACAATTTTTGCCCTACAACGGAGCAAGTTGCTGATATTTTTACCAAAGCTCTACCTATATCAAGTTTTGTTGCTTTGAGGAATCAGTTGGGACTCATCTCCATTTCACATGCAGGGGGAGATTGAAGGATGCATGTTCAAACTGCAGTTCCTCTGCAGTTCCACCACCACCACTGTAGCTTATCTTCTGCAGTTTCCTTTAACTGGTTATTTATTTCAGTTAATAAATTGTAGACTGAGCAATTCCTTCAGTCATAGGATTAGTTTACTTTCAGTTAAGTTTTTGTTCTCTTTTGTTTGCAGCTTCATTCGCTGCCTAATAAACTGCAGCATCTTTCAGTCTTAATTGATGCCTGTAATTTAGGATCTAGCTGAGTTCTTCTTCAGTTACTGTAGCTGCTCCTTCTTATAAATGTAATCCTCTCCTTCAGTTTTCAAACACAGCAGAAGGAGAAGAAGACAGTTTTGAATAAAACAAATATTTTTTGTTCTCTCTTAGCTTTGTTGTTCACTCACTTTATTGAGTAGATGTATTATTTGCACAGTATAGTGTAAGTGCTGTTTTTTTTTTAATTCATAATCTTCAAGCTTAACTGTAATCTTTTTATTTTAATTTTTCAATTATTAACCATCTCAATAAACTGGTGAAATTTCATTGTAGCTCCATGAGTATTCAGTTGTGCTAAGTACTATTTCTTCATATGGAAACAAATTGCAAAAATCATTACTCAAATTCTAAATTTCCATGAAATAATAGTTCTACTTACACAATTTCACGACTAAAATGAAACATTATAAAAACACCAAAAAAGGATATCCTGCCAAGTGAAGATCATGCTAAGACCAAACATAGGCAGTAGCACCAGTTCGTCTACTATTCTTATTTTTATATACTCTATTATATTTACCACCATGTTGAATAGATTTAGAAATCTAAGATTTATGGTGTCTAAATGATATAATAAATCTCACTTAACCTAAAAATCATATAAATTTTCAACTTAAATTATTATCCAATCGATGAAAACAAACAACAGAAAAAAATAAACAGTCCAACTCAATCCACATCCACGTTAGCCTTGCATGTTCTTGCATTGTCCGACTTATAGCCTCACAATATAGATGTAACTTCAATATTCTCCATCCATGGTCAATAGTCTCAAAAACAAAAAGAAATTTTGCATCCACGGTCAGGAGTTTCATAAGAAATGAAATAGTCATCTTTTGGACGTTACATACATTGTTCACGATTTTTGATACATTACTTAGAAAATTAAGCGTCACAATTTGAAGTGCCCCTAGTTCTTGCTCCTTTACATAGTGATCGAACTGGAGACAGAATAGTATAATGATTAATTTAAATTAAATTACAATGATTTGGTGGTTATATTATCTCTTGTGGTCTCCATTCTCTTGGTAGGATGATATATGAGGTTCGCAAAGTTGACTTACGGCCTTTATTCTTACTACTTGACTTTGATTTAGTGTGGTGTATATATTATTAATCTAAGATTAAACAGATTATATTTTTGGATAATGTTCATATTGGTAAATTTTGTAAATATATGTATATTAACTTGTCTTCTCTATTATGAAAATGCTTCGAAGGGGGGAGGAGAGGTGGGGGATGGGGGAATGTGCATCAAAAAGGAGTTTGGTCAAGTCATTAGATTGTATGCCGGTCCCATGGGAACCAACTAAAATCATCATGTTGAAGCTCTAATTGCTCTTTGGGGTCTTAGAATAACAAGAGAAATTAAGGCTACTAATATCATTGTTGAAGGGGATTCTCTTGACATCACCAATTGCCTAAAAGGGAATACTCAATTTAGTTGGACATTTAAAAACATGATGGAAGAAGGTACTCACATCATTAACATTTTCCAAAACTACGTGATCTAACATACATACCATTAGGGAAACAAGCTAGCGGATATTATGACTAACATGGGGGTTAAACCTAACAATTTCCAAGTTTGGAATGGGGAAGAGGCCACTGCCCCCCCCACCCCCCCCCCCCCCCTCCATTCCCCAATTGTTCTATTAATGTTATCAATGACAAGAAGGACACTTTAGATGGTGCATTAGAATAGGCATGTGTGGAGGTTTTTCCACTTTCTTTATACCTCCTTTCTTAGAATTTCGACCAGTGCATCATTAAAAATATCTACCTAGGTGTATTGTAGATGCAGGTCTAGTTTTTCAGGAAGATGAGGAGATCAATGTAGAGTGGAGTCAGTGTAAATAGATGAACGAAATAAAATTGAAGAACTTTGGGGCATCTTGAACAACAGGGTATTCTCTAGATTCACGGAAAGAACATTGGGGTTTGATTTTCATCTATCACAAGAAATAGCAAGGAAATAGAATGAAAGAAAGTTGAATCAAAAGGGGAAACTCTTTTGATATAAATGAAGAAATCATTACTAAAGTGAAAGGGCTTAAGAGGAAGGGTTTAAGATATTACAAACAAAACATTAAACTCAAAGAAGAGGAACGGAAATCAATTGGCAATGGTGAATCCTTGGTGCAAAAAAATGGAGGATTTTCCCATGATTCCCTCTTTCCGTCGTTCAACGATATGGGGCTTCTGGTCATGATGTTTATTTCTCTAAAGGGTAGATTCTTAGTAATGCCCTCTTTCCATTTCATTTTCCTTAAACTATTTTTGTAAAAATTGTTCTATTAGTTTCCTATTCTACATATTTCATTCTTTGGAACACTCAATTAATTTTGTTAAATGGGGTAAACAGGTCAATCGTCTTCAAGATGTCGTTATTTTCCGTCTTTACAAGTACTTTGAATTATTTATTCTCTACCGTCCCCCCACTGGTCTCTTTCCCCCTACTTCCCATCCGCCTCCCACCTCTCTATACTCCACTTCCTTGCCCCCATCTCCCCACAACCGCTCAACCTTTTCCTCCTTCTTTGACCCCTACTTCTTCCCCTCCCCTTCTCCTTCCTCCATCTTCTACACCTCTTCCCCCCCCCTTCTTGTGTATGTTACTCTTCCATACCCCCTCTCTCCATTCTTATCATGTTTCCCCCTCCCTCTTCTCCACCTCCTGTCTTTTCTCAATGCCTTGTCCCCTCCTCCGACAAACGTCCTTTTTTCCCTTTCTCTATAATATCACTTACAAGAAAAAGGGACAATATTTCATTTATCGATACTGATCTCCCATCTCCTCTCTCCATATGGTATTGGAAGGTTGTATTGGTTTTGATATCAATTGGTTGGAAGGCTATGGAGAAACCTTACAAGGTGGACACTATTATCATCGATGAATTGGATGATCAACTATTGAAGATTATTTATCTTGAAGTTCTTGTTAGTGCAAAATCACATCACCCCTGAATGTTTGCAACCAGATGGATTGAGACCTTTAGTTTAATTGCACAACATGGATCGTATCTCAAAGTGTGGGACCTTGCGAGTTGAGAGAGCTCTCCGGATTAAGGCCAGTTCCTATTCCTCTATTCAGTTGCAAATAAATAAACTGTAGAGGATCAATTCTAAATCCTACTTTATCTTACCAAGGAGATAAGGTTGAGAAGATGCAAGAAAATAAACCTAAGCTAACAAGGTGATGCACCAAAGGAATGTTAGACACTCATTTTGTAATTTAACACATACCATGGAAATGTAATACAAACACCATGCACAGATAACCAAACTGCAATAAGAGATTGGAAAGACAAGAATGAATACATGAGAGGGTTGAGAATCATCCAAAAAAAATTATTACTGAAAAAATAGATGTAATACATTGCATGGGGGGGCCAATGGCACAAAACATGCATTACAATGTTCAGTGGGAGGCTCGAAATCCACAATTTTCTCATAGACAAGAAAGAAGGGAGGGGAAATTATAAAGTATCCAACCTTTTTTATTGAGCCCCCTCCTTATAATTTATAGAATAAATTTAGCAGAGAAGAGAGATAGGAAATAAGTCCTAAATTCTTCAAAATCCATCAAAAATCATCATTAAACCCTTGCAATGGCTACTGGGAAGATCTACAACTTCATTATGGTACTATGCCTTAAGCAAGAAGGAACAGGTTTTATGATATACCTAGGTATGACCTCTATCTCTATAACTTCATCATGGGATTTTTTTCCCGAAAAACTCATTAATTACTCCCCTCTAATGATCTCATGTTGTAGAGACCAAAATAGCTTTACATTGACTCTAAAATTGCCTAAAAATGGTGGAGTGCAAAGGAATTTTTCATCATTTTTGAACTAGTTGTTTCTCTGGGTTGAATCTTCACCTACCACTTGATCTATGCATTTTTACTCCTCCATTAAATTTTCCATTGAAAATCCTTTCCAACAAGTACAATTTTGTAAAAACATGTCCAAAAATTGCTAAATTTATTCAAGGTTAAATTGGGTTATGGTTTTGGAATTTCTCCCACCCACCGAGCCCAAAATCCTCAACATACCCATTCTCTAACCGAGCCCAAAGATCTCAACCTACCGAGCTCCTTAATCAATGCAAACCCAACCCTCTTTACATGCCATTGAGATTGCCATATCAAATTATCACCTACCCCACTCCCACAAGCCATTTCAGCTCCCAATGTGAACTAAATGGGATCTACCAAATGGATATAAGAGATTTGGGTCAATGAATTTTAGAGTTTTTATCCCCTCCATTTCGGGAATTTGGTACTTAGAATTCTAAGCAACCACTTCCCCAAACTACAAAGTCATCCTAACTCTAACATTTTCTCATAACTCACCACGTGTCCATGTACTTCAGACATTTGGATTTTTTTACTTCGCAAAAACTCCCCGACTCCACTTTCAACTTTCTCACCCACCCAAGCCCAAAAACGACTTTGTCAAAACCCCAAAAGACCCTTCTTGTCAACTCCGAAACAACCCACCTCCAAAGTCCAAAATTTTTGGAGTTCAAATTTCAGAAACTCGTCACTTAAATTTTTGGAGTTCAAATTTTCATTGGCTTTGGAAACTCGTCACTTGCCGTTTTGGACCTTTCTTGCCCCAACGTCTGAAATCTATGTCCAAAATGCCAAAACCCCATGTTCATTGACTCACCTCGCAGGTCGAATTCCAAAGCCTCCTTTCTTTTCATTGCAAGTTCTACATCACCAGGTAAACCCTTATTATTTTGAGCCCCCCTAAAACTTACCTATGCCCTAGCTTAGTGAGTGAGCTTCCACTTGCCCTGGGCCAAGTCAAATTTTCTACAATTCAACTTGTGCTCGTTCCACCACCAAGATCCGAATTTGATCTCGACTCATCCATTGAATATTCACCTTTCTCTATCCACACACAAGTGATTTCTTTCCTTTCTGCCAAGTTGATCCATTCCTTCATCAAGAATTTAGGCTTTTACATCACCCCACCAATGCATCCGATTGGCCAAGTTTAGGGAGCTTGGCCCTTAATATTTGTCTTTGAATTCCATCATTGTCAATGGTCTCCCCAAACCCCTATCTGAGTCATAAGTTTACCACTATCCATGAATTTCCCACCTTAAGTTCTATGTCGAGCCACTTGCACTAGCTCGACTATTGGTGAATTTTCCCACCTATAAGTTCTATGTCGAGCCACTTGTTCATAGCTCGCCTTTGATGTCCACCCATCCATTGAGCCATTTATTTTTGCATAGATCTAAATACCTGAACGACTGACCATCATGCATCCAACTCATCTCACCGAGTAGCTCACTAAGCTACTCAATGAGCCCACCTTCATCTTACCACTCCAACACAAGACCCCAGCTCGTCGAGATACTTATTAGCTTCATCCCTCAAATTGGCCTATTATGGAAAATTTTGACTTTTCTCAATTTCTTAGTGAATTTTCTTAGATGTGGAGGCTAAGGGGGAACTAATAGGGTGCCTCAAGGCCATTTTTTTTCTTTCCTTCCTTTTCACTCATTTTGGCTAGATGTGGGCCCATGAGGCCCACATTTCATCATTTTAAAGTTGATATTAAGGGTCATAACCCAGAAGAGGATAAAATTCCTCAATATGATTTTATGAATTCACTGAATTCCTTAAAATAACCCTTTCACTGTGAGGTCTGATTTTGATTCAGTTCTAAGACATGTGATCCTTACAATTCCTTACACGGTTTCTTCTTTTCATAACCCTAGGTTACAACTGTGAGGTCTGATTTTGATGTCTAATTCAATCGTTAGGTACCCTTTGTTCGAATTTCACCCTGGGGGGAAATAAATAAAAATTTTGTGACTCATGAGAGACGATCTTCACATGCTAGATGTTCTATACCAGTAGCCTGTGATAGAGATCTATTGGCTGTGAAGTCATCAAGTGAATGTACCTTTAACTGATTCCAACCCTTTGAGGCTTGCACCTCAGGTTAAGCCATAAAACTCTCCTCTATCTCATAGATCAAATGACGTGTACATATAGGAGGTGCTGAGTAACCCCTAATGCTGCAATCATGACAACTCGAGTAGAGAGGGGGAGTTACATTCCCAAAATGGAAGTGTAACTTTTCCCAATGACGCATATGACACACTGATGTGGTACTATAACTGATCGTTCTGAACTTGTCGCACCTGATTCACCAAGTATGACTATAGAGTTAGGCACTGACGTGTAAGGGAATCTCATAATGACCCCTAAATGACACATGGACTACGATCTCACCTAAGTGAGATGACTCACCTAATGATGTGGAAAATAACACACACCAACACCCCCTTCATCGTAACTTAAGATGAGGCAGATGAAGTCAGATTGAGAAATGGGTCTAACATTGAAGCCTGAGGTAATGCATGAATCAAAATATCAAGTTATGAAGGAAAGCATGGTGGGAAAAACATCTCACCTTATCAAACAAGAGATGGAAAAGAATGTCAAATCTAAGAAAGATCCCTAAAGCTATGGGCATCCTATTACATCTTGCTGGAGGCATACTGACACAAGTGTACCCAATGTACCCTAAAGGGACATGATCCTCAAATAAGAAGAATGGAAGAGAGACATGAAGAGGGAGATGAGAGGAATGCATAAACTTGCCATGATGGATATATGAACTCTGCAACTCTAACTGGAAGTAATTCCCAAAGCAATTGGTCGTTGACCTGGTATTTCAGCGTTTGGTCGTGTGATCATGAATCATGATTTTGAAGAAGAGATGCTCCAGTTCCGAAATACTCGACAAAGCTACTTGTGTGAATCGGGACATGTATACTTTGCTTAATGCTAAATCAAATGAAGCAAGAACTACCACCTAAAATAGTTCTACAATTTAGCTAAAACAAAGCATAAACACCATCATGATAAGAATTAAACAAGGGTTAGATGCTAGCATTCATCAATACAAACTTTGAAACTAACAATGCTAAATATCTAAACTCCTCTATTCTCTAACAACAAATAAATGAATGGACCTAAGTAAGCTCCATGGCTATCAAAATAGTTGTCCTTAATGCTCCAAGAACCTAGGAATGGGGGCTAATCAAAGTTGGGCTACAAGACCCTTTTGACACCTCCCATATGACCCAAGCACTTTAAGAAAGAGGCTTAACTCTTCAAGATGATGAACTCTCAAAAGGGCAAGGTGCAAGCTCTTAGTCTCTTTGCTATATGCTTTGCATTTGCTCTCTTAGAAAGTTTAGGTGTAAGTAAAAAGGTAGGTGGAGGGCTCTTTATATAGCCCAAAGGATAAAGGATTCAACACATTCTCATGAATGTGGGATAAAGGTAAAACATGATTAGGAATGGATAAGGTTGCTTTATTAAAGGTAACCTTACTTTAGAAGGGTTTAATACATGTTTAGCAAGTCATGGGAGTTGGGGGTATTTTAATTAATCAAAGGTGATTAATTAATAGGTAGGTGTAAGCTTATAGAAGCCAATTAGAGGAATATTAGTGTGATTTAGGCTATTATAAGGGGATTAAATCAATTAAATATTGATTTATTGGTTAAATGGAAGGGAAAGCTAATTAATTAATAATAATTAATTAGTCTAGGTAGAAGGGGTGATTTATTAACGGAAGGTCGTTAATTAGGGTATTTGTTGGATAGGCAACTTAATTAATTAGCTTAGTGTAATTAATTAATGATGATATGAGGGAAAATGAGTGCTTTTGACGATATGTCGTTGATTTGCGAGAAAGGGGATAATTAGCACAATTTAAGTATTTAAATTGTTTGGGCGTAATTATGGGTGTCTACATTTGCCCCTCTTTGGGGTGGCATAAGTGACGCCACTTCAAAGATAGTAGATGGAGAAGAGATTTTGAAGGGATAGAAGAAAAATTAGTAGGAGGGAGAGATGCCCCCTCGAGTGTCGATGGGGTGATGAAGGAAGCCGATCGACGATCGAAAAATATGAGAAGTAGGCGAGCAGAAGAATGGGGATGAGGCAGGATGCCCCCGAGGAGAGGGAGAATTAGGGGTGAAAGGGAAGTCGTGTAGAAGAAATATGGATGAGGGGAGAGAAGAGAAGCCTCTAGCTGCTTATTTGTTTGGAAAAATTTGAATGTCATCATATTGCCATAGGAACTACATCATCGGTCCTTATGAAAAATATAAGCATACGACAAAGGTAGAATGACATGAAAAGCCATAAATGAAAAATTGTCCATTGCTGAAAGTACCAACTCCATAAGCAACATACAATAATGCAATGCAATACGAGAAGGAAACAAGCTCATATAACAGGGAAAACAAGTACGAACGCACCACCTAAAATAGTGGCTTTCTGGAGAAACCCAACAAGACAAGATCATCATGTACAAATAAGTTGTCTTTGGTACGAAAGGGTTGTTTTCAAACATTTCATCAAGAGATCCACAAGATTTGTGATTGCTAAATATTTGCCTTCCTCAAGGGTAAGAAAAAATGATGCCCCAAGTAAGGAACATGCAATGGAAATGAAAATGGACACGGGGTAATATTTTCATGAAAAACATTTGTGCAATGTTGCTACAAGAACATCCTATGAAACAGTATTCTTTGGAAAGAAGCACTGTTCCAGCAAGTACAGACGAACTCTTCAAGACAAGTTTAGCTTTTGTGAATGGTTTGAATGAGAAAGGCTGTGAGTTTTTTGAAAATCGGGGAAGATGTGATATGCTTTGCAATTTGATTTTGGAGAAAATACCATGCGTGACAGAGAAAAAGTTTTCTAAGAAGTAATTTGTGTTTTGTGAAAAATTTTCTATTGTTTTAGAAATTTTTTAAAAAAACATGATTCCTAATTTTTGAAAGATTGTTTAAAAGGTATAATATTGTTTAGAAGGGTTTGTGAAAACATTTTAGACATATTTTCATGGGAAAATGGGGGGTATTTTAATTATTGTTCAAAGGTGATTTTAATAGGATAGCTATGTAAGCTTAAACAAGATAATTATGGATATATTAGTATTGATTTAGGCTATTCTGAAGGGGATTACAATAATTAAATATTGATTTATTCAAGTTAAATGGAGTTGAAAGCTAATTAATTAATAATAATTAATTAACTTGGTTGGGGTGATTTACTAATGGAAGGTTGTTAATCAGGTGGAATTTGTTGGATAGGCAACTTAATTAATTAGCTTAGTGTAATTAATTAATAAAATGATATTTGAGGGAAAATGAGTGCCATTTGACGATTTGTTCTTGATTTCCAAAGGAGGATAATTAGCTAACTTTTAAGTAGCATGGTTGCTTGGGCGTAATTATAGGTGTCAAGCATTATGCCCCTCTTTGGGGTGGCAAGAAGTTCGCCACTTCAAAGATAAAGACTGGGAACGAAAGATTTTGAAGAGATAGAAGAAAATAATTTTTTTTAGTAGGAAGGAGAGACCCCTTCGAGTGTCGATGGGGTGATGAGGAACTCGATCGACGATCAAAAAATGATGACCAAAGTAGGCAAACCTTATCCACGAGGCTAGGTGCCCCAAAACAAGGGATTTTAGGGGTGAAAGGGAATGATGATTTACCCCTTCTAGAAGAAATATATATGAGGGGAGAGAAGAGCTTAGCCTGGATTTTAGCTGATTTTGACCGTTTTTGGAACAAATTTGATGTCACATATTGCCATTTTTAGAATTATTTTTGTCCTTACGTTTGAAAACTTATTTCTAGGATGATGACCTCTTGAGCATACGACCTTTCACAAATTCTTAATTCATGACGATGATCTATGAAAGTGAGCCATATACGGAAAATAATGTGTCCATACATGAAAATTGAAGAAAAAGCTACCAGACTCCAGGCAACATACAATAATGCAATGCAATACGAGAAGGAAACATGCTCATCATAACATTTGGAAAACAAGTCACGAACAATGTCCAATCACCCATGTTTACTATCTCAAAAATGGATCAACAAAATGACTTGTCATTGAACAAAAGTTGATGGATTACAGGGTAAATCTTCCATCGCAAATTTTCCAGACAATATCCTCAGAAATGATGTACAAAATCGTGATTTGAATAATCTTACACAGGGTTTTTGAACCATGGGTTAAAAATGATTCCCAAGCAAGGATACATGCAAGGGGAAATGAAAATGGACACGGGGTCCAAAAAGCATTTGTGCGCAACGAAACAGCACTAGGCAACCAAAAGTGCCCCTAGAGTACAGACGAAGCAAGTAGCTAGCTTTTGTGAATCTTGGGTGAAACCAGTGATCATGGATTTCGTATTAATGGGAAGATGTGAGACAATGCAACAGGATATGGAGATCAATACCATGCGCAAGACACAAGTTTTCAGCATGATAACAAGAAGCAAGTTACCATTTTGTAGGGTGTTTTACTTTCCTTGTTTCAATCTGATTTTTGATGCAAAGTTATTGTTTTTTGTTTTGTCAATTAATTAACTTTTTTCCATTAATTAAATAAGAAATTGTTTTTGTTGTTTTCGGCAAACAATGTTCTATTGTTTTTGAATGTTTTTCTCAAAACAATGTTCTATTGTAATTGCAACAAACAATTTTCTATTTTAATCCAAAGTTTATGGTGAAACAATTTTCTATTGTTTTTGTGTTTTGTGAAACAATTTTCTATTGTTTTTGTGTTTTTCTGAAACAATTTTCTATTGTTTTTGTGTTTTGTGAAACAATTTTCTATTGTTTTTTTTGTGTTTGGTGAAACAATTTTCTATTGTTTTTGTGTTTTCTCAAAACAATTTTCTATTGTTTTTGTGTTTTGTGAAACAATTTTCTATTGTTTTTGTGTTTTGTGAAACAATTTTCTATTGTTTTTGTGTTTTGTGAAACAATTTTCTATTGTTTTTGTGTTTTCAACAGTTTTCCAAAGCTATGTGCAGGTAACCAAGAAAGCATGGATGCCCCCAGCGTTAGGTGGGGAATATACAAGGGCAGAAGCCACGCGCTTATGAACAAGAAGGTGAAGTCGTTGAGTTGCCCCCAGCGTAAGATGGGAAATAACGAAAGACCACGTCCCTTACAGACGAATAGAAGAAGGCAAAGCCGGATCAAGGCTGGACTAGATGGTGTGCACAAGGAAACTCGAAGGTAGAACCAGGTCCAGGACAAAGACAACTACCCTTCTAATACAGAATGCTTGTGAACAACGAATCCTCCCGAGGCGCCGGAAACCGGTTTTCACCCAAGGACTTGTCCAAAGTGCCACAATTGCGTGGTTTTCACTAGTGGACGACCTGTTTTCTCTTTTTCTTTTTTTTTCTTTGATGTTTTTTTTTTTTTTTTTATTTTCTTTATTTTTGATGTTTTTATATTTTTTTGTGATTTTTATGACTTTCTTGTGCCATGTTTAGGCATAAAACCTCTTAAGATGCATGGAATTCATGGGCTCCCGGAGCTCATCACCATTGGGGTGAGCCAACTTGTATGCCCCTGTGCCATACTTGGCAACTATGACATAGGGTCCTAACCAGTGTGGTTCGAACTTCCCTTTCTTTTCTCGCTCTGCTCTGGTGTTGAACTGGTTCTCCTTCATAACTAAATCACCCACCTCAAACTGGCGAGGGATGATTCTCTTGTTGTAGTTGCGGGAGATTCTGTGTTGATATACTTTCAGGTGATTAAGAGCGCGAATGCGCCTCTCATCCAGGAGCTCTAACTCAGCCAATCTTGCCACTCGGTAATCTTCATCCTTATCCAAATAGTCCCGAAGAGAAATTCGCAGGGATGGGAGTTCAATCTCTAAAGGGATGATAGATTCTGTCCCGAACACGAGGGAATATGGCGTCGCACCCGTAGGAGTGCGAATTGATGTTCGGTAGGCCCAGAGGGCTGGGTGGATTTGTAGGTGCCAGTTTCGACCAGTTTTGCTAACCATCTTCTCCATTATCCTTACCAAAGTCTTGTTTGTTGCCTCAGCTTGTCCATTACCCTGAGGGTAATATGGCGTGGACCATTTCAATCTGATTTGGAACCGTTGGCAAAGACCTTTCACAGTTTTGTTCTTAAATGACTTCCCATTATCTGTGACAATGGCTGCAGGGATACCATATCGGCAAATAATGTGATTCATGATGAATTTAGAAATCTGTGCTCCTGTGACATAGGTTAAAGGGACAGCCTCCACCCATTTTGTAAAGTATTCTGTAGCTGTGATGATATGTGTATGACCATCAGATGAGGTAGGAGTAAGCTTCCCTATTAGATCAAGTCCCCACTTGGAGAATGGCCACGGGGTAGTGATTGGTTGCAATGGTTGCGATGGAGCATGGATGAAATTTCCATACTTTTGGCATAGCACACATTTTCTAACATAATTACAACAATCAGTTTCCATGGTGGGCCAATAGTAACCTACTCTTAACAGTTTCTTAGCCAAGACCATTCCGTTTGTATGTGCTCCGCATACTCCTTCGTGTACTTCTTTGATTGCCTGGATTGACTCCATCACATCCAGAAAATGTAACAGATTCCCATCGTAGCCATGATGATAAAGTGTACCTCCTAAAAGGGTGTAACGGGCTATCTGGTGAATTAGGCTCTGCTTTTTAAAGCGGGAGATATCCGGAGGGAATGTACTATCCTTAAGATAGGTGAAAATGTGTTCATACCATGGTGAATGGGGACCAACAACCTCACAAGCCAAGCAAGATTCTGGCATGTCATACGCGGGCTGGCGTAGATTTTCTACGAAGAATGGCATATCATTGTTCCCTGGCGGAATACGAAGCATAGATCCCACCGTTGCCATAGCATCTGCCGATCTATTCTGCGCTCTTGGGATTTGCTCAAAGGTAATGCGCACAAAATACTCCTTCAGAGTTTCCACCAACTTCTTATAAGGTATGAGCTTGTCATCCTTAACTTTATACTCATCATTAACCTGTTTGATGATTAGCTGTGAATCACCTACAACCTTCACATGTTGAATATTCCACTTGATGGCTAGCTTCATCCCTGCAATGAGTGCTTCATATTCCGCAATGTTGTTCGTGCAAGGGAAGGCCAGGCGGAAAGCCTGTGGTATAGGATCACCTGAAGGAGTAATAAGGACCACTCCTGCACCTGAACCATGAAACGTAAAAGATCCATCAAAATGTATCTGCCATACGATAGATTCTTCAATGTAGAGCAAAGATGCATCTGGCAGATCCAGACTCAAAGGTTCTGTGCTTTGCAAAGGTGCTTCCGCTAGCTGGTCAGCAAGTACTTGTCCTTTAATTGATTTTTGATGGACAAATTCTATATCAAACTCACTGAGTAGAATGATCCAATTAGCCATTCTACCTGTGAGGGCGGGTTTGGACAACAAATACTTGAGTGGGTCGACCTTGGATATGAGCTTGGTCTTAGTATTTAGCAGGTAATGGCGAAGTTTCTGAAAGGTAAAAACAACAGCCAAGCAAGCCTTCTCAATCTGAGGATAATTACATTCATAGGCGATGAGGGTGCGACTCAGATAGTACACTGCTTTCTCTTTATGGCTAAGGTCATATTGGGCGAGCAGTGCACCAATAGCATATTGCGTAGCGGAAATATAGAGCAAAAGTGGTTCTCCCGGAGTGGGAGGCATGAGGACAGGTGGATTAGCCAGGTACTGTTTAAGCAAAGCAAAGGCTTGTTGTTGCTCAGGTCCCCAGATGAAAGTGATGTCCTTCTTAAGCAAATGAGTGAATGAGTGACATTTATCTGCAAGCTGGGAGATAAAGCGGCGAATGGCTTGAATTTTCCCTTGCAAGCTACGCAGTTGCTTGATATTCTCAGGTGGAGGCATTTCTGTGATGGCAGATACTTTAGCAGGGTCTACCTCAATACCTCGTCTTGACACGATGAAGCCTAATAGTTTCCCAGATAGCACACCAAAGACACACTTCTTTGGATTTAGCCTGACTTTGTATTCACGTAGGCGTTCAAAGATACGCCGCAAAATGATAGGATGTTCCTCTCTTGTTTTGGACTTTCCCAGGATGTCGTCTACATAGTCTTCCATGATGTCATGAATCATATCGTGAAATATTACTGTCATGGCCCGCTGATAAGTTGCTCCCGCATTCTTAAGGCCGAATGGCATCACCTGATAACAGAAGGTGCCCCAAGGAGTTGTGAAAGCTGTTTTGTGTTGGTCTTCCTCAGCGATCTTAATTTGATTATAACCCGAAAAGCCATCCATAAGTGATAGCATTTCATACCCTGCGGTTGAGTCAACAATCATGTCAATGTTGGGCAACGGAAAGTCATCTTTAGGGCAAGCTTTATTGATGTCCCTAAAATCTGTGCAAATTCGGATACCAATAGGTTTCTTCTGGACAGGAACAATGTTCGATATCCATTCAGAATAATCAATTGGCCTGATGAATCCTGCTGCAAGCAACCTTTCCAACTCTTCTTTAACTAACAAGGCCACTCTTGGGTGCATCTTTCGAAGCTTCTGTTTGATAGGCTTAGCGTCTGCGTGCACAACCAAGTTATGCACGACCAAAGTTGGATCTAAGCCGGGCATGTCTTTGTAAGACCATGCGAACACATCAATAAACTCTCGCAGTAGCATAGTGAACGTCTTTTGTTCTCTGGCTGAGAGTGATGCTCCCAATTTTACTATCTTGGGATCTTCTTCAGTACCAATATTGACATCAATGGTTTCTTCAACTAACAATTTTGATAAATCCTCCATACGCGTGGGATCGGGAGGTAGGTTGAGATCTTCATCCAAGGATGTCTCTACGAGATTTTCATCCTTGGCGTGGTCACTTTGTTTGTCCTTTGATTTTCTTATTTGTTTGTCAGCCAATGCCTCAAAGAGGTTTTCACTGTGTGACTTGGACTTTGATTTTTGCCGAGGCTTTTCTTTAGAACTCTTGCCCTCGCTTTTCTTTAAATTTTGCTGACCACGAAGTTCAGCCTCCTCGCCGAAGTAGGCGCAGGTGTCTAAGTCGATAAAGAAACCCTTCTTGTGATCTCCAATGGGAATTGTATCCCTTATGCCCATGAACTCTGCAATAGCCTCGTCATTCTCGAATAAATCTAGTGGCACGTGACGTTGTTGGTCCCATTCAACAAGGGAGGGGTATACAAGGTCAAGGGTTGGTTCATTGGGGGTGATGGTTAGGACAACATTATTCATGAAAAGGTTCGTGGAGGCCAGATCCTCATATTGGCTACAACAGGAATCCGTATCGCTGTCTAGATAATCGGAGCTATCCTCATGCTCAGAACAAGTCGCATCTTGATCGTTGGGGTGTGCTCCATAAGGGCGAATCCCAATGCCATATCTTTCTGTTTTGAAATGTGGAAGAGGGACTGGTTCTCTTTGTCCTTGTTCATTCCTCCCACATCCTAGGCCTTTGTAGCCCATGGAGTACATCATTCTGCTAGATTTTTCATATTCTGGGGTTTGATAACAAGATGGCTGAGTGTCCTCAGGGACCCAAGTAGTAGGTGGATCAAGTAATTTTTCCTCAGCTAACAAGCCTCCAGGTAGGAACGACCCAATAGTATGTTCCTCTCTAGGTCTCCTGAAGCGGTAGTTGGGTCGACCTCTAGTCTTGGGCGACAAGGAGAGGTCAGAAACCAAGAGCGCTTGTTGTACATTATACTCCCCACAGCCATATTCCAGAATTTTCATCTCCCATGAATTAAATGGAGATGTTGAAGTAGATGCCCCATGAGTGCAAGAACTAAGAGAATTTGAATCTACTCGAGATTCCATGGCCTCAGAATGAAGAGGGACAGCTATATCTGTGGAGGGACATGCATATGTACCCTTTCGTGCAAAGCTATTAAGAGCTCTACAATGAGCAAAGGGCTCTGAGTCTCCTGGTATTGTTACTGTATGTCCCTCATGCTTCAGCTTGATGCATTGATGAAATGTTGATGGCACTGCTTGCATGGCATGGATCCATGGTCGGCCTAGAAGCATATTATATGGAAGTTCCAAGTCTAAGACGTGAAACTTTGTCTGATGGCAAGTGGGGCCCACCTCCATTGGCAGCGTAATGGTGCCTGCTGACTCTCTTTCCGCGTTGTCGTATGCAGTGATAGTGATATTATGGGACTCAAGATCTTCCTCTGTATGTCCCAACTGTTTGACCAACTTAAGCGTGCAGATGTTCAATCCTGATCCATTGTCCACAAGCACCCGTTTGATTTTCCTGCGGGTGACAACTACCTCAATGTATAAGGGAAGATTATGTGTATGATTCTTAGTAGGGACCTCCCTATGGTTGAAAGTGAGATGCTCACTGGGTGCAATATTTGCCACCGCGGCTTGAAGGTATGCAGGATCGACTTCTAAAGGCACTCCCGACCCCTGAAGAGTTTGATACAAAATGTCCTTATGCACATTGGATATCTTGAGAAGATCTAAGATCGAGATCTTAGCAGGTGTCTTCTCAAGTTGTTCTAAAAGGTTATATTTACCAGTTTGCGGGGTCAACAGAGAGGGTTCTGGAATCACGAGGCGGGCACGCCTTGTTACCGCAGCGCAGTCCTTTCCCTTGATCCGGATGGTATTGACACGGTCAGTAGGGGAGCGAATACATCCGATAAGTGAATCGTAATGATTGTTATCTCTCTTGGTATACAAGTAATTCGTGGCTTTATAGGTTTGGGATGACTCTCCCCGATCCGGTTTTTCCTTTTCCGACTTATCATGCTTGGGGAATGGTTCCTTATAAATCCCCATTTTCTCGTTAGGTGTTTGCATGTGGCTAGGGTTATCCACCTCTATCTCCCCGTTGTCAATGAGGTCTTGAATATAGTGGCGAAGTCGCAAACATTTGTCTGTTTTATGACCTTTAACGCGATGCATTTCACAGTATTCATGCTCCTTATACCATGAAGGTTTAGGAGCGTTGTCATCGAACGGTTGTGTTGTAGGATAGGTCATCATGTGGGCCGCATCCAACTGTTTTAGTATGACAGACAATGGCTCATTGAGGGAGGTGAATGTTCTTCGCTTTGGTGGTGGTTGAATTGGGCCCTTGGTCAGTTTAAAAGGTTGACTGGTTTGGACCGTTTGAACACGTTTGGAATCAGTGATTCCGTCTCCCACCACGTTTTTGTTTTTGTTAAAGATCTTTGGCTTTTCAGCGGGTTTGACACTTTGGTTGTCTTTAGATTGGGTTTTGAGGGTGCCTTTGGCAATGAGAGCCTTTTCTATTTGAATCCCTTTCTCGATAACCTCCTCAAAGGTGCGGACACAATGCATTTGGAGGTGGAAAGCTATATCTGGGTTGAGATTAGGGACGAAAATACTGACTAGCTGCTTCTCAGGGAAAGCGCAAGGGAAGCGACTAGCTATCCCTCTCCATCGTTGGAGGAAGCTGGCGAAGGTCTCATTTGGGCGTTGTTTTGTGCTGCACAAGTCTGCCATGGTGACGTCACTCTCTATGTTATATGAGAAATGACGCACGAATCTTTCTGCCAATTCTGGCCAGGTGAAAATTGATCCTCGTGGCAAGCGCGTAAACCATTCTAATGCTTGACCTCCGAGACTCTTAGGAAAAAGTCTGATGAGGTAATTATCACTATAAGACACCTCTTGACATGCCATGTAGAAATCTTTAACATGATCCCTTGGGTCTCCCTTTCCTTTGTATTTGTCGAACTTTGGCATATCAAATTTCTTTGGAAAGGGTTGAAGGGTCATTGTCTTGTCAAAAGGATAGGGGCATAGTTCTTCGTATTGGTATTTCCTAATACTCCCTATATTGCTTTCTTGTATGCTCGCAAGCGTTGCTTTCATAGATTGTACTTCTTGTGCGAGCAATTGTTCTTTAGTGGGAGAAACGGGGATGTGTACATGATGATACCCTGTGTCTTCTTCTCCTTGGTTTTCTCGATGGAGTTCGTGGATCCTAAACTTAGGCTTTGACTTTTGAACGTTCTTGTTTGTGTCTTTCTGTACTTGGAAAGTAAGCAAAGCTAGTTGTCGGCTTAAGTTACTGAGTTGTTGTTGGATTGTGACTTGGTTTGTGTCTTCTTCTTCTAAAGGTTCCTCCTCTTCGTATTGTGGAGGTTCTTCCCCTGTCTCATGTTCTATCTTGTTTCTTCGTGGCACTTTGATGAGGGGTATTCTATGCCCTACCACTTTATCATTTTCTACATAAGAAGTGGAAGCATGTCCGCCTGTTAAAATATCTTCCATATTGATAAGGGGGTGTTCCTCCTTAGTAGTGTCATTTGTTTGTAGTATTGGTTCCTTCTCAATGGGCAATTTGGCCCCTAATTCCATGACCCGTGCCAAAACTCTATCTTTGTTTCTAAGGAGAAACTCATCTAGTAGAGTGGGGTCAAAATCAAAGTCTGCGTGTGGTGATTCTAATTCATTTCCACTATGATCGACCATCTCTTCTGTTTCCTTTTCTGCAGAAAATAGTGGTCCTAGATCGTGTCCGATAAATGGGTTTGACCCTTGTCTGTTAGAGGTTTCCCAAGCTTGCGCCTGTTGTTCCTCATATGTTTGTTTCTTTAACCCTAGACGCGTCTTAGGAGCCATGTTTTCGTGATAAGTTTCACTAAGGTAAGTTGTAGATTTGTTCAAAATTCAATGACTACCCCTAAGTGAAACACAAGATGTACGTGTTAAGAGTAAATTAACAGTGTGAGAATACCAATGTGATAGAATGATAAAGTCACCAATGAAACAATCGTTTGGTATCAAAACTTAATCAAATGAAGTACCTCCTAGACTACGTTTTAAAGTAATTTACGACGCCAGATGATTAACAAGATGTCTCCACTTATGCCAAGTTCAAAGGAATGAACAAGACGTAAGTAAATACATGAAGTTAAATGCGATCTCCCAATCAAGATATACGATGAGCAAGCTCAAGTCTGATTAAGACCTATATCTCAAAAAGTGCCAATTACGATTTGCGAATGACACAACAATATCACCAAGATATGTTAACCCACTTTGCAAGAAAGTGGAGTATTGATATCGAGGTGTTATTGATATAACACGCACAAATGGTAGTTCCTAACACCTTTTGAAATCGAGGTAATAATAAAACTGAACAAAAAAAAAGCTCAAAGTATAGCTAGGAATAGTTAAGAATGTGTGCAGCGTAACCGTACAATATAGGTATTTATGTCGAGTTTACAAGAAACAAGACGTAAATATCGAAATTGTAATGATACGAGACAAACAAACTAACTCCTCTATGGAAGTCCGCAGTGATGAACCACGCCTAACTACAATGACGATCTTGACGTGGGTATCAAGATCACAATGGCTACCAAATGACGTGAAAACGCCTCCACTCACTTTAGACGTTTAACTAACCCAGCCGCAAACATGGATGGGCGTAAACGGACATAAAAGTGAGAGAAACAGTCGAATGGCAACACAAAGGTAATCACACCTCTTTTGATCAACAAAGTGTCAAAAGAATATGAAGGAAATAAATCAAGAAAAAAATGACAAAAAATGCTAGTCTTACTTCGGCAGAGTTTCGCCTCGCCCTAAGGCAAGTAAAAACTAGGCGAAAGTAATACGTCACACGTTTCTCAAAAAGAAGGTTCACAACTCAACACTGTTTTAAAGTGGTCAAAGTGGGCTCCTGGCCAAAGTATATTCTCCTAGGTGGTTCTCTCGCCCTAGGTGTTACAAAGTTGCCACGAGCGAGCGCGATTTACCCAAAAAGTCACACTGACTAGTTTGGGAGTATCTCGGCTTTACTTTACCCCCTTCAAGAACAGTAGGCAACTAGTGCGTCTACGTGTACTATCACTGGGGTCGCCACAACGGACAACCTGTAACTCTATCTCACAAAGGAATCACTAGTCAAGTAGGTAGTGCGGAGCACTTCCCGTTTCGTCCACAAGGTTCCCTCTTGCGTGGACTACTTTGGGGTTCCTGGAACCACCCCCATTGTTGTAGCTTAAGGCGTTATGCCAAAGGGGTTATGTTCCAGTTGAGCGGAGAGGGACGTACCCTTTTCCGAAACCTGCAATACAGTGTTTTGAATATGTTGTTCTTTTTATCTTGTTTAATTAGGTGTGGTTTGCTTGAACACCTTTTGGCAACCTGTATAACAACTGTATTAGTAGTTTTTGATTTCGTTTTGATTCCTCCTTTCTTTGACAAGCGTTTTTAGGTCCTGCACTCAAGCGTTAGTAGTTCTCCAAGAAAATCACATTATTTAAAAGAGGATTTAAAAGAGTTGCTTTTGATTCTCAAGATCATCCAAGGATGCAAGAGAAGAGCATACACAACAAATAATCCAACTAAAAAGTAAAGAAAATCTTTTCAATCAATGAACCATACAAAATTCTTGATAAATGTTCATTCCCTTAAACCAAAAGTGAAAGATGAAGTTTCCAATTTACCAAATGTTATAAAATGAAGACTAAAGTTGCTTTTGATTCTCAAGATCACCCTAAGGTGCAAGAGAAGAGCATACACAAACTTTATCCCAACTATATAGAAATGGAAAACTTCAAATCAAAGGACCGTTGAAAAATGCTTTGTAAAAGGTTCATTCCCTTAAGCAAAATGAATAATTAAATTTCTAAGTTTAATCCCAATGTTAAAAATATATAGATCAAAGTTGTTTTTGATTCTCAAGATCACCAAAAGGTGCAAGAGAAGAGCATACACACGCTTTGATCTAAATCGAGTAAGCATGGAAATACAACATTCATCAAAACATTAGACATGTTAGAAAATGACCAGTTTTAAAATAACAGAAAAACCTGCAACTTTTGTAAGTGTAAATCCTAAATTTATGTTTTCATTGCATATTTAACTTCAATACCTTTCCAACGCAAAAAAAATGGAGTCATTTCGAGGTCGGGAGCAAAAGTTATGGCCTTCGGAAGATGGGTTACGCATATGCTCTTATGCTCATGGGTATGCACTTGACATGCACTTAAAAAATGTCAAAAAAAACGTCCCTTAATATGCAAAATGGGCAAATTTTTCCAACCAAATTCAATTTTCCAACCAAGATTCAATTTTCAAACAACAACCCATCACATTAATATATGAATAGAAGACTCAATGCTATCAAACATTAACATACATGCTCAAGAATTTAAGATTTTCAAGAAATTGACAAAACTAGCATGTAGAATGATGAAAAAGTAAGCTCTAAAAATGAAAACATGATGAAATCTTGAAATTTTCTCACCAACATTAAATTTTGACAGCAACCCACCACATTAATATGTAAATAGAAGACTCATCACTATCAAACACTAACCTACATGCTCAAGAATTGAAAATTTTCAAGAAATTGACAAAACTAACATGTAAAATGTTGAAAAAGTAAGCTTAAAAAATGAAAACATGGAGAAATCTTGAAATTTTCCCATTAATTCCAATTTTGGCGGCACTTCACCCTCCTTTATACCTACAAGAAATACTCAACACATGCAAACTCAACAAAACCAATTTAAGAAAACAAGTTAGATCAAGATGTGTAAAAGAGGGTTAGTAACCAAAATAAAACTTAACTACAAAAACTTAAAAGTAAGCGCAAAGGACAATGGAGTAAGTCCCACTGGGAATGCCAAATGTGTGCATGTGTTTGTTTTCAAAATAATGCTAATATGAGTAAATACTAACACCTAAATAGTCTTAACTTAGCAAGAATTGAAAATAAACTAAACACCATCATGATAAGATATAACAAGCGTTAAATGCTAGCATTCATCAATACAAACTTTGAAACTAACAATGCTAAATATCTAAACTCCTCTATTCTCTAATAACAAATAAATGAATGGACCTAAGTAAGCCTCCACGACTATCAAAATAGTTGTCCTTAGTATGCCAAGTAACCTAGGAATGAGGGCATATCAAAGTTACACCTCCCATATGACCTAAGCACTTAAGAAAGATGCTTAACTCTTCAAGATGATGAACTCTCAAAAGGGTAAGGTGCAAGCTCTTAGTCTCTTTGCTATATGCTTTGTATTTTCTCTCTAAAGAGTTTAGGTGTAAGTAAAAGGTAGGTGGAGGGATCTTTATATAGCCCAAAGGATAAATGATTCAAAACATTCTCATGAATGTGGGATAAAGGTAAAACATGATTAGGAATGGATAAGGTTGCTTTATTAAAGGTAACCTTACTTTAGAAGGGTTTAATACATGTTTAGCAAGTCATGGGAGTTGGGGGTATTTTA
>JAHRHJ020000352.1:0-60000 GCA_019776745.2 Taxus chinensis
GTCTTTAGGGTTTAGGGTTTAATATTTAGTGTTTGAGATTTAGTTTTTAGGGTTTATGGCTGGGTTTAGTGTTTGGGATTTATTGTTTAGGGTTTAGGGGGTTTATGGTTTAGGTTTTATTATTTAGGATTTACATTTTAGGGTTTAGTGTTTAGGGTTTAGGGTTTAGGGCCCAGTGTTTAGGATTTAGTGTTTATGATTTAAGGCTCATGATTTAGGGTTTAGAATTTAGTGTTTAGGGCTCAAGGTTTAGGGTTTAGGGTTTAAGGTTTAGTATTTAGGGTTCAGGACTTAGGGTTTAGGCTTTAGGGTTTTGGGTTCAAGGTTTAGTGTTTAGGGTTTAGGGTTTAGGGATCAAGGTTTAAGGTTAAGGGTTTAGTGTTTAGGTTTTATTGTTTAGGGTTTAGGGATCAGGGTTTAGGGTTTAGGGTTTAGGCTTTAGGGTTTAGTGTTTAGGGCTCATGCGTTTAGGTATTATTGTTTAGGGATTATGGTTGAGGTTTTATGGGTAGGTATTTAGGGTTTATGGTATAGGGCTTAGGGTTTATCATTTAGGGGTTAGGGTTTAGGGCTAAGGGATTAGGTTATAGGTTTAATGGTTTAGGGTTTAGGTTTTTGTGGTTTAGTGCTTATGGTTTTTGGTTCAGGGTTTAGGGTTTATGGCTAAGAGTTTTGGGTTTAGGGTTTATAGGGTTTATAATTTATAGGGTTTAGGGTTTAGGGCTAAGGGATTAGTGTTCAAGGTTTAGGATTTATTGCTAAGGGTTTAGGGTTTAGGGATCAGGTTATATAAGGTTTAGAGTTTAGGGTTTAGGTCTGAGTGTATAGGTTTTAGGGTTTAGGGCTAAGGGTTTACTTTTTAGGGTTTAAAGGGTTTTTTAATTTAGGATTTAACGTTCATATTTTATGGTTTAGGGTTTCAGGTTTCGAGTTTAGTGGAAAGCATTTGAGGTTTAGGGATTACGGCTTAGGGTATATTTTTTAGGGTCTATGGTTAAGGGAAATGGGTTTCAACCTTTGGTTATATGGTAGAGAGCTCATGGTTTAGTGTTTATCATTCAGGGTTTATATTTTAGGGCTAAGGGTTTAGGGTTTAGGGTTTACAACTTAGAGTTTTAAGTTTATGGTTTATGGTTTAGGGGGTTTATGGTTTACTATTTAGTGTTTAGGGTGTAGGATTGATGGTTTAGGTTTTAAGTTTTTTGGGTTTATGGTTTAGGGTTTAGGGTTTATGGCTCAAGGATTAGGGATTAGGGATTAGGGTTTACTGTTTAGTGCTAAGGGGGTTTATGGTTTAGGGGTTTAAGGTTTTAGAATTTGGGGTTTAGTGTTTAGGGTATAGTGTTTAGGGCTCATGGTTAAGGGTTTAGGGTTTACAGATTTTTGTTTACTTTTTATTTTTTGGGATCAAGGTCTATGGTTTAGGGTAGTTATGGGTTAGGGTTTAGGGTTTTGGTTTTAGTGTTTTATTTTAAGGGTTTAAGGTTAAGGGCTTAGGTCTTAGGGTTTACATTGTAGGGTTTTTTGTTTATGGTTTAGGGTTTATGACTAAGGGTTTAGGGTTAAGGGTACAGGGTATAGGGAATTGGGTATAAGGTTTAGTGTTTTAGGTTTAGGGTTTATGGATAGGTTTTTAGGATTTAGGGTTTATGGCTTAGTATTTATGGTTTAGGGTTTAGGGATTAAGGTTTAGGGCTAAGGGAATAGTTTTCAGAGATTAAGGTTTAGGGACAAGGGTGTAGGGATAAGGGTTTAGGATTTAGTGCTTAGATTTTTGTGTTTATGGTTCATGGCTAAGGGTTTAGGGTTTAAGATTGAGGGTTCAAGGTTTATGATTTTTTTTAGGGCTAGGCATTTAGGGCTTAGGGTTTAGGGCTCATCATTTAGGGTTTATATTTTAGGGTTTAGTGCTTAGGGTTAAGGGTTAAGGGTTTAGGGTTTATGGATCAAGGTATAGGATATAGGGTTTAAGGCTAAGGGTTTAGGGTTCATGGTTTATAGTTTGAGGTTTAGGGTTTATGATTTATATTTTGGTGTTCAAGGTTTAGGATTTAGTGTTTACAGACATGAGTTAGGGTTTAGGTTTTAGGTTTTAGGGTTTAGGGTTTAGGGCTAAGGGTTTACAGTTTACGGTTTACAGTTAGTTTAGGGTTTAGGGTTTATGGTCCGTGTTTAGAGTTTATAGTTAGTGTTTAGGTTTTAGGGTTTAGGGTTTAGGTATTATGATTTAAGGTTCAACATTTAGGGTTTAGGGTTTTGAGTTTTTAGTTTAGGGTGTTTATGGCTTAGGGTTTTGGGATTAGGCTAAGTGTCTGAGTTTTTAGAGTTAGGGTTTAGGGCTAACTAAAGGAATTAGGGTGTAGGGTTTTAGGGTTCAAGTTTATGTTGTAGTGTTAGTGTTTGGATTTAGGGTGAGGGTTTAGATTTAGTTTAAGGTTTAGGTTTAGGGTTAGGTAAGGTTTATGGTTTAGGTGTTAGGGCTAAGGGTTTAGGATTTAGGTGTTTTAGGGTTTAGGTTTTTGGGCATTTAGGGTTTAAGGTTTGGGGTGGGTTAAGGGGCTCAATATTAGGTTTAGGATTTAAACTTAGGGTTTAGGATTTAGCGCTTAGAGTTCCAGGTTTGGGTTTATGCGAAGGTTAGGGTTAAAGATTGAGAGTTTAGGGTTTATAGTTTTAGTTTAGTGCTAAGCATTTAGGGTTAGGGTTTAGGGCTTTAGGATTTAGGTTTAGATTTTAGGGTTTAGGGTAGGATTAGTGTTTACAGACATGAGTTAGGGTTTAGGTTTTAGGTTTTAGGGTTTAGGGTTTAGGGCTAAGGGTTTACAGTTTACGGTTTACAGTTTAGTTTAGGGTTTAGGGTTTATGGCTCAGTGTTTAGAGTTTATAGTTTAGTGTTTAGGTTTTAGGGTTTAGGGTTTAGGTATTATGATTTAAGGTTCAACATTTAGGGTTTAGGGTTTTGAGTTTTGAGTTTAGGGTTTAGGGTTTAGGGTTTGGGATTTAGGGCTAAGTGTTTAGTTTTTAGAGTTTAGGGTTTAGGGCTAAAGAATTAGGGTGTAGGGTTTAGGGTTCAAGTTTATGTTTTAGTGTTTAGTGTTTAGGATTTAGGGTTGAGTGTTTAGATTTTAGTGTTTAAGGTTTAGGGTTTAGGGTTTAGGGTTAAGGTTTATGGTTTAGGTGTTAGGGCTAAGGGTTTAGGATTTAGGTTTTTTGGTGTTTAGGTTTTGGGCATTTAGGGTTTAAGGTTTGGGGTTTAGGGCTCAATAATTAGGTTTTAGGATTTACGACTTAGGGTTTAGGATTTAGCGCTTAGAGTTTCAGGTTTAGGGTTTATGGCTAAGGGTTTAGGGTTTAAGATTGAGGGTTTAGGGTTTATAGTTTTAGTTTTAGTGCTAAGCATTTAGGGTTTAGGGTTTAGGGCTTAGGATTTAGTGTTTAGATTTTAGGGTTTAGGGCTCAGTGTTAAGGGTTAAGGGTTTAGGATTTAGAGATCAAGGTATAGGATATATGATATAGGGTACAAGGTTTAATGTTTAGTGTTTAGGGTGTTTAGGCTTTGTGGCTAAGGGTCTAGAGTTTAGGTTTTAGGGTTTAGGGATCAGGGTATATAGGGTTTAAAGTTTAGGGTTTAGGTCTGAGTATATAGGTTCTAGGGTTTATGGCTAAGGGTTTACTGTTTAGGGCTTAGAGGGTTTTTAGTTTACGATTTAAAGTTCAAATATTAGGGTTTAAGGTTTCAGGTTTAGGGCTTAGGGGAAAGTGTTTATGGTCTAGGGATTAGGGAATAGGGCTCAGGGTTTATGGTTTAGGGTTTAGGATTAAGGGCAAAGGTTTATGATATTTGGGTATAGGGTTTAGGGTATATGGTTAACTGTTTATTTTTAAGGGTTTAGATTTTAGTGCTAGGGGTTTAGGGTATAGGGTTTAGGGCTTATGACATAGATTTTAGGGATTAGGGTTTAAGATTTATAGTTTACTATTTAGTGCTTAGGGTGTAGGATTTAGGGTTTACTGTTTAGGATTTAGTGTTTAGGGTTTAGGGTTTAGGGTTTAGGGTTTAGGGCTAAGGGTTTAGGATATAGGGTTTAGGGTTTAGGGTTTAGAGTTAAGGGTTTAGGGTTTAGGGTTTAGGGTTTAGGGCTTAGGGTTTAGTTCTTAGGGCTTAGGGTTTACTGTTTAGTGCTAAGGGGATTTATGGTTTAGGGGTTTAGTTTTTAGGGTTTTAGTTTTTGGGGTTTAGGCTTTAGGGTATAGGGTTTAGGGATCATGGTTAAGGGTTTAATGTTTTTAGTTTACTTATTAGTTTTTAGGGATCAAGGTTTAGGGTTTGGGGCTCATGGTTTAGGGTAAGGATTTTATGGTTTAGGGATTAGTGTTTAGTGTTTAGAGTTTAGGGTTTAAGGGAGTTACGGTTTAGGGTTTAGGGTTTTATTTTTAGGGTTTAATGTTAAAGGCTCAAGTCTTATGGTTTATATTTTAGGGTTTAGAGTTTAGGACTAATGGTTTAGTGTTAAGGCTATAGGGTTTAGGGTTTAGGGTTCATGGGTAGAGTTTTAGGATTTATTACTTATGGCTTAGGATTTAAGGTTTAGTGTTTAGGGTTTAGGGATTAGGGTTTAGGGATAAGGGAATAATAGTGTTCAAGGTTAAGGGTTTATGGATAATGGTTTACATTTTATAGTTAGGGTTTAGTGTTTAGGGTTTAAGATTTCAAGTTTAGGCTTTATGGCTAAGGGTTTAGAGTTTAGGTGGTTTATGGTTTAGGATTAAGGGTTTAAGGTTAAGGGCTTCGGGTTTATGGTTTACGGTTCATGAATTAGGATTTAGGTCTAATGGTTTACAATATATGGTATATGGTTTAGGGTTTAATTTTTAAGGGTTAGGGTTTAGGATTTTGTGTTTAAGTGTTTGGTTTTTAATTCTATGGATTAGAGATTAGGGATTAGGGTTTAGGGCTCGGGGTTTAGGGTTTAGGGTTAAGGGTTTAAGGTTTAGGTTATAAGGCTTAGGGTTTAGACTTTAGTTTTTAAAGTTTTTAATTTTGATTTTAGGGATTAGGGTTTGAGGTTTAGGGCTCATGGTTTATGGTTTATGGTTTAGGGGTTCTATGATTTACAATTTAGTGTTTAGGTTTTAGCGTTGAGGATTTAGGTCTTAGAATTTAGAATTTAGGGTGTTTAGGATTTAGAGTTTATGGTTTATTACTAGGGTTTTAGGGTTTAGAGTTTAGGGATAATTGTCTAGGGTTTAGTACTTAGAGCTCAGGGTTTAGGGTTTAGGATTTAAGATTTAGTTTTTAGGGTTTATAGATCAAGGTTTAGGGTTTAGGTTTAAGTGTTTAGACTTTACAGTTTATGGTTTAGTGTTTAGAGTTTAGGGTTTAGTGCTCATGGTTTAGGGTTTAATGTTTAGGATTTAGTGTTTAGGGTTTAGTTTTTATAGTTTATGGGTTTAGGGTTCAATGTTTAGGGTTTAGGATTTTGGGTTTAGGGTTTAAGGTTTATGGTTTAGGTTTAGGTTTCAGGGTTTAGGATTTAGGGTTTATTGGTTAGGTTTTAGTGTTTAGGTTTTAGGGTTTAGACTTTAGGGTTTTGGGTTTAGGGTTTAGTGTTTAGGGTTTAGGGTTTAGGTTTTAGGGATCAAGGTTTAGTAGGGTTTATGGTTTATGGTTTAGAGTTTAGAGCTCATGGGTTAAGGGATTAATTTTTTTACAGATAATGGTTTAGGGTTTATGTTTTATGGGTTTAGCATTTAGGGTTTAGGGTTTAGGTTTTATGGGTTTAGCATTTAGGGTTTAGGGTGTATGGCTTAGGGTTTAGCATTTAGGGTTTAGGGTTTAGGGCTAAGGCTTTAGGTTTTAGGTTTTATGGTTTAGGGTTTATGGTTTAGGTTTTAGTTATTTAGTGCTCAAGGTTTAAGGGTTAGGGTTTATGGCTAAGGGTTTCGGGTTAATAGTTTATGGTGTTTATAGTTTAGGGTTTAGGGATCAACTTATATGTGGTTTAAGGTTTAGGGTTTCAGTCTGAGGGTATAGGGTTTAGGCCTAAAGGTTTACTATTTATGGTAAGAGGATTTTTAGTTTATGGTTTAAGGTTTAGATTTTAGTGTTCAGGGTTTTAGGTTTAGGGATTGCAAAAAATCATTTAGGATTTAGGGTTTGGGTTTTAGTGATTAGTGCTCAGGATTTATTTTTTAGGTCTTAGGGTTAAGGGCAAAGGGTTTAGGGCTCAAGATAAATGGTTGAGGGCTCAAGGTTTAGGGTTTATAATTTATTATTTAGGGTTTAGATTTTAGGGCTAGGGGTTTAAGGTTTAGGGTGTTTACATTTTAATCTTTAGGGTTTAAGGTGTAGGATTTAGGGCTAAAGGTTTAGGGTTCAGGGTTTGGGTTTTAGGGTTTATGTTTTAGGATTTATGGCTAAGTGTTTAGGGTATATGGATTAGAGTTTAGGGTGTGGGGTTTAGGATTTAGGGTTTAGGGCTTAGGGCTTAGGGCTTAGGGTTTACTATTTAGTTCTAAGGGGATTTATGGTTTAGGGGTGTAGGGTTTTAGGGTTTATGGTTTTAGTTTTGGGGGTTTAGACTATAGGGTATAGAGTATAGGGTTTAGGGTTTATGGCTTAGGGCTGAGGGTTTAGGGTTTAGTTTTTAGGGATCAATGTTTAGGGTTTAGGGCTCTGGTTTAGTGTTTAGGTTTTAGGTATTAGGGCTTATTATTTAGTGTTTAAGGTTTAGGGTTTAGGTTTACAGTTTTGTTTTTAGGGTTTAAGGTTAAGGGCCTAGGGATCAAGGTTTATGTTTTAGTGTTTTTTGTTTAGGGTATAGGGTTTAGGACTAAGGTTTTAGCGTTAAGGGTTTAGGGGTTAGGGGTTAGGGGTTTAGGGTATAGGGTTTAATGTTATGTTTAGGGTTTATTGTTTTGGGTTTACGATTTATGGCTAGGGTTTTAGGATTTAGGGTTTATGTCTTAGGATTTACGGTTTAGGGTTTAGGGATTATAGTTTAAGATTTTAATTTAAGGGTTTACGGCTAAGGGTTTAAGGTTTAGGGGTTTTATCATTTAGGATTCAAGATTTAGAGTTTAGGGTTTAGTGTTTATGGTTAAAAGATGGGCTCACAGTTCAATGTTTAGGGTTTACGGTTTAGTGATTAGGATTTAGGGCTAAGGGTTTAGGGGCTATGTGTTACGGTTTAGGGCTTAGGGTTTGGGGTTTAGGGTTCAGGGTGTTTAGGATTTATGGTTCACAATTTAGGGTTTAGGGTTGAGGGCTCACAGTTTAGATTTTATGGTTTATGGTTTAGGTTTTATGGTTTAGGGTTTAAGGTTTAGGTTTTTTTTTCATGGTTTAGTGTCTAGTGTTTAGGGTTTAGGGATCAAGGTTTAGGGTTTATTGTTTATGGTTTATGGTTTAAAATTTAGGTCTCATGGGTTAAGGTATTATTATTTAGGGATAAGGGTTTATGGTTTAGGGTTTAGGTTTTATGGGTAGTTGTTTAGGGTTTAGTGTTTAGGGCTTAGAGTTTAGCATTTAGGTTTTAGGGTTTAGTGTTTAGGGCTTAGAGTTTAGCATTTAGGTTTTAGGGTTTAGCGTTTAGTGTTTAGGGCTTAGGTTTTAGTGGTTTAGTGGTCAGGGATTTTTGTTTAGGATGTAGGATTTAGTGTTTAGGGGTTATGGCTAATGGTTAATGGTTTAGGGTTTATGGGGTTTATAGTTTAATGTTTAGGGTTTAGGGCTAAGGGTTTAGTGTTCAGGGTTTAGGCTTTTGGGCTAAGGGTTTAGAGTTTAGGGTTTAGGGTTTAGGTTATTATGATATGGGTAAGTGTACAAAGTTGGTGGACAATTCCATGGACATAAAAACCTGAAATTCAATAACCGCAATCGTGGTTTCTAAATTTTAAGTTCAACAATAACTGAACCTAAAACTGCGATCATGTTTTAGAACTACGAGCGTGGTTATAAACCATGATCATGGAACTTTGAGACAAAAAAGTAGTCTCGCTAGTCCTTATTTTCCCCTTTTTTAATTTCAAACCGTAATTTCTCCAAGAATTTTTTTACTCGAGCTTTGAATACCACCTCAAAATTACTCATCACACTTCTAGATCATGATAGATTCAACCATGTTGCCAAGATGAGGAGGTAAGCCCCCAATTTTAATAATTTTTTTACATTTTCATGGGTTTTTGGAAATGTTTGTTTATGTATACAATTTTCTTATTTTTTTAGTTGGTCAACAAGCTCAAAATCATGCAAACCATAAAAACATTCCTCAAAACCCTTTGAACATTCCTCAAAACCCTCCTCTAAATATATATCCACCTCATGTGGCTCCTTTTGTCCCCACTGAACCAACAAGAATACAAGATAATATTATTGGAAGAATCTGAGAAAATAAAATTGTCATTGAGAACCTTATTCAAACTATAAGATAAAATGATGCCACAAATCCATCCTGCATGAGTTTAGCCAACACATTACAAACATTGATTAGTAAATTCGACACCGCAACCAACCAAATACATAGATAAATTACCTTTAGAGGTGATTTTAGGTGGTGGTATGTGGATAAATTATCCCATTCGGCTGTAAAAGAATTTTTTTTAGAAAAGACATCATTTGTGCATTATTTACTGACCCGAGAACCAATCCCCCTCGTAATTACTTGCAAATGGTTCCCAATCCATTGGTGCCACAATGACCGAATCAAATTTTTTTTTGGAACCGATGGTGGATGGTTTTTTATTATCCACCATGTAATAACAATGAGATTACTCTTTATTTTCTGAAGAAATTATATTGCGAGTTCGTGTTTAATGAGGTCCCGAATTATTTTGACTTTTCTGACTTTTTTGGTCAAGGAGGTGGCTCTCAAAAGAGTAGACCTAGTGAACACATAGGTCAACCAAGGATCCCCCATGCCCCAAAACCCCACTGCCTTTAGTTATCCCTCCTATAGTGAAGGAGGTTTTGAATATTAACACACTGCATGCATTGAGGGAGCTCACTGACACTCTGACCTAACATAGTGACCAGATTGCATCTGGTGATGTTGGTGGAGGCAAAAATTCTAGCACACCACACCACTATGGATCATATGACACCATATGCAATGCGGGTGAGACATCATTTATTGGTTCACATGATTTCTTTTCTATAGATGAGATGCTGGGGGATGTTTTTGGAACTGGTGCCACTGATATTCATCTTTCATAGGTAAATTTTAAATAAATATAAATAATATATATATATATAATAGTTTAATTCACTTGTTTGAGATTTTAATATATATGTATTTGATTGTACATCATGTACATACATGTAAAAAACTAATTTTTTCTTTTATTTAAAATAACAAGAGTTGGTGAAGGAAACATCCAACATCGACATGCTAGCTACTACAGCTGGGCATGTTTCAAATGTAAGTTTCAAGTTGTACAAACTTACATTTTTAATTTCATTTAATTGCACTAGATTATTATAATAATGTTTCACGTGTACGTTGTACATATTAATATGTTTCTCTTTTATACACAAGAGCCCGATGGGTCATCATCTGCTCTAGGAACTGAGGTTACTAGCATGCCTCACATGAGTTTTACGTAGGCTAGTTTCTCTTTACAATTTGTTTCTAATTGTGGAAGTTCATGTGGATTACATGCCTGGGACCTCTGTTATGTGGTGCACAGTCATGTAGATTTTAATATTGATTTTTACATGTTTATTGTATAGCTTATGACTACCAGAGATACTCCTTTATATATGTAGACTAATGGAGGCTACTGTAGATACTGCCATAGCATCTACAGATCCACTAACTAAAGTACATTTTTTCAAATTTGATAAATTTTGGAGGTTCATTATTTCTTATTACTTAAATCTACAATATCAAATTTTGTATGTATGTTAAATATTTAATTTGAAAATTAATTATTTATATGTAGCTTACCCCTCATGAGTTTACTGTTGTCCCTACGATGCATCAACAACAAATTGATAGGGATCATGAAATTGTAGTAATATTTCACATGCATTTTAACTAAATTGTATAAGTTTCTAAATTTTGAATGTATTTTAAAAAATTTGGTGTTAAAAAATTGTTGTTTATGAATGTGCAGGTTAGGTTGCAGGCCTGCTTAGAGACGTCTAGGACCACATGGATGAAATCCATAGTTAAATCTCCCTCCACTACATTCCCAGGTCATGGAGTGCTACTTCTAGCAGGGCGAAGAGAGGGAATATGTTTCATGAGTAGATTCATAGTCCACATGGATGTACATAGTTATATATATATGGGCCATCTGGTCCTAGTGAACATGTTTCTTCATATAGTCCATTATATATTATATAGCCTTTTGTGACTGCATGTGGTCCTATATAAATTATGACACACTTAGTTCAAGATGTACACATGTTTTGAACTTACATATTTTTAGAGACATGCATCTGGAGCACGCTTTGTTTGATTCTTATTTATCCATGTGTGTTGGTTTTCATAACAATATTACTTCTATATGTTTGATTCGATTTCATTCAATGTATGACATCCTTTTATTTATGTTTTCATAACCATTTATTAGTTCTAGATATGTATGTTTGATTTAAAATTAAAAAACCATGTCTCAGAGCACTACATGGTACAATTATTAAACAAACATATTCCATTAAGCAAAACCATGCTAGGTGAACTACAAAAGGGTAATACGTAATTACTTTTTTTTCTTGTAAAGCTAACACTCATCTTTTGCATATCAACTAATGTGAACATTGATAGAAATAAGCAAGGTATAGTTCATCTTGAACTATATGAATATAATGTTACTTATGATGCAACACTGCATGGTACAATTGTTAAGAAATTAAGGGAATCAATAAATGTACACACCTTATCTCTTTATAGTTTGGTGCTATATGCCAATCAACTAAGAAGTTAAACATTCAATTTGATTATCCTTTAAAGTACATTTACTTCTCTCTTTAATTTTCATTATTTGTCTCTTTCTTCTCGGACTTATCATCCTCTCTTTCCTTTTATTTACTTGTATGTATTCAAGACTTCTTTCTTTCTCCTTCTTATTTTGTCATTGTTCACTCTTTTTTCTCTTGACTTGTCTCTTGTTGCTTTGAATATCTTGTCATAAATATCTCTTCTCAAGCCTTTGTATTTGCTCATGTACAATAAGTATTCACTCTCCTTCACTTTCTTCATTTATTGATCACAGCCATTACATGCTTGCCTCAAATTGAAATTTGACCTTTTCTCGCCACTTTCCTCTTGTTTCCCATTTCATATTGAATGAGTACCTATTTATTCTCTAAGAATTTCATTTTGCACTTCCTTTCTCCTCCATTATTCTTCTTTCATGCTATGTTGTCCATTATGAGAATTCTTTTCTCTTCTTCATGTTTCTCGTGCATGGAAACTATTTTCCTCTCATTCCTTCATAGGCTCTCACTTATTTATTTCCTTCACTTCTTTTAGCATGTTTCATATGTGACTTGATTGGCCACTTCACTCTCCTTCTAAAATTCCATCCAAATATGCAAACTTAAAGCTACTTGCCTTAGCATTTTATTGATAATCTTATTCATATGTTCACATTCTCACCATACTATTAGAAACAATGAATAAATGCATTTACTCACCACTTTTCACTAGTTCTCGCTTCATTAGCAATTATGGCTCATTTAATTTCAACTCCATTTAGTATTCTTAACATATATTCAAATACTTAATCCACTATTAGAATAAGAAGGGAATGATTTATTCTTGTGAATCTTTAAAGCATGATAATTAGGGTATTAGATACCCATTAAGGGATGAAAAGTATGTAAAAAATTTCAAGGTAGCCAAGAGCATGACCATATTACAATATAAACATAATGAGCATGTAAGCACATAGCTGGGGCAACAGAGGATTGAGAGAGATCACCACAATAGTATAGCTCAAGAGAGCAAAGCAAGGACAGTGATGAAGCACCTAAGATGACAGATGTAAGTCCAAAGAAAACAAGAGAGATGGAAGGTAAACAAGTGACATTGAATGTTTTGAGTCTTAGGAAATAAATGGAGACAAGGAGTGAGAAGTCATGCCTCAAGAAGTTGTGGCACCAAAATGAATGTGCCAACATTTCTAAGTGTCCAAGTGAATGCTAGAGGAGGTGTTGTTTCGGTGTGCGACAAGGTCGTTGCTTCTAGGCTACTTTGTTTGGGAGTAGTCCCTTAAGAGCCCTGAGACCAAAATATCATTCAACTTTGATAGGTGATTACTCAGACTTTGTGGCACCTAGAGACATCTCATCTGATCTAAAACATCAGTGTGGAGACCCTCTACAATAGGCTCTCTTAGTTTTTTCCTTCTCAGATTGGTGCTCTCGTTGCCCTATTGTTTGCAAATGTGTAAAATAGTGTAGTTCGAGCCAGTGTAAGGTTGTCAAATGCTATATTTTACAAACGGTGCGTCATGGCACTGAAACAAATACACCGACATATTTGGATAGCCAGGTGAATGCTAGAGGAGGTGGTGTTTTTGTGTGCAAAAAGGTCGTTGCTTCTGGGCTTCTTCGTTCGGGCATAGTCCCTTAAGAGCCCTGAGACTAAAATATCATTCAACTTTGACAGGTGAGTACTTGGAATTTGTGGCACCTAGAGAAACCTCATCTAATCTAACACCTCACTGTAGGGACCCTCTATAATAGTCTCTCTAAGTTTTTTCCTTCCTAGATCGGTGCTCTCGCTGCCCTATTATTTACAAACAAATGAAATAGTACAGTTCAAGCTAGTGTAAGGTTTTCAAATGCTATATTTTGCAAACAATGAGTCATGGCACCAAAATGATTATGTCAACACATCCAAGTGGCAAAGTGAATGCTAGAGGAGATGGTGTTTCAGTGCGCGATAAGGTCCTTGCTTCCGAGATAATTCGTTTAGACGTAGTCCCTTAAGAGCCTTGAGACCAAAATATTATTCAACTTCGACAGGTGACTACTCAGACTCTATCTCACCTAGAGATTCCTCATCTAATCTAAAACCTCAGCATAGGGGCCTTATAGAATAGCCCCTCTCTTGGTTTTTTTCCTTCCAAGATCGGTTCTCTCGCTACCCTATTGTTTGTAAACACGTGAAATAGTGCAGTTTGAGTTAGTGTAAGATTGTCAAACTCTATATTTTGTAAATGGTGGGTCATTACACCAAACCGAATGTGCCAACATATTTGGGTGGCCAGGTGAATGCTAGAGGAGGTGGTGTTTTGGTGTGTGACAAGGTTGTTGCTTTCAGGCTACTTCATTCAGGCGTAGTCCCTTAAGAGCCCTGAGACCAAAATATCGTTCAACTTCGATGGGTGACTACTTAGACTCTGTGGCACCTAGAGATGCCTCACCTAATCTAACAACTTGGCATAGGGAATCTATACAATAGCCTCTCTCAATTTTTTCCTTCCCAGATCGGTGCTCTCGCTGCCCTATTCTTTGCAAATACGTGAAATAGTGCAATTTGTGCTAAGTGTAAGGTTGTCAAATGCTATATTTTACAAACGGTGGGTCATGGCACCAAAACAACTGTGCTTACAAATCTAGGTGGCTAGATGAACACTAGAGGAGGTGGTTTTTTGGTGTGCGACAAGGTCATTTCTTTCGGGCTAGTTCATTCAGGCGTAGTCCCTTAAGAGCCTTGAGACCAAAATATCAGTCAACTTTGACGGGTGACTACTCAAACTCTGTGGTACCTAGAGATGCCTCATCTCATCCCAAACATCAATATAGGGATCCTCTACAATAGCCTCTCTTAATTTTTTCCTTCCCAGATCGGTGCTCTTGCTGCCATATTGTTTGCAAATGCACGAAATAGTGTAGTTCAAGCCAGTGTAAGGTTGTCAAACACTATATTTTACAAATTGTGGGTTGTGGTACCAAAACAACTATTGTGAAACATCCAGGTGGCTAGGTGAATGCTAGAGGAGGTGGTGTTTTGGTGTGTAATAAGGTCGTTACTTTCGGGCTACTTCATTCGGACGTAGTACCTTTAAGAGCCTTGAGACAAAAATATCGTTCAACTTCTATGGGTGACTACTCGGACTCCGTGGCACCTAGAAAAACCTCATCTGATCTAATACCTCAGTATAGGGACCCTCTAAAAAAGGCTCTCTCAATTTTTTCCTTCCCATATTGGTGCTCTCGCTGCCCTATTGTTTGCAAACACGTGAAATAGTTTTGTTCAAGCCAATGTAAGGTTGTCAAATGCTATATTTTATAAATGATGGGTCAAGGCATCAAACTGACTATGCTAACATGTTTGGGTGGCTAGGTAAACACTAGATGTTGTAGTATTTTGGTGCGTGACAAGGTCATTACTTCTGGGCTACTTCATTCGGGCGTTGTCCCTTAAGATCCCTGAGACCAAAATTTTGTTCAACTTCGATGGGTGACTACTCAGACTCCGTGGCACCTAAAGATGTCTTGTCTAATCCAACAACTTGGTGTAGGAACCCTCTATAATATCCTCTATCAGTTTTTTCCTTCTCATATCGATGCACTCGTTTCCATATTGTTTGAAAATGTATAAAATAGTGCAGTTTGAGCCAGTGTAAGGTTGTCAAACACTATATTTTGCAAACGGTGGGTAGTGGCACCGAATCAACTGCACTAACATGTCTAGGTAGATAGGCGAATGCTGGAGGAGGTAGTATTTTGGTGCGTGACAAGGTCATTGCTTCCAGGCTACTTCATTCGGGCATAGTCCCTTAAGAGCCCTGAGACCAAAATATTGTTCAAATTCGATGGGTGACTACTTAGACTTCGTGGCACCTAGAGACATCTCTTCTAATCTAATACCTTTGCATAAGGACCCTCTATAATAGCCTCTCTCAGTTTTTTCCTTCCCATATCGGTGCTCTCGCTGCCCTATTGTTTGCAAATGCACAAAATAGTGTTGTTTGAGCCAGTGTAAGGTTTTCAAATGCTATATTTTGCAAATGGTGGGTCATGGCATCAAACCAACTATGCTGACATGTCTGGGTGGCTAGGTAAACACTAGATGTTGTGGTGTTTTGGTGCGTGACAAGGTCGTTGCTTCTGGGCTACTTCGTTCAAACGTAGTCCCTTAAGAGCCCTAAGACCAAAATATCGTTCAACTTCGATAGGTGACTACTCAGGCTCCGTGGCACCTAGAGACATCTTGTCTGATCCAACACCTTAGTGTAGGGACTCTATAAAATATCCTCTCTTGTTTTTTCCTTCCCAGATCGGTGCTCTCGATGCCGTATTATTTGCAAGCGTGTGAAATAGTGTAGTTTGAGCCAGTGTAAGGTTGTCAAACGCTATATTTTGCAAACGGTGGGTCATGGCACCTAATTGATTGTGTACACATGTAGGTATGGTCTTGTAAACACTTGGAGAGGATTCATTTCGGTTCTCTAAGCACTATGTGCTTCTGGGCTACCTCCTCCGGAGCCAAGAACCCCCTCCACATGTACATAAATCATTGTTAATTACTTCTCTTTTCTTGTAAAATAATGAAAGCTTTTCTTAGCTTTGAAAATTTAAAATTCTCTACTAACAGTGCCAACCAGGTGAAGGTGGAAGCTTTTCTAGAACCACTAAACTAAACATAAAAGTGTTTGTCAAAGAAATTGAAGTTTCAAATTAAAACCAGACTAGATATATACAAAATACACAAATTTAAAATAAAATATATGAACTTAAATCTAGATCTAACTAATATATATATATATATCAAATAAATTATATATACCAGACATGAGCATTGTAAATTCATTCCAATGAACCATCAAGATCGGATCTACTTTGAATAGCAGACAAGATTGTTTCTTGATCTGACTGTCGAACCTTCCAAAGAATCTTGTTATTAGGCCTTCCTCAATATCTGTACAGCTGAATATTTGTCGCTAGAACTAGATAGAAATATAAAAGTATTTTACTATGTGTCTCAAAGTCTTCAAACACCCAAACAGAGGAGTTTTTGAATAGATACCATCGAAGCCAAGTTCTAGTAACTACCACTGAACCTGTAGGATACTCAATATCTTCACCATCTATAATAGGAGAAGTCAACTTCTTTCTTTCCTCGATGTAACAACATAAGAAATACTTTGTTCCTTCTTCATTGTCTTCAATCGCAATAACTGTTAACACATTAACTATAAAAAAACAAAGGTTGAACAACTCAAATTTAAATTACATATTAAAATTTTAATGGACATAACTCAATACAAAAATTAAATAAATAACCATAAATACCTTGTCACACCAAAATCAAAATTTCATCAAAGTCCTTGGATGTTGCAACTTCATCTATAGAAACAAGTCGTAATACTTGTGGAGGTTGATAACTAAGAAGCAGAGTTAGAGGCCAACAAATCAATTCATACACCCATTGTTGTGAATCACATTCAGTAGTGACAATTTCGATACAAGATGCACAAAAACATGTCAAATTTATTATATATGGCCCATGAAGTAGCGTATGAGCTACAAAATGAGTGCATATCACTGGACCCAGTGAGTGTCATACAATCCTCGTAGTTAGCAATTTATTGTTCCTCTATCAACCAAAAATATTTACGAATTGTAGAATTTTCTTGAGAACCTCGGGCCATATTGTCAATACACCATTACACTATGCTCTTTACATCTTTTAATTTAGCACCATCTTTGTACTTTAACTCTTCTCTTGCAAGAGATCTTTTCACACATGCCCCTGTACTGTCATGCTCTCCTTTTCCATGTCTAGCCTCAGTAAAACTCCAAATATGTTGCACACCCATCTTGACGTGCATCTTGCTCATCGGATAAAACATTCATGCATTATTAAACTCAGATGTGTAATTATTTAACCATATATAATGTTGTTTGAAGTGGATGTCCCTATCAGACAAGTTTCCATAAAATAACTAGAAACACCCTTGCACAAATTCAGTAGAATGAGTACGATCATCACTGAAATAAAAGTGGTACTCTCTTAAAAAAATTGATCATTCTTTGTACTATTAAGAGAATGTATAAATGCTATATGCACAAAAATGGCAACTTGTACTGAGTTGTAATATTGCGATTGAACCTCCATTTGTGGTTGTAATGTGTAATTCTCTACAAAATCGATCACTGAAATAATAGTACCAATAGGAAATGTGTCCTTGCATATCTTGAACTGTTCATCCAACCATCGAGCTCTATGTGTATGCCTAGCATATTCATAAATAATTTCATCCTTAAATTTTCTCAAAACTTAGAAAACAGGCATTTGTTCTGTAATTAGCTCACACCATTTAGACTCTTTTCCATCTTTCAACTAGTATGCAACCGATTTATATTTATCAAACTCATCTAAATTATGTCCTATTGTACCTTCAATTTTCTCATGGATGTAACTTTCCAATTTAGGTAATTCACTGCATGTACTACAACTTCCATCTAAACAATACAGTAGGAACGAAATCACTGGAAGATATCGGTGGAACTTAAACACCACATTCTGATAACATAGTTTTAGAATGAAAAATAAAACGAATACGTAAAAATTTAGCATAATGCATCACAAATTCAACATGTTACCTATAACAACAAGTGGTGCGAGTGTGGTTGATTTCACATAGAATGGTTTCAACATTTCAAAAAAAATGTTGACTAATTTTAATTTTTAGATTCTCTTGTTTAAACTTACGAAAAAATTGAGTTTGAGTAATATCTAATAAATGCTTTGGATGTGGTTTACGATTAGCAAAACCAACTCTCCATTTTATAACATCTCTTATATTAGGTGAAACTCTAGTGTTATCATGCCAAAATTAAATAACAACTTCTCTGATAGCATTAGAATTACTTTTGTCCTTATGTAGTGCTCTAGCAGAAAATACCCAAAAATTGACATTATTGAGTGATTGATGGATATTACGTCTTTCAATTACTTCATTAGATTTTTTTGATTAACTTACAACATTCAACTTGTTTGCGTAATTAAACGATATTTTTTTATTGATTCACTTATAACACTAGTAGCAAGTACACGACACACAATATTACTATCCCTAGTGCATCTCTTGACACCAACAGTGTGATATGCATCATGAAAGTTTTCAACAATTGTAGAGATTTGACCACGCATATTAGATGTTGTGAATCCTAAGGTGTTTAATGTAGTTCTCATTTTAATCAATTTCATCAAACTAACCAACAACTGACATCTTTGGGGATAATTTAAAATTTCAAAATGATTATCCCAAATTTTAGTGGTTTTTCTTCTGATTTGTCATTCAGAAAGTTTTTCAAACATTAGTTTCAAAATATTTTCATCAATTTCAATTAAAAAATTAGGTTTCTTATGTAGAATCCTAGGAGGTGTTTTTGTCAAATTTTTCCTGTCTACAGTTTCAACATGAATTTACTTATTCACATTTTCATTGTCTCCTTCAATTTCAACATTTACTACATCATGAGTATTTAATTCTTCTTCAACATTGATAGTAAAAATATCTTCATCATGAGTATTTAATTTAACTTTAACATTGACAGTAGAAACACTACCTAGTTCTTCATTGCTTACAATAGTTGGGTTGAAGATGAACATCTTCTTGATTCATGAAGATTCCACATTCGCTCAACATTTTGAGTTTTGTTAGCCTCTAATTCGTTTGGTGTTTTTTTACTTAATGACTTCCTTTTTTGACTTTGTTTCTTATCTCCCATGATGTTTTACTTCTGGTGATAAGAAAAACATGTAGAAAAAGACATAATTTCATAGTAATTTGTATGGTAAGGTCACAGTTTATAAAGTGCGCTCACGGTTTGTGTTAAAAAACCATGATCGCGCTTTATAAACCACGATCGCAGATCTATCTTCCGAACCTAAGCCTCAAGAAATCTTTGTTTTTCCCCAACCAAAGCTATAGAAGGTCATTATGAAGTGTAAAAGGTCAAAAAACCTCAAATTTTCTCTTCCAAAGAGTTAAACCATGCTAAAAACCTAAAAATATTTCACAAAAATGGTGCCATCACGTAGGGCAGACTTTTAGCTTCGTAGAAATACTAATTTTAAAGTGAATAGAATAAGATAAATATCATTTTATAATTTTTTACTAACAGTAGGTCTTTAAGACATCTTTTCCCATGAATATTCATGTCTACATTTAAGACTGCAATTTTTTTGTTTCACTTATCAGAATGTGATAAAACTTATACCATCCCAATCATGGTGAAATTTTATATACATGTTCAAAAAATAAATATATTTGATTTCAATATTTTTTGATGATAGTTATGGCGGGCAAACCAGAAAGTGTTGTGTTTTCTTTATGTTTTTAGACCACTTAAACGGAAAAAATCATAAAAAAATAAAATATTGCTAAGAAAATACAAAATAAAATCCATCCCAAGATAGATAGCGGACATCTAACGTTCTCACCAAAGGAAAAATATATATATCAATTTTTGGTCCTCCAAAATCGTGGGAAAATGGACTACAATCTAATAGGCATTTTTTTTTATAAAAATAAACTAAGTCATATGAATTTTGAGTGTTTAATATAGCTAAAATTGTCCATTTTTAAAAAAAAATAGTAGTTTAGAAACTAGATTCCGGATGCTATGATTCATATTAGTATATAATTTTTTCTAATTTTGAGTGTATGCATATTGCTAATAATCTCTACAAGTTGATATTATCGCTTGTGATTTGTCCAATATGATGTCCACTGGATGACCCCTTTTTTGTCCCCCAACTTGGTTGCACTTACCCTTATAGTAGGCAACAGAAAACAAGGAATAGATCTGAAAAATATATGGGTTAGAGTTTAGGGCTACTTTTCTTACTTCATAATCATAGGGAATAGTAGTGTGTGATCATTACATGATAGGATACCCAAAGTGCATGATTTTAGGTATCTACATTTACCCCCAGGTTTATGTTGCCTTGAGAAAAGTGTTTAGGATTACATAAAGTAGATAAGAGATGCGTCATGCGATTAACCATTTAGGATCGATGTCGAAAATTTTTTATGTCTCATAGTATAGGGTTTAGGGCTCATGGTTTAGGGTTTATTATTCAGGGTTTAAGGTTTAGGACTTAGACTTCAGGTTTTAATTTTTAGGGTTTAGGGTTTAAGGGGTTAACTGATCATGATGACCCTAGGATTGAGAGCGTATATGTAAACAGTTCTCAGGGTTGTAGGGTATTGTTGATGTTGATTGTTTAGGGTTTAGGTCTGATGTGTTGATGGATGTAGGGATGATGTGACTACCGCTTAGGGCATAATGACGTTTACCTAATCCAGTGTTAAGTGAGTAAAAAGGTGTAGAAAGGATCTTGAAGATGATGTAAAAGAATGAGTTTTTTGTGGTGATCTCAGGGTTTAGGGTTTGTGTTTAGGACTGCGAGTTTTTTGGGCGATCTCATGGCCAATAACATAATTTTTAGTGTAGGGAGAAAATTATGGTGTCATTGGTCTAACTTTTTAAATTCTTCCCAAAGTGTGAACATAGCTATAGATGGTGCAGGCTCACAAAATCCTTGGATCCATTTCAGGCTTCTAATTCTGATCTACTCGAGCATCTAGTATAAAAGAAGGTATAGTGAAACCTGCATCTCCGAGTGCTGAAGGACTGCCTGTCCTATAACTGAGACGTTGTGTATACTACCAAAAATTAGATGCTGAATCCTGAGAACTCCTCTGATGTAGATCTATCCCCCTGGTCACAGGCCTCCAGGAAGGGTCTAGGGGCATCCCAGGCATCCTACTGTCTAGGTGCTAAGGACGCTAGGGGTAGACTGTGCTATGTTGAGGACCCAAGTCAGGATCTGGTGCCATTGCTACCAGACTGATGAATGTGCTGAAACAATGTGTGTCATGCAACTATGACTATAGATTTTTGAATGAGGTGCAACATAAAACATGACCCGATGCTAATACCCCCCCTCATTTGGGGTGCATGCAATGTCATTGAGGAGTATAATGGCCTAGAGGAGGACTGAAACCCATTCACGAAGCTAAAATTGATGCATTTCCAATGTCAGGGGAGGGAGTGTCTTGGTAAAAACTCAGAGAGGAAAAAAAAACAAAGTGGCTAGAAAACATGTGTTAGTGAAAACAAGGTAAACTGAAACATGTAATAATACAATATACTGGAGCTAGGAAGCAAGAAGATTAATATGCCCAAAAGTATATCCCCCCTTAGATAATGCAGACAAAATGGACCATGAAAAAGTGCATGGTTTGAGCCCATGGAGACATCACTCACAATGTACAAAAGTCACACAAGAGCCGATATAGCCTCAAAGACTGTACAATGCATGTACGCAAGACAACAGGGTAGGATCCTTACAAACGCATACCCTGGAAAATTAATGACCAAGCAATGAACAAGTTATATAATTGACAGCCATTCTGTATTAAAAGTGTTCGCTGTAAATGTCACTTCTGGTCATGAACACATGAAACACCCGTTAGTCCCAACTGTTATAAAGATAGAAAGTATGTCAAAATTCATGTATTGACCCTATGATATCATTTATGTGAATATGATAAAATTAAACAATGATACACATATATGTGTAATACTGAGAATTGGATGCCCCCATGAGCCTACTGTGGGATCTAGTAATAGGTTTAGGGCACAAAACAGGCATCCATGGTTTTTTATGTAAATATCTATATGAAAGATTCCCGCGCTCCACCAACTAGAAGGCAAGTGAACGGGCATATGCTGTATATAGAAAGAGGTAATGAAATACAGTGTATCCTCCCTGTCTACCCATGGGTTTTCCATAATGAAAGTGTGACCATGTAAGCATAATAAAGCAAGAGTAAATGTGACCAAGATATGCCACATGTCCCCCGCCACTTGAGACAGAATGGAATGCAGTATGAGTGTGATAATATATGCATGCTTCCCAAGGGGATGTGTATGCATGACCTTTGAGGTTCATTGATAAAAGACTTTTGCCCAATAGTCTGAGAACGAACCGTGAGAACTACAGTCCCTTGCATCATCGGGAAATGTGTCCTCTGAATGAATGTGCTAGAAATATATGATCATCAAAGCATAGACCTGTAAAAATTGAGTGACGTGAGTGAAGTGAGTGACACGTGGCGAGGTTCAATTTAGATTCAGACCCTAAGAACTGCTGAGCTATGAATCGTGAAAATAGAGTGCATCATAAAGAAGTGTGGCTGTGATCAAACTATGTGTTAGAAAGATACTGACTGAATGCATCCGATTCAGGGGTAAGTGTCACCAAGTTGGGGGGAAAAAAAGTGGACAAAAACTTGAAAATGGAACTCGGCTACAATCAGCATCTTTGTAATAACACGCATTGCGTTATGTTTTCTTAGGCTATCGACAATTCGAAAGAACCTAAAATGCGTACGCGTGGATCCAGGCTTTATATCAAGTCCTGTAAGGGTTGGAAGGAACCAGCCTGTTCATAAAATAAATGTTAATCGATTTCTGTTATAATTGCCATTATCTAAATATAATACATTATGCGTCACTCTGCGTCCTAATGTCCCAGCTGGTCCTACAGCTCTGGCATTTATAATCTAGAAGCATAGTTTTTCAAAATCTAATCTGATTAGAATTATTCAATTTTCAAGATTTCCGCAATGACCTAAAACTTTTAGGCCATTCATATTATAGTCGGTCTTTGTTTCTGGCCCAAACATATAGTCAATTTGTAAGTTTTTGACCCTTTCTCAGAACTTCCTCTTTTGGCACTTAGACAGGGGACTTAGAAAAAATCTGAGGGTACCAATTTTAACATGATTTTTTCCCATGAATTCACTTTAGTGACCACGAATCAACTCTATGAACTCTTAATGCTACTTCTTACTCAAAATAATATCCTCACTTTGTAGATAGAGGATTTCTCCCTAACAGGTTTAGGGATTCTAGGGTCCTATGGCTAATAGAATGATGTGATTGTAATGCTTCCTAGGTCCTTAAGGTTTAGTGATCAGCATTTAGGGTTTAGGGCTATGGGTGTAATGAGTTTTTACGAGTTATTACCAAGTGAACTACATGGCATAGTGAACTCAGATGATTTAGGGCTCATGGCTTAGAAACATGGGGTTTAGGCTCCAGGGATAAAGGATCATCCCTTCATGGGGTTCTATGACTCTAGGGTTCAGTCCTTTCATAGAATCAGAATTCAAGATTCTCATGGTTTAGTCTTTAAGCTCATAGGGTATCTCATGGAGATCAGAGTTTAGGAATTAGGCCTTAGATACTTCACAGGTTTAGGGGTTAGGACTAAGGAGATTTTAGGGTTTCATGATTTGGTTGTTTAGGGTTTATGAGTTTTGGGTTCAAGGTTCAAGGAATTTAGGGTTTAGGGCTCAATGGTTTAGGGTTTAAGGATTTAGGGTTTAGGGTGTAGGGTTTAGGGTTCAAGTTTTAAGGATTCATGGCTAAGCATTAATGGTTTAGGATTTAAGGGTTTAGGGTTTACTGGTTTTTGGGTTTAGGGCTAGGAATTTGGGGTTTAGGGTTTAGTATTTTATGGTTAAGGGCTCTAAGGGTTAAGGGTGTAGGGATCATTGTATAGGTTAAATGATATAGGGATTATAGGGTTAATGGTATATAGGATTTATGGTTAAATTATAGGGATCAAGGTTTACAGTTTGAGGTTTAGGGTTTATGGTTTATGTTTAGGTGTTTAATTTTTAGGATTTAGTGTTTACAGATAGGAGTTAGGGTTTAGGGTTTAAGGATAAGGGTTTATAGGGTTTAGGGCTTACGGTTTACATGGTTTAGGGTTTAGGGCTCATGAATCAGGGTGTGGGGTTCAAAGCTTAGGGTTTAGGGTTCAAGGTTTAAGGATTAGGGTTTAGGGTTCATGGTTCAAGGTTTATGACTCATGGTTTTGGGTTCAAAGTTACGGGTTTAGGGTTTAGAGCTCAGGGATTTGGATTTATGAGTTTATGGTTTAGTATTTAGGGTCAGAGTGCTCAAGATTTTAGGGTTTAGGGTTTAAAATTTATGGTTAAGGGTTTAGTGATTTAGTGTTCAGGGTTTAGGGTTTATTAGGTTTATGGTTTTAGGGTTTAGGGTTTATATTTTAGGGTTTAGGGCTAAGGGTTGAGGGTTTAAGGTTTAGGTCACAAAGTTCATGGTTTAAGATGTAGTGTTTAGGGCTCAGGGTTAAGGACTAAGGGTTTAAGGTTTAGGCAGCAGAGTTCATGGTTTAAAATGTAGTGTTTAGGGCTCAGGGTTTAAGGTTTAGGGTTTAGGGTTTACAACTTAGGGTATAGGGTTTAGGATTCAATATTTAGGGTTTAGGGTTTAAGGTGGTGTAGGGGTTCTACACAATTTGTTCTCCTTACTAATATTAATGGTGGATACTTACCTCAAGAATAAAAAACCCTTGTATGAAAACTTAGAATTTTGGTGGTTATCATCCCAATTCCATGAAAATGAGGACCTTATCTCCAACTTCAACTCTTATACACTTCAATAACAGTGTTATCTCTATACCACTATTCCAATGCTTTCTTTCATCTATCCACTATCGGCATGAAACATGAGATTACATTGTCCTAATTCATATCTTCATTGTTCTTAAATGCTCATTTCCTTATTACCATCATCTCTGTAATACCCTTCATGCCCTACATATCCCGATTCATCAAAATAGTTAGAAAAACATACCTTATTCCTATCACTCAAACCTAGGACTAGATAAGCCTCTTAGGTCTAGATGCTCAAAACCATAACATAGGCTTCTCACTACCCCTAAACACTCCTAAGACATTTTTGTAGCCCATTACAAGGTGTTTAGACCCAATTCACATTCATATTCTTCTCTCTCACCTACAATCTCTCCTTGAGGCCTTATTAGCTTGTAGCCTTCTCAACACCTAAATGCCATTTTATCTCACTTTCTCATGAACCAACCCCAAAGGCTAATTGATGATCATATGATCCTTTACCAAGCTCTCAATCATACCTAAAATTCACCTCATGTTACTTTGTACAAAATTGTACTTCCTTTGTAAATTGGGGTGCCAATTAGGTATTTTTTGACCCCCTAAACATAACAGTACACACTTATGGCCATAATATCACCTGATTTTTAATGGATCTACTTCAAGAAAGATATGAAGAGGGTGTATATAAATTTTGGTGTCTTGGCTCCATCATTTGACCTTCCATGCCACTTAATTCCTCTTTTCCTCTGTACCTGTACAACCTGACCTGCAAAACCTAATGGAAATTACTCACACGTGTGAGTTGGATCCTAAAACGCCACAAATATTTATTTTTCCCCAAGACAGAAATGCTCCTAAAATATCATTGATTTTTGATGGATAGAATTATAGTTAGGTGATGCCCTAGTTAGGGCCCGAGAGCAAGCAACTTAGGTTACAGGCCATTGTATATTATTTCAAGAGCTACCAAAAATTGGAGGAACTCCATTTATCCTCCCTCAACTTTCTATTCCTTCACAGAGATCAACAATCTCTCCCATGGTGACTATCCTACTCTCATCTCTCGGCCTGGGACAGGGATTTTAATTGAATTCATGTAAAACAACAATAAACACAAAAAACAATAGCTTCATCACCTGTAACACTAGCATAACATCTTATTATTCACCTAAAACCTTTATTAAATTCCAAGAATCATCTTCCACGATTCATTTTCATTGAATAACTCCTATATCTTTAATAAACTAGTTAATTTCTAGCTCTAGCTCAAAAAAAAGATCTTAACTTTATAACTAAACTTAGAATATGATAAAATTATCTCCAAAATTCTCTCTTTCAAGCTAGAGGTTGTCAACTATATCCATCTCATGGAAAACTTATTACATATCTTTAGTAGACTTAATTAGGCCCAAAACACTAACTCATACACCTAGGAACTACATGTTTACGAGCTTATTCGTCTTTCACATTCACCTACCAAGTAAAACGCTCATATATACCCAGTCAATCATGTTGAAATGTTCTCCTATAGACCTTATAGCATTTATTCCTAGGATGCTCCTACATCATTAGGGGTTAGGGTTTAGTTGTCAGGGATAAATTTAGGATTTAGGTTTTAGGGTTTAAGGTTTAGGGTTTATCATTTAGCATTTAGGGCTCATGGTTCATGGTTTAGGGTTTAGGGATTAGGGCTTAAGGCTCAGGGTTTAGGGTTTAGAAATTAGAGACCTCATTACTGTTTAGGGAATAATATTATAGGGTTTATGAGATCTAAGGCATATGGTTTACCATGATTAGGAAGTTTAGGATTTAGGGTCTAGGGTTTATAGTTCTAAGTCAAAAATCACATAGTCCACTAGGGTTTAGGATTTAGGGTTAAGTGATTGCAGTCGATCAAAAACTTATCAAAATGGCAGCACAAATTCAGGGTTTTGGGTTCTAGGGTTTAAAATTTAGGATTCTACATGGATTCATACCTGGTCTATGGTTTATTGTTTATGCCATAGAGATCATTCCCCATGGTTGGTAAGGGCTACAATTTTTTCTCAATATAGGGTATATGATGTATACCCATTTAGACTCAACCTAGTTTATGCCTCATGAAGTGTAATATCCAGGGTTTAGGGTTCATGGATGCCTTAGGCTTTAGGTACTATCATTTAGGGTTTATGGTCAAGCATTAGTGGGAGCAGTATAAAATTTCACCCATGGGCCAAAGTTTAGGGTTAATCACTAAATATGGATATCAGGGTTCATCCAGAGTTAAAATGGTATTTACCTACATTAGAGTTAAGTGGATTCCAAAGCATCACCATATATAGTATCCTAGGGTAATTCAGTCTGAGGGTATAGGGTTTAGGCCTAACAACTTGACTATTTGTAATAAGATAGTTTGTGTAACTTCCATAAGATCATTGCAGGTTTAGATATAAGACCAATGTTAAGATCTCAATTAGTTATGGGATTGATACACATGCCCCAAAATCGTCAAAGATTTAAACTCCTTGAAGCTGAAATGAATTAGAGCTCTGTTGTCAGAAGTTCCCATGAAAAATCCAATTATGATATCAAATAGATTCAGTGCCCAAGGTTCTATAGGTAATACATATGAGGATGAGCCTCAGCCTCTATCCAGGACCCTATTGGATGGACTATAGAAGATGAAGAGAAAGTTCTGAGACTCATGGTATTTTTTCTAATAATGACCCTCTGGGGCAAAAAAGATCATTGAAAATTGGCTATAAAGTCCTGGTCCAGTTGTCCCTTGAAACATTTGGGACATCTAGGCGCGATATTGGATAAAAGTATGGTGAGAAGGTAGTCTATATAGCAAAGGGATAGTGTTGCGGCACACCCAATGCTTCCTCTTGATTGAGACTGTGGAAAGTTCCAATAAACCTACATGAGAGGAAAACTCGACTAACTGCATTAGCGGCATAGTTGGGACATTTTTGCCGTGAAAGAACGCGAAGGAAGTTTGAACCATCCGGATCGGCTGAAAAGTGAGAAATATCGCACTATATTTCCAGTTGGAGGACCATTTAAGCCGTCAGAACAGTTATGGATGTGAGTTGACCGTGTTTGGCCGATAAGCAGAGGAATTTCCACTACCACCTATGTGTCTAAGTTGACATAAAAGGTTGACGCTAGATGTTGAGAAAATAAATGAAGGATGCCCCTATCACTCATGAAACTCCAATCTACAGTTATGCCACATCCCATCATTAGGGCCCAAAGTAGTTATTTCTCATGGGAAAACCTGAAGTCAGGTGGATCGGAAGTTATCCTTGTACCCTAGTGGGATCACTGGGACAGCTGGGAAAGAGGGATGGGGGGATTTTTTTTAGGCCCAAAGATGAACCAAGGTAATGGGTCTACATAGTCACAAGGAACCCATCCTCTGAGGAAGTGGAGAAGAGAGACTGTTGTCAAAATGCTCACCGGGCCAGGGTAGGAATTTCGATAACATGCATCAAAAGTTGCAGACAAGGCAAATAGGTTGATCTTGGGAAAAATCGTTAGAAAATTCGGTTAAGTCCTCAGTCCAAGGAGCTAAAAGTAAAAGAAGACCCCACGCCCCTTTGGGACAATTAATGCATGCCACGCATCCTCAGTGGCGGCGAAAAGCCGATCCGGCTGAAAAAGTGGAAAATCACAAAATTGGTCTAACTGCTGAGAGAAAACGCCTCTGGTGACAAGCGGCCAGAGAATCATGCACGCGATCAGCTCTTGGCACGTATCATCCAGGTGGCGAAAAAGTGGGCCAGACAGTTCCAAAGCACAAATGGGACTATTTTGTGTACTAAATGGACTTCAGATCTCCATATCGGTTCACCCGAAATCAGCACAGATTTGCGCGTTCTTTATATCAACAGAAAAGCTTGGTGAGATTCTCTACACGTGATTCCAGGGTCAATCTTGCATTTTGGTTTAGTTTGAAGAGATAAAATCAAGAAGATGGACCTCTGGCACGAAATAATAAGCCCAGAAGTAATGCGTTCAATGAACCAACTTTAATGCAGTAGATAGTTCGCCGCTTCTGTTAGGCAGCCCGCCATTTTGACATGATCCGCCGCTTCTGCCATAATGAGATGAGTTAAGTGCATTCTGGAGGTGGTTGGGGTAGATTTCGACTTTCCTCTCTCTTTTCTTCTCTCATTCTTCCTATATATTGTAAGGAGGGGCTTCTTTTAAAAGGTTGGACATTTTCTGTTTTGCAACCCCTCCCTTCTCTCCTGTCTTGCAAGTGAATTTGTGGAGTTAAAAACCTCCCATCATCGAACTGTAATGCAAATCTTTCCTCTTGGCCATTGTAGTGTATTGTATCGATCCTTGGAGCAAATAATACATGTCTGTGGATGATTCTCAACCCTCTATGTGTTTCATTTGCATCTCTTCTGATCTCTCATTGCAATCTTGGTTATCTGTGCATGAGTGGTTGTATTGCATTTCTATATGGTCTGTGTTTAATTGGCAAAACAATATGTTCTTCATTCCTCGGTGCATCACCTCCTTAGCTTAGGTTTATTTTTATGCATTTTCTCTCCCTGTCTCCTTGGTAGTTAGATTAGTTAGTTTTTTTTTTAGGGGCAAACCTCTGCATTTCAAATTGGTGCATCTGGAATAGAGGAATAGGAACCAGCCTTTCATCTGGAGAGCTTTTCTCGATTTTTGCAAGTCCCACACTTGGGAAAAGCTCCATGTTATGCAATCAAACTGGATAGTTTCAACCCATCGAATTGCGAAGTCATTCAGGGGTGTTGTGATTATCGACATCAACATGTAGCTCCTCATTACTTAATTAGATCTATTCTGAATGGGATTGTTCTAGATAGGAATTTATTTATTGTATATTCTGGAATGGATTTCTTCTCTTCATTTTTCATGAAGCTATTACATAGGAGTATCCTCTTTACCATATTTTACCGTTTACAGCGTTCCCAGTATCGCACACGCTCTCGACTGAGCCAAGATTGCTAGTATAACACTCAACAACTTGGGCCAAGATTGCAATATTGCAATATAGGTCCATTCCAATTTCTTTCATTCAAAACACAAGGGAAAATCCAATGGTACTTGTATCTTCTTATTCCTCTGCTACAAAACATAGGCACAACTCAACTGAACATATCTGGTGTATAATATATGCACCATGGGACTACTATCAAGATACTCAATGTTCTTATTCATGCAACAATCAATGTTATTATGTTCTTAATGTCTATCCTGAAATGTTTACAATGTTGCCCACAAATGAACTAGGTTATAATTGCATTGGGCCACATACATTCTCCTATCAGCACCACTGTAGAAGGAGATCAATCCTAACATTCTGAAGTTGTAAATGTCTCCATCATGAACCTATGGCACTGAAGTTGAGAACTACTTATATCAAATGACTTGGAAGGGAGTTAATGCACACTCACACATATGGTTACAGAAAAGCTCATCCTCACACCTGACCAAAAACTTCGAGGCAACAAACTTGAGGAGGTCAAAAGAATGCACATGGCTCTGGAATTACTAGAACCAAGTACATCTTTACAGGCATCTAATGTAGTTCCTATTCCTTAATTATGACAAACCACTGTTTCACTATGAGCATAAAACTAGAGTAAATCAAGTTCTGAGCTGATGAGCTTGTCATTCCATGTGAAAGTTCGACGAAACACTGCTGCATCAATTATTTGTATGAGAGTTTTTGCTCTGCTCAAGTTTCCAAATTTTAACTTGCTACGCTGATGGGATTGGAAAACGCCCAAATACCGTTAATTGTGACTTACGTATTCACAATGCTTAGGTCCTAAGCACCACTAGTTCCTTCCTCTGAAAAATGTGATTTTCATTACTACATGAGAAGTATAGGATCACTTCTATGCACTCCAATGATGAGATCACATAACTAACATGATATTAATGGTGAAGTAATGCCATGTACTTGCAAGAAATGTGAACCAACCTATAAATAATTCATCTCACCCCATCTATTGAACAATATTTTGGTTGCAATTGTAAAATTAACTTGATCAAGTCTAAGGTAGATCTATTCACAAGCATATTCTCATTTATTATAAATCCAATTTATGAGTCCTATCAAGGTGTTACAAGGTTTTCAATAAAAGGTTCATGTAGGCGAAATATCCATGAAACACAATCTCAAATTCCTAGGCTATCATTGCGTATTTATAGAATCTCCAAACCCTAGTTCCATAGAACTGGTATTGCATGCAGTATTTTTCAAGGGGAATAGGATTATAGGAAGGGTAGCAACTCACAAGACCAAAAAACATGACAAATGTGAGGACAAAATAAGGTGGAGGAAATATGACAGTGAATTTTATTAGAAAAACATTTGAAAGGATGACCAATAATAAGTGAATACACATCAATAAGAACATAATCTTAACCAGTGATCATTTTAACACATGTACACAACAGTAGAAATGTACAAATTATAACTATTCTCCTATAAATACTGGGGGGTACCTATACTAGCAAGCCAAGTTAATTCGTCATAGGAACTCAATTATCAAAAATATGATCCGAGCAATTTAAATAATGGTATACATGTACTGAACCATATATCTTTTGATAGCTCAAGTATTTCACGTCAAAATAACATAGACCAAGCCATTGGTTTTAAAGTTTCTAGATGTAAATTAACAATAAGTTTATCTTAAAATAGGTCAGTAACAAGGCAAATGGTGGGACTATTATTATGCTGGCATAATTCAATAATATGAATGACATCACATTTACATACCATATTCATTTGTATAGTGAGTATCTCAGAATCATATGAATTATCCCCCATGTGTAGTGATGAGGAAGAAGATTGATAATCAGCCCAATAAGAGTTGGATAGTATATAGCATGTCAGAGAGTGACCCTCTAACTCTTAAATATAAATTATAGTCTTTAATATATTAATGAAATATTTCAAGTACAAATAGAACTGAGAAATGAATCATCAGACTTCTCCTGGTGTTCAGAGATGACCATGGAGTTTCTATTTTATGAAAATCAGGTTTACATCCACAAATTAAGTGAGACTTGCTCCTACATTTGTGAAACTCGAAGTAATTGAGGAATAAAATATGCAATCACCATAACATAATGAAAATAACCTCCAAAACGTTTACTTAAACCTTAGTAGTTAAAATAACAATGGAGACCAAGCATCTTTCAAGCATTTTATCTAATAAGGGTTGCTTTAAGAATTGATAAATCTTCAAAGCAGAATACTTTCCGAGCTCCAGTCTTGGACTTCATGCAAGGTAACAAATAACTCATATATGGCACATGCTCACATTAATTTTGAAGTTTTATATGCCAATACAGAGTCAAGAAGCTTTTGTTTACATATCAAATGTCAATATTATGGTCCAGTATATGTTCCCATCCGGAAACTCCTATGGAATAATTTGAGCACACTTTCATTGGTGTTGCAACAATCAAGCGGAGCCTCGGAAGAATGTCTGAGAATGGCATAATTATCATGCATAAATCTGGTATCCACGATGGATTCGTCTTTTGGAGGAGGCCTATAGCAAGAATAGCTAGTCAGCCCCTCCTGTGTCCTGCAATAACAAATCATTGATTACTATTTTTCACTTGTTGGAAATTACAGATGATAGGGAAATGAGTTTAGCCAATGCTAGCAACAAGATGTCGCTCCTGCCTCCCACCCTCAGTAATCAACAAAGACAGATTAAGTTAGTGTCAGAAATTTGTACCAATGGAGATTAAAAAGGTTTACCCATAATTTTAACATCAAATGAGAATTTGAATCCAATGCCACATATATAAGTTGCAAAACCTTCAATGTGTTAATGTTGTCTATGAAAGATTCTACTTAGACCAAAAAGAGTGATGATATCTGTGTTAGTAGATGTGAATAGTTCATGTTCAAGAGTCCAAAATTGTATGGAGCCATAGGGCTCCATGGAAAATTAGGATATGATTCATCATATTCAAACAAATTGAGGAAGGATCTCTATCTAAAATGTGTCCATTGGGAAAATAGTCTCCACTTGATTTCTGAACTTCTGAAGGTATATGGTTCCTTATGAAATCATCCCTAAAAATTCAACCAATTTAAAAATTGATTTAAATGTTCCAGAAAAGTAGTTGAATAACAATTGGTCCACATAATTTGCTATTTCAAGAAAGACAAAAGTCAAAAGATTATCATAGAGCTGGGATTCATTAATAAATGGCACCATAGTCCAGGCCAATGACCAGTAGTTGAGGACATAATTTCTCCTGGAAGGGCTGAGTTCAACAAGCTACAAATGTCATATGCCATCCTCAAAAAAAGTCGCCAGAAGAGGTGAACAAAATATATTTCAAATAAAAAAATTCCCAAACCTTGCACCAGATAGTCTAAAAACCTACAGTATAGCTACTTATTCTTGCAGTCCAATGGAACCTATTCCTCTAATGTTACAAAAGTAGTGATCAACATTGAAATTGATGAAGTACGAGTACTCTTATATTCGAGAATACCAAGCCCACTGAACATCCCTGTAAATAGACAACAATGTTTGTTATGCAGCCTATATGGATACACAAGCATTTTTTATGTTGTCAATGTTTCTTATGTATTGAAACAAAAAAATTCATAGATCAGAAAAATTATATACTAATACGCCACCTGTACTTTCAGCATATGACAGAAATCAACATAAACCAAAATTACATGATCCAAAGCAATTAAATAAATAGTGGAAAGAAACCTAAAAACAGATATTAGAGAACTGCATATAACATAAATGCAGCTTCCTGATGCATTATATTCACTATCACTGCCTCCATACCAAATGCGTCCATAGAAAAAATCTGGTATGACCCATTGTCTGTCTTATGAATGAGAAGTGGATATGGGTGTACACCTCTTATGGATCAATACAGAAGTTAAGGCATTCCATATACTAACAAAATAATTAATTAGATAGCTAGATGAGAACAATGTATTGTGATCAAATGCCAATTGTGAAACTTTCAAAATTACTGGGTAACTCTAAAATGTTCAGAGTTCGCAGAAACCTGCTCTGGCTGAAATATAACATTTCTAAGAGTGTTTCATGTGTGAAACAGTGTACCTGTTAAAAGCATACCATATTCATTCTTCAAAGAGGTAACCTAAACTAACCTCTACATCCGTAATTTGCCATGCCCGATACATAAAGCAATGTCGGATCAGAGCTAAGCACATCATGATGGAAGGAACGATATGGGTGAGTGGCATCCTAGGCTACCAAGTTGTCTACTGTCATACAAAAGGGATGGGAATTTCATGGCTATAAATAAATAAATAAAAGCGTACTGAACAAGAATGAGATACATCATCTTACAGGATTTATAAATCAATAGGAGCAATGATACAATAGAAAAGCAGTCTGACTAATAGTGATGAGTCCTAACTTCAAGTGTGTTACAATCAAATAAATGCAAATTTTCTAGGAAGTAGAGATAGATGTTGGTGTGTGTATTTTCCACATCATTAGGTGAGTCATCTCACTTAGGTGAGATCGTAGGTCCATGTGTCATTTAGGGGTCACTATGAGATTCCCTTACGCGTCCCTAATGCGTCAGCACGTTAGTGCGTCATATGCGTCATTGGGAGTTACACTTCTATTTTGGGAATGTAACTCCCCCTCTCTACTCGAGTTGTCATGATTGCAACACTGGGGGTTACTCAGCACCTCCTATATGTACACATCTTTTGATCTATGAGATAGAGGAGAGTTTTGTGGCTTATCAAGGTTCTGCCCGTTTGTCGAATCTTTGCATGCACATTCGGTTGATGCTCGCTCCTCTTGAGATCTCTTCATGCTACCGTTCGCACGTCTGTTGATGTGCACATCATCCCTCATGATCCTCGCTTGTGGGTTTTAAAACCTCTTTCACTTTAGGGCTTATGGTTTATGGCTCAGGGCTGAGGGTTTAGGGTTTAGTTTTTAGGGATCAATGTTTAGGGTTTAGTGCTTATTATTTAGTGTTTAGGGTTTAGGGTTTAGGTTTTATGGCTATGGGTGTTTAGTTTAAGGGAGTTACAATTTAGGGTTCAGGGTTTAGGGTTTTGTTTTTAGGGTTTAAGGTTAAGGGCCTAGGGATCAAGGTTTATGTTTTAGTTTTTTTTGTTTAGGGTTTAGGTCTAAGGTTTTAGGGTTAAGGGTTTAGGGGTTAGGGGTTTGGGGTTTGGGGTTTAGGGTATAAGGTTTAGGGCTAAGTGTTTAGGGTTTATGGTTTTGGGTTTATAGTTTATGGCTAGTGTTTTAGGATTTAGGGTTTATGTCTTAGGATTTAGGGTTTAGGGTTTAGGGATTATCATTTAAGGTTTCAATTTAAGGGTTTGCAGGTAAGGGTTTAAGGTTTAAGGGGTTTATTGTTTAGGATTCAGGATTTAGAGTTTAGGGTTTAGTGTTTATGGTTAAAGGAAGGGATCACGGTTTAGTGTTTAGAGTTTATGGTTTACGGTTCAATGATTAGGATTTAGGGCTGACGATTTAGGATTTATGTGTTATGGTATAGGGCTCAAGGTTTAGGGTTTAGTGTTTATGGATTAGGGCTCATGATTTAGGGTTTAGGGTTTAATGTTTAGGGTTTAGGGTTTAGGTTTTAGGGTTTAGGGTTTAAGGTTTAGGTTTTAGGGTTTTGTTTTAAGGGTTTAATGTTTAGTGTTTAGTGTTAAGGGTTTAGAGTTTATTGTTTATTGTTTATTTTTTATGTTTAATGGTTTAGAATTTAGGTCTCATGGGTTTAGGGTTTAGGGTTTAGGTTTTATTATAGTTTTTTAGGGTTTAGTCTTCAGGGCTTAGGGTTTAGCATTTAGGTTTTAGGGTTTAGGGCTTAGTTTTTAGTGGTTTAGTGCTTAGGGTTTGTTGTCAAAAATTCCCCCAAGGTAATTTTGATAACATGCATCAGATTGTCAGTCCCGAGCAAGTAGAATGATTCAAGGCCTGAAATCATTTTTTGGGGCCCCTCAGCTTCTTTTTAACTCTCCTGTCCAAGAAGAAAATCCAACAGGTTAAAAAAGGTGGAAAAATTGTAGAAAACCAAGCTTGGGGCTGAAATACAGAGAAAATTGGCTAAGTCCTAGTCCAGGCGGTCCTTGGGACAGTTGGGACGTCAGAGCATGAATCAGCTGAAAAGCCGCCAGGCAGTCTGCGCAGCATCCGGGACAATTGGGACATCGGGGCGTGCGGGGTGTGAAAAGCCGAATCGGCCAGAAAAATGGGAAAAAGTTGCCTAAGTCTCGCTTCACTCAGTCTGGGACAATTGGGACAAAAGTATGCGAAGGACGCAGATCAGCCAGTTTGGCGCAAGTCAGTTCATTTCGGGTGGTTCGGAGATATTTGTCCCAGACAGTTTGGGACATTTGGGACAAAAGTACGCGGAGGACACGAAATGCCGGGAGGCCCACAGACAAATCAGGAAACACCACGTGTCCTAAGGTATGGAATTTTGGAGCTAGGGAAAGACTTAGGAAAATTTGACAAAAGTCTTGGGCCAAAAAATTAAAAGGTAAAGGTTTTCCCCGCGCCCCTCTCAATGAACCAAATGATGCCACGTGTCCCAAGTGGCGGGGCGCAGGGGGAAAATGATTTTTTTTCCAAAAGTGTAAGAAAACATCAAAATTTCAAAGGGAAACCCATGGAAAGGGAAGGAGAGAGAATTACGTGGCCAATCAGCACCTGACACATGCAACCCGGTGCAAAAGCGAGAAAAAGATTCAAAATCCGTTTTTGCCGATTTTTGCCCGTTAAATTCAGATCCACCATAACTTTTGATCCAAAGCTCAGTTTCATGGTTCTTTATATAATGGAAAGATGGTGAATTATCGCATGATCTAGGGCAATATACATTTTGGTTCATGTGGAGTGATTCAAATTATAGAAACCACATGTGGATTGTAATAATAGATAGAAGTGACGTTTCAACAACCAGCTTTAAGGCAACAGACAGTTCGCCATTTTGCTAGGACAGTCCACCATTTTGCCCATGATTCACACTCTGCCTAATATATGAGTGTAAAGCAACCTAGAAGTGGTTGTGGTAGATCTGGATTTGCCTTCTCTCTTCCCTCCTCATTCTTCCTTATTATGTAAGGAGGGGCTCTTTCATAAGGGTTGAACAATTTCCTGTCTTGCTCCTCCCTTCTTCTCTTATCAGGAAAATTGTGGAGTTCGAACCTCCCATTGGAATGTTAAAGTTTGACAACTCTGACTCTTGGCATTGTAGGTATTGTATTAATCTTTGGATGGCAAGTAATGCATGTCTTGGATGATTCTCAACCTCTCTATGTTCATTTGCTCCTTTGGTCTTTACTGCACATTTTGTTATCTTTTGCATGATCTTGCATCACATTTGAATGGTCTATGTTTACTGGCAAGATAGGTGTTCTTATTCCTGGTGCATAACATCTGTTAAGTAGGTTTATTTTTATGATATTCGTAACCTGTATCCCTTGGCAAGTTAGATAGGTTTGAGTTAAAACCTTTACATTTTACATGTGCATTCTGAATAGAGGAATAGGAACCAGCTTCTCTGGGGTCCTTTCTCATTTTCAAGTCCCCCACTTAGAGAAAGGATTCAATGTGGTGAAATCCACACGGATGTTAGAGTGTCCAAACAAGAAATCTTATCAGCATCAGGGGGGTTTGATGTGATTGTGCGGGCATCAAAAAGTGTGGCACGCACGGGGGACAACTAGATGTTCATTTATTGCAGCGAAGTTGATATGTACATCGGCTGTATTTCTGTTGAAAAAAGAGCTATTATTTGCATATCTAGCAACTCCAAGGGGAAGAATCAACTGGTTTCAGCGTGGCAGGCCTGGAAACCCGTTGAGAAGAGTCACCACAGGTAAAGGTTGAGAGAAGAAGTGCCTATTTGAATACCTACAATCTCTCCAAGAAGAAGGTAAGAGGAAGAAGTATTCAAAGGTCTCCATATCACCCCCAACAGCACGCTCTCAACTCCTCCACCTGGTAGGCCTTTATTCAGACAACAGGGTTTTTAAGACCCATTAGAAGGCACAAAAATCCCCTATGTCAAACTTCACAGGGCGGCCAGCCCACTTGCCCTCAAGGCAACAAACATCTAATTCCTATTGCAGCCTTTGAAGAAACCTTCCAGACTTCATGGAGAAAGAAAGAAAAGTAGACTACTCCGGTGATCATGTATAAAAAGATTAGTGCTAACCTTTGTTTGCAACCAGAAATAATGAAGATGCAAGTGGGTCAAGTTGCTGGCAGTTCAATCAAGGGGAACGCCTGGCAATGGTTTAGGAGCCTTGGAGCTGGTTCTATCCAAATTGGAATCAACTGTGTATAGGCACTTCATGAGCCATTTGGAGAACACGGGGAAAAATTGTCTCTTTTGGAGCAGCATGACACCATCAAGAGAGCTCCCACTGAGCAGGCTGGGACGATTCAACTTCATATTTCAAAAGCTGGAGAGAATTAGGGTAGTCAGGCCAACAAGCAGAGGTGCTTTCCTCTTACTATCTCAAAGCTCTAAAATTCTGATATTCTATGTTGATTAGTCAATGGGAGGCATTAAACTATCCCTATGGCTTATAGCATTCCATTAGGGGCTGAAAATTGCTAATCCAAGTGGCCAAAAACATGCCCTTAGACCTCCATGCCATTTTTCCACGTTTAGAGAGTCCAAAACAATCAAGAAACCTACTTGGCTACTTTCTCCCACTCATAGAAATAAGTTCAAATGAAGGCTTCCACTTCATCCACGTGCCCAAAGAGCTTCAGGAAAGTCAGAAGCAATTGTAAAACCTAGGAAATGAGCTGGTTACTCTCAAAGGTAGCAGCCCAAGGTTTTAGACTTCTATATCAACCCCAGATTAGGCCAATAGGTAGCCATACCAACACAAAGGCCTCTAATCCAGCTGCCAAGAAGATAAATCAAACAATTGCCTCCTGCAATAGACCATTTCAGCCTATAATCTAATGCCATATCTGCCTCTAAGCATGTTGCAACACAAAACAACATGCCTGGGTATGAGGTGTGTTTCCATGAAGAGCCATCATAAACCAATCAATGTGCTCAATGGTGCTTTGCAATCAAGTATTAATGGTGAAACTACTGGTGTGGAGGGTATGAGGGTAGCAAGGAAACAACCAACAACAAGAAACATTCCAACAGCAATCCGCCCCAATGGACACCCACATTGGTAATGGCAAGCAGAGGTTTTGTGGCATGAAACTAGGTAGTTTCTCAAGGTGTTGCAGCAAACACAAGGTCAAAAAGGAGCGGAATTTGGGTGAAGAACAAACCATTTATCCCCAAACCAAATCCACAACCTTTCATAGGCTCCACAAATGGTTGGCAAGCAAAAATCCATTTCAATGCACAAGGGCAGCCAAGAACAACCCCTAGCCAACTCAAATACCAGTTGTTGCTGCCCATGTGCAAGGAGTAAATGTGCAAAACCAAGGGACAAAAGAGAGATCCTTATCACCCATTCTCGTACATGATGAGATGAAAGAAGGACAAATGTCAACATATTAATGTGGGATCCCTATCCATCCCAGGCCAAAGAGATCTGCTGCCAAGCTGCCATGAAGGACTGGCCATTGAATCAACAATGCAGGACAAAGTGCTTACAATGCTGCCCAACTTGATGGAAGAAGGAAATCATGGAGGGACAGCAGTAAAAATGGTTAAAAACCCCCTCCTTTCTATGTGTCATTGATCATTGGAAAATCAGCCTAGTGCACAATGGCATGAGAGACTCTGGGGCAAGTAGCTCAGTGATGCCTAAACAAATAGCTAATCAGCTAGGGCTCCAGTTCTTGAAACATATCAAAGGGTAGTGAGCTAGATGGGATAGTGGATAGTAAGTAGCAATAGTGGAGTGATTAGAAAAGTTGAGGTCTTACCTTGCATGCATGTCCAAACGTGAGTGTTTCCAAGATGTACAGTTATAGACCTTCCACACTTTTGCCCTATGTTGGTGAGGGACTTCACAGCCATATTGGGGGATATTTGTCTATGATGGTTCACACATGCGGTTCAGAACACGGTATGAACCAAAGTTCACCATCAGGTCAAGAAACCTATGTGACTTCCATATTGGAGCCTTACACTCCAAGCCAGATTAATGCCAATTGCTCAGCCATTGATCCAGAAATCCACCCAAGCTCGGATTGAAGCTTGACACTAAAGGTTGGAAGCATCCCGGATCAACTCTGATGAATGGGCAAGCAAGGTGCAGCTCTGATCCTTGTCAGAAATAGAAGGAATTGAGCGGAGGAGAGTCTATGTATAACTGAAGAAAATCAACATATTCCTAGCCTCACCAAGCTAGACCACAAGGATGACAATGAGTATGGCCAGCTATTTTTTGATGGATAAGGAGTAGAAAGGGTGCAGGAGGTGGAGCTATGCTTGGTTCACCTCAAGGAAACACTGCAATATGAAGCCTTGGTTCAAGGCATGGCATTGGGCAATCAAGAAGAAAATAAGAACTGCAAGTCTTTGGGGACGTGATTGATTGTAAATTCAGGTCAAGGGACAACATGCTACCAAGAAACAATCTACTCAAGTGTACAAGAAACAGGGGTGGGACCTCATGAAGATTTTGAAGGTTTTGGCCTCAAATCCATTCCAGGAAGAGGAATCAAGCTGAGGACAGGCTTGCAGCAGTAGGGGCAGCGTTTAACATTGTGTACTGAGTAGTCAACAAGACAAGGTACAACAAATCCACGTGTTGTGAGGGCCTTCAGTTCGGATAAAACAATGTCAGTTGGTAAGGTTTGAAAATGACCCGCAAATCATCCATTTCTTACAGAAAGAAGTTGAGTCGCAGACAAGAAATCAAGAAAAATTGGAATAGAGTATGGGACCAAGTGGTACAGAGAACTAAACAAGCTGCCCAAGGGATTATCACTTGGAGTCATTTTTAATCCAATGATCAATTAGAAAGAGAAGAAAGCAAACATTCAGGTTCAAGAGAGAGGGATTTAGTATCCATCTGTAGAAAAGAACAAACCATACCAAATTGGAAAGATGCCCACTGAACAAGAAAGGTATGTAGTTCTACAGCTGCTGCCAAGAGTTCCCCTGATGTGTGTGCTAGAGCTATAAAGACTTGAAAGTTTCATCCCAACTTAGATCAGCATACCATGAATTGGATCTGAATACTAAGCCTGTCCGGTAGAAAACAAAGACCAGTCACCCACACATGGAGCCTCTCATAGAAAGAATGCCCCCCGGGGGGCTTTGATGGAGTCAAGGTCATATTTCCCAATCAAGCATTCAGTTGGGTGCCCAACTTTAGTTCCAGTTAGAAAGCAAAAGAGGAGTGGGGCGATCAAAATGTGTGTTGACTCAGAGACTTGAATAGAGGCCTCTCGCAAGGACCAGTACCCACTCCCTTCCATGGAGCAAATCTTGCAAGTTTGTGGCTGGATCCGAGAAGAGCGTTTCACACTTGATGGTACTCAGGCGGCTACATCAGATTATAGTGAAGGGAAGAACCAGTTCAAGACGGCTTTCACCACCAAATGGGGCACATTGCCTACAGAAGATGCCATTTGGCTATCAAAGGCTGGAGCCACTTTCCACAGGGGCAATGGATATGGCAGTCAAGCGTGTGATCAATAAAATAGTTCTAATATATCTTGATCAAACTGTATGCTCAAAAATGCAGGGATTCACCTTTCTTTCATCTGAGGAGGTATTGCAGAGGTGTATCATTAAATCCCAAAAATGCATATTTTGGCTCATGAGGAAAACACTGCTAGGCCATATTGTTTTAAAAGAAGGGATTGACGTATTGACCAGGAAAAGAGTTGAAGCAATTTGATCTGCATTGCCAGTCACAAGAAGGATTCTTCAAAGCTTCTTGGACAGGATCAATTTTGTCCGCAGGTTTGTTACAAACTTTGGCAACTATTCGTAAATTTAAAGCCAATAAAGTGATGTTAAAAAGAGAATGGCATTAAGTGGACATCTGAAGCAAGGTGTAAGTGTTGAGGACAATAAAAAAGGATATATCTCAAGCTCCCAACTTTGTTAATCAGATTTCTCCAAGGGTTAATGCTATACGCCTTTGGCAGTGAGGACAAAATTTCTGCAATCCTGGCACAACAAAACAAGAAGGATTTAGAACAACCAGTTGCTTTCTTAATTCAAGGCTTGGAGGAATAAAACTAGGTACTCTTTCATGAAAAGCATTTGTACTTGCAGTGATCAAGAGTTTAAGAAATGTCAAAGCACCTAGTCTCAAACAAAGATCTAATTTAGGTCTCCTATGAGGGAGTTTAGGATTCCTTCTAAAACAAGGATCGAGATGAGAAAAGTGCAGGATGGGATAACCCGTGTCATGGAATATGACCACACGAGGATAAGGTCATCAAACTCGTATGTGGGAAGGAATATGCAGACAACTAGCCTTGAGCCGCAAGTTGAAGCAGTAAGGAAAAGAGGTTGTCGTGGTACTACAGATGGTCAAGGAATAGGAAAAATATGATGTGCCCACTCCCGGTGGACCAGAATATGATACACTTCCTACAGATAGGCCTATGCCCCCCAGAAAATCGGAGCCAGGTGAAGAGGAGATACTTAGATTACAAGTATCCCGTTAACGTACTCATTAATGGTATCTGTTAAAGAAAGACATCCAGGGTGTTCTCTTAAGATGCATTGGAAAAGGTCAAGTTGAGAGGATCTTAACGGTTCCATGACGGGGAGGTTAGTGAGGCCCAATTTGCCCCACACAGTAACATCTCAAATCATGAAGTTGGTTACTATTGGCCTACTGTATCAATTATTGCTACTTCATGGGTTAAAGAAATGCAAGAACGTGCATTTCTTCAAGGAAGCGAAGGTAGCCAACGCGCCCCTTCGTCTCAAATTTCAGTAGATCAGTCATTCATGGCAATGGGCGACGGGACTCAGTAGAGTCATCATCCCAATTGAGTCAAGGCCACAAGTGGATTCTCACAGCGACGGACTATTTCCACCAAGTGGACCGAAGCAAGTAGCGTCAAGAGGCAAGTGAGTCTAACATACTAGACTTTTATGCAGAAATAGGACCAGGTTCGGCCCTCTTCCCCTGTCCTATCCTGTTTTTTCCCTCGGCTATCTTTTCCCCCTGTTCCCCTTCTCTCCCTTCCCCCCCCTTAAGTCTTTTTCCGGTTTTTCCGGGTGGTGGCCACTAGCATATTAGATAATGATTAGCATTAAAGGTTTCCAAGATTACAAAATGGGCTGTCAAGAATGGAATCTATTAAGCACCTCTCAAAATATACACAGGGTAATGGACAGGTAGGTCCATGAACAAAAAATTGCTAAGATCATCAGAAGAGAACTCTAGATGAAAACCAAAGGACATGGTATACAAAACTAAATCGCAGTATGGGTTAATTCAGGAAACACCAAAGAGGTCTATAGGTAGTCTCCACAATGGTAGAGTGGGAAAAGGCGTTAGTATTGCCATATTTATCATTAGAATTTTCCGAATGGAGCTCATTGAGCAGTAGGAGCTGTCTGAGTTCAAAACAATGGACGGCCAAGGACGCCAGAGTGATGGCTGGAAACTGGAAGAAAAGAAGCAAGAACAAGCAGGATCTGAGTGATGTTGTGAAAAAGATCAGGCACCCTTAGAAAAAATATGGCTGACAAGAAGGCAGGAGCAAGGACCCTGTCCTCTTTACGGGGGGAACTCGTTCTGAAAATGGGATGCAGAGTGGGTGAAACGGAAGGCATCCAAGTTTGATGCACATTTGGAGTGGTCACTAAATGGTCATTTTGAGATGTAAAAAGTCGGTAATTCCTTCCAATGCTACTGGATGGAGAAGAACTCCCGATTCCCAGGTTAATGGGAATCTATCTGAAAACATGCTACTAAAAAGAAAAAGGGTTACCCTTGTTTAAATATTAGCCTAGATTTTTAATGTCCTCTAAGTGCAGTAGGAACATTTTGTCTTGTGGTAGTTAGGTTTCTTTTTCCCTAAACTTGCTTTAGCACAGGTTTTGTTGCTCTCAGGTTAAATTTTCTACAGTTCAGAGTGCTTCGAAGAATGAGTTATAGTATCAGGATCGGGATCAGAAATCAGTTGGTTTCAGTTAACTCCATTGCCCAATGGATTGTCTTTAAATGCTCACTGATCTGCTACCTAGTAGGCCAGGTGACCCCCGCGAGTCGCCTAAATGTGGTCAAAAATGCCCCCTAGGTAATTGTGATACATGCATCAGAGTTTCAGTCCCGATCAAGTAGAATGATTCAAGGCTGAAATCATTCTTTTCTGGGGCCCCTCAGCTTACTTAGTAACTCTCCTGTCCGAGAAGAATAATCCAACAGGTTGAAAAGGGGAAAAAATTACAGGAAAACAAGCCTTGGGGCCACAAAAATATTAGAGAAAAATTGGCTAAGTCCTAGTCCAGGCATCGGGTCCTTGGGACAGTTGGGATGTCGGGCACGAATCAGCCAAAAAGCCGCTAGGGTGGTTCTGCGCAGCATCTAAGACCGGTGGACTCGGTACGTACGTGGCGCAAAAATCCGAATCGATCTGGAAAAATGGGTAAAAGCTGCATACAGTTCTAATCCTTTTCGATCAGTCCGGGACAGTTGGGACCAAAGTAGGTGAAGGATGCGGATCGACCGTGTGTGAGCGGCAAGTCAGTCCTTTCAGGTGGGTCGGAGATATTTATCCAGGCAGTTCGGGACATGGCGGACAAGAGGTATGGGGAGGATGCGAACAGAACGGTTTCGGCAAAACAAGAAAACTTCATCTGGGACTGCATTTAGGAAAAAAGTAACGCGGAGGATGTAAGTAAAACGTCGAAAATAAGCGAGGAAGCCAAGAAAATCTTGCCATGTGGTTCTTCACCACAAATAGCGAATCCAAGGAAGCCCGATTGGGTGGTTCAGAGAATATTGGTCCCAGACAAGTTGGACATTTGGGACAAAAGTAAGCGGAGGACGTGACGAAAAGTCGGGAGGCAGCGATGAATCAAGATAAATCCAAGTCTTAAGGTGTTGAGTTCGAGCAAGAAAAATTTGACAAAAGTCTTCGGGCCAAAAAATTAAAAGAGTAAAGTTTTCCACCCGCCATGTCAACGAACCAAACGATTGCTTGCCCCGTGTTCCCAGGTGGCGGGTGCGCAGGGTGGAAATGATTTTTTCCAAGTGTAAGAAAACATCAAAATTTAAAGGGAAACCCACGGAAAGGGAACGATCCAGAGAATCGTGGCAATAGCACCCGACACGTGTCATCCATGTGGCAGAGGCGCGGAACAAGATTCACAAACCGTTTTTTTGCCGTTGTTTGCCCTAAATATTTAAGTTCACATAACTTTCGATCCAGAGCTCAATTTGAGTTTCTGATATCAATGGAAAGCTGGTGCAAATTCTCAACAGGATTCTGGGGTCTATATTACCTTTTGGTTTAGTTGGGCAGTAACAAACTTTGAGAAATTCCTCTGGAACGTCAATAATAGACAAAAAGGGACGTTGAAACAACCAATTAATGAAATAGACAGCTTCACCATTTTACTAGATTAGTCCGCCATTTTTTGCAAAGATTTGCCAATTCGACCATAATTGAGGCGGGGGGTGCTGGGGTGGGGGGGGGGGGTGGGGGGTGGGGTTGGGGGGTGTGGGGGGGGGTGGGGGTGGGCGCCATCCCCTTCCTCCCCCAGGGGTCGTCACCTCCTCCCCCCCCCCCCCCTCCCCTCCTCCCCCCGAGGGGGCGGGCGGTCGGGCACGCGCGGGGGGGTGGTGGTTGGGTGGGGCGCCCCGAGGGGGTGGGCGGGCGGGGCGGGGGTTGGTTCCCCCACCCCCCTTGACCGTTCAAAAAACATAAAAATTGTTTTTTTTCTTTTTTAATCCTTTTTTTTTTAGGGGGTGGGCCGCGTCGCCGAGCGCGCGCCTGGGGGGGGGGGGGGGGGGGGGGGGAGGGGGGGCGGGGGGGGGGTGGGGGGGAAGGGGCCGGGGGGGGGGCTCGGGCGGCGCGGGGGGGGGGGGTGGGCCGGAGGGGGGGGGGGGTGGGGGTCGGTGGCGGGGGGGGGGTGTGCGCGGGCGGGGAGGTTTGGGGGGGGGGATTTCGGGGCGCGCGCCGCGGGCGGGGCGCCGGTGGCGGGGTGTGGGGTGGGGGGGGGGGGGGCGGGTGGCGGGGGGGGGGCGGGGGTGTGCGGGGGGTGGGAGGGGGTGCGGGGGGGGGGGGGGGGGGGGGTGGGGTGGGGGGGTGGTGGGGGGGGGTGGGGTGAGGGGGGGGATGGGTGCGTTGGGCGTGGGGGGGGGGGCGGGGTCGGTGTGGGGGGGGGGGGTGGGTGCGGGGGGGGGACGAAAGAGGGACGGGGGGGGGGGGAGGGGGGGGTGCGCGCGCGCGGTGGGGTTGGGTGGCTAGGGGGGGGGGGGTCGGGCGGGGGGGGGGGGGGGAGGTGGGGGGGGTAGGGGGGCGGGGGCCTCACCAAACCTCTTCCCAACCTAAACCTCCAATAACCACTCTCTTACGCCACACCACTAAAAATTAAAAAACTTTACCCATTAAAAAAAAAAAAAAAACAACAAAAAACAAAAAACCCCCCCCATACACCTTAACCAACTTTTCCTCAAAAACAAAAAAAATCCAAATACCCCTCCGGGGGGGGGGGGGGGGGGGGGGGTGCCCCCCCCCCCCTCACACCCACAAACTACTCCTCCCCATCCCAAATTTCACACCAACCACCATCCCACTAACATCCTCCACCCAAACAAAAACACACCTTCAAAACACATAAACTCCCCAATATACCTCATATCTTAAATAACACTTAACTAACCACAAAACTCCTCCCACCACCAACACCACCTCCACCCCACATTAACCAAAAAAACAAACACAAACATCCTAAAAACAAACTACTAAAAAACCAACCTCAATGACCCCAAAATTCCCAACCCCAATCCTCTAACTATAACACCACACCCACCTCCCCACCACTCTAACCCCAAAACACAACCAACACCAAAACAAAACAAACCCCAACACTCCCATACCAAAAAAAACAAAAACAATGCGGGGGGGGGGGGGGGGGTGAGGGTGGCGGGGGGGGGGGGGGGGGGTGGGACCTTTCTCATCCCATCCCCTTGGTACTTGGTGTTTTTCCCCTTGTTTGGACCGTCTGCCCCTCCCCATTTTTCCAAACACCACACCCAAATACAATAAAACATTATACCACAATAACACACTCCAACCACACCACTAAAAACAAATACAACAACAAAACAAATCACCACAACTAAAACACATCCCAAAAACAGACAACAAAAAAAAAAACCACAAAACAAAACAAACAAAAATTATTCAAAACCAAACAAAATCCCCCAAAAAAAACAACAAAAACTTAAAAAACCCACACACCCAAAAACACCAAAATTAACCTCAATACATAAACAAAACAAAAACACAAAAAAACCACCAAACAAAAAAAAAAAAAAAAAAACAAAAAAAAAAAAAAAAAAAAAAAAAAACAAATACAAAACACAAACCAAAAAAAAAAAAAGAAAACAAAAAAAAAAAAAAAAACATCACCTTTAACAAACTATACAAACATAATGCCAAAAACAAAAAACTTCCCCAACCACAAATAAAACACAACCAAACCACACCCCCACAAAACCAAAAACCCACCCAACCCCACCCCACACCACCCCCACCCCCCCCCCCCCCAACCAACCCAAACCCCCACCCCCCACAACCCCCCCAACACCCCCCCACCTCGTCAAAAAAAAACAATCAAATAACACCAAAAAAAAATACTCAAAAAAACCCAACAAACTAACATAAAAAAACATATAAAAACCCAACAAACACAAAAAAAATTGATAAAAACATAAAAAACCCCAACACACCAAAAAAAACAAAAAAACCAAACCAAAACAAAAACAAAAAAAAAATAAACAAAATCAAACAAAAACCAAACAAAAAATCAGGGGGGGGGGTGGGGGGGGGCGGGGTAAAACAAAAAAACAAAAAAAAAAACCACAGGGGGGGGGGGGGGGTGGGGGGGGGGGGGGGGGGGGGGGGGGGGGGGGGGGGGGGGGGGGGTGGGTTGGGTAGAAGGCTTACTCTCTCTTCCCTATCTCCATCTTCTTCCTATATATGTAAGGAGGGACTTCTTTCTAAGTGCGTTGAATTGAACATTCTTGTTTTGCTCCTCCCTTATTATCTTTATCATGCGTGAATTTGTGGAGTTCAAACCTCCATTTTTAAACTGTATGTGACTCTTAACTCTTGGCATTTTTAGTGTATTGTATCAATCGTTGGAGCAAAGTATATGCATGTTGTGGATTGATTCTCAACCATACTCTGTGTTCATTTGCATCCTCTTGGTCTTTCACTACAAATTTTGTTATCTGTGCATGATTCTTGCCATCACATGTGCATGGTCTCTTGTTTAACTGGCAAGATAGGTGTTTTCCTTCGCGGTGCTCACCTCTGGTTACCTCGGTGTATTTTTATGCATCTTCTTACCCGGTCCCTTGGCAGTTAGATTAGTTTTTATTGAGTAAACCCTCCACATTTTCGTGGGCTATTTCCGAATAGAAGGAATAGGAACAGCCTGTCTGGAATTCCGTTCTAATTTTTCAAGTCCCCACTTGGAAGAAAGGATTCAATGTGTGCAATCACGTGGCTGTTAGAGGATCAATAATTAGAAATCTGATCAGCATCCAGGGGTTGCTGTGATTTTGCATCACAGGGTTTTTCACCTTTAGGATGGATTTAAGATGGGTTTATGGTAAGGGTTGAAGGGTTAGGGGTTTATGGGGTTTATAATTTAATGTTTAGGGTTTAGGGCTAAGGGTTTAGTTTTCAGGGTTTAGGCTTTTTGGGATACAGGGTTTAGGGTTAGGTATGTTGATAGGGTTTAGGGTCTTAAGTAAGGTATGGGGTACAGGGTTTAGAGTTTAGGCTAACGGTTTTACTTTTTAGGGTTTAGGGGGTTTTAGTTAGGGTTTTTAAGGTTCAAATTTTAGTTTTTGGGTTTAAGGTTAGGGACTAGGGAAAAAAATTTTATCAGGGTTGAGGGATAATGGCTCAGTTTTCCGATTATGGTTAGGGTTAAGGGTCTAACAATTATTTACCTCCACCTTCGTTGCTTGTCATTTTTCATTTTTGTTTCCTAGTGCCATGTGCCCTCATGTTCATGTGATTGTGTATCCTTTGTCTTGTTTACGATTTAGTTCTGGGGTTTATGGTTATTAGTTTATATGTATGTAATAAATATAGGCTATTCTAGTATATGGTTTAGGGGTACTCAAGGATGAGGGTGTAGGGATTCAATGTTTAGTTGGTTTTTCAGTTTTAGCGTTGACTTTTAAGTTTTCCAGGAATCATACCGTATGATTAGAGGTTTAGGTTTTTTTAGTGTTATTAAGGTTAAGTGGCCCAGGGCTCAAGGGTAAAATGTTTATAGGGTTAAAATATTCCAGGTTTTAGGGTTTAGGGTATTAGGACTAAGGGTTCAGGGTAATGGGATTACAAAGAAAAAAAATTGTAATGCCTAGCTAAGGGTTTTATGTAATTATGGCTGCATGCTAAGGATTCTACTCCCACCTCGAATGTGGCTTAGGAATTAGGGTTGCGGGATTTAGGTATATTAGTTTATGGCCCAAATAGGTATAGGGTTTAGGTTAATGGGTTTATGTGTTGTGGCTCTATTATTGTTAGGGCCCTTATGATTTATAAGATCATAACACCTAATATATGTCAGAATAAAATTCTAATTGCTTGCTTTAGATTTTATGGGTTTGGGGATGCTTCAAGGGATCAGAATGTAATCTACTATTCTATAGGGTTCAATGCTACTTTTATAAAGGAATAACTAGGGATGTGTGATTCCCATGAGTGGGCTCAGGGTTTACCCATACAACAAAAATTAGGGGTTTATGGGTTAGGGTTTATGCCCACAGGGTTTATGGTTTATGGTTTATGGTTTTAGCATCCATATATGGTTATAGGCCCTCACGAAAATTCAATAGGGTTAAGGGTTTAGTGTTTAGGGTTGGAGGTGAATCAGTTCATAAAAAACCATACAACTCCCAAACAATACAGTTTAAGACTGAAGATTTTGAAATGACTTCAGAGGAATGTGTTTAGGGTTTAGCGTACATTTTACTGTGACTTAGAAGCTTAAATGCGTACCTTAGGGTTTTACATTCTAGGTAATATATTGAAGCCGTTTGTCGACAAATAAGGGTCATCAAAGTTTGGGGTTTCTTGAAAGGGCTTACAACAATAGCTGGTTTATTTTTCATAGCTTTCCTCAAATGTATGAGTTAGGGTTTAGACCTTAAAACGTTGATATGGCTAAGAGTAATAGAAACAACAACACATTAATAGAAAAATTTTAACTGCAATTTTTGGGTAAGGGTTTAGGGTGTAGGGTATTAAGGGTGTACAAGTGATTAAGCTATAGAAGAGGTTTGCAGGGAGAAAGGCCTAGCAATATTTTAGGAATAAGCAAAGTATGCATTCTAAAGCATTAAAGGATTATTCAAGTCCTAGGGTTTAAGTGAGGATCAAATTTTAGGGTTTATGCTTAAAAATTATGTTGTAGGGCTTAGGTATTTAGCTTAAGTTGAGGGTTTACAGGTTAATGGAAAAAAAATTAATAGCAAAGGGTGAGGTCTCAATTTAAAATGTTATAGGACTCGACGGTGGGTTTAGGGATTTCCTCTTGTAGCAGTTGCACAACTATATCTTTGACCAGGGTGGAGATTTAACCAGTTGACAGTGTGCAGTGTTGAGGGAAAATGGTACTAATGTATTAGCATGAGCCAAAAAAATTAGGTTACCTATGGTTCTAATCATAATACCATGTACTAGGGTTTAGGATTTTAATCTATGGGTTTAAGACATATATTGCTTCTCATGATTATGGGTAATGTACGGTTCTAGGGTTTACTGCTTACGGTTTAGGTGAGTACATTAATGTTTAGTTCTAAGGCTGTATTATGGTTTAGGGTGTGAACAACTTGAGTAACATCACATGGTGCAGGGTTCAGGGTATAGGGTTAACCCATCTCTCGGATGTTATAGGGCTTATGGGTCCTAGCATTTACAAAAAATGGCACAGTGTTATATGGTGAAACTTTTTAATTTTTATGGTACACAATAGTATCAGTGGATTACAAGTTTAGAGCTCATAATTCAGGGTTTACATCTTAGGTATTAGGGCTTAGTGTGCACCCTTCTCAGGGTTTAGGGCTATGGGTCACTAGGCAGTTTAGGGGAGTATACGGTTGAGTATATGTGCATTTGTTGGGTTTAAGGTTAAGTGTCTCATGTGTATAGGGTTTACCATTCAGGGTTTTTTCTTTATGGTTTAGGGAATAAGGGTTTATGACTTAGGGTTCAGGGTTAAGGGTTTAGTGGTTTAGGGTTTCAAGGATTTCTAGTGGACCATGGTTTAGGGTTTAGGGATGGGTAAGGGTTTACGGGTTTTATTTTATGAGTTCATGGGATTTGGTAGGATTTATGGTTCAGGGTCTTAGGATCTAAGGGTTTAGTGTTTATGATTTAGAACTTTATCGCTAAATGTGCTACAGGGTTTATGGGATTTAGGGATTTAGGGTTTATACACGATTTAGGATTTATGGTTAAAGGGTATAGTTTTTGGATTTTAGGGATAAGGATTTACTATTTAGGGTTTAGAGGGTTTTTCAGTTTAGGATTTAAGGTTAAGATTTTAGGGTTTAGGCTTTCAATTTTAGGTCTTAGGGGAAAGTGTTTAGGGTTTAAGGTTTAGGGATTAGGGATTAGGGATTAGGGCTCAGTGTTAATGGTTTAGGGTTTAGGCTTAAGGGAAAAGGGTTTATGTTCTCAGGGTATAAGGTTTAGGGTTTACGGATTTAGGTGCTTAGATTACTTAGGGTTTCATGTTTTATTTAGGATTTAGGGATTTCAGGGTTTAAGGATTAAGGGTTTAGGGTTTTTGGTTTTAGAGTAGTTAGATGTTTAGGTTTTAGGATTTATGGGCATAATGATTTAGGGTTTATATTTTAGGATTTAATGATTTATGGATTAGGGTCCTAGTATTTAGGATTTTAGGGTATATGGTTTAGTGTTTAGGAATTACGGGTATAGGGTTTAAGTGTTCACAGGGTTTAGCGGTTCAGGGTTTAAAGTTTAGATTTTAGGGTCTTAGGGTCTTACTATTTTAGTGTATCCTCATTTAGTGGTATAGTAGAGGTTTATGGTCCCTGAATGGGTTTAGGGCTTAGGGTTTTAGTGTTTATGGTTTATGGTTTAGGGTTTAAGGTATAGGGTTAAGTGATCAAGGTTTAGGGCACTCACTAGGTGTTTGACATTTTAGTGGTTTAGTGTTTATGGTTTTAGTGGTTTAGGCATTTCAGATGATTTTAGGGTTTAGAAATTTAGGTGTTTAGGGATCATCCCCTTAGTGTTTAGGCATTTAGGTTTTTAAGGTTTAGGGTTTAGGGCTATGGGTGTAGGTTTAGGGGAGTTATTTTTTAGGGTTTAGGGTTTTAGGGGTTAGGTTTAATGTTAAGGGCTTAGGGATTAGGATTTTTTATTTCAGGGTTTTTGGGGTTATGACTAGCTAAGTGTTAACAAGTTTGATAGAGTTCAGGGTTTAGGTGCTACAAAATGCCAATTAATGTTTAGGGTTTTGGAGGTTTAAGGTTTATCAGTTTAGGGTTTATGGTCGATCAGGGTTTTGGGTGTATACACTATGGTTTTAGGATTTAGGGTATCATGGCTTAGTGATCTTATTAGGGTTTAGCCTTTAGGGTTCAAGGTTTAGGGCTTTAGGGTTTAAGGGTTTAGGGTTTATTTACAATTTAGGTTTTAGGGTGTTTAAGGTTTAAAGTTTAGGGTTTAGGGTTTAGGGTTTAAGGGTCATAGGGTTTAGGTTAAGGATTAGGGTTTAGGATTTAGGGTTTAGGATTTATCACTTAGAGTTTATGGTTTAAGGTTTGGGGTTTAGGGCTCAATCTTAAAGTTTTAGGATTTATAATTTAGAGGTTTAGGTTTAGGGTTTAGAGTTTTTGAGTTTAGGGTTTAGGGTTGAGGGTTTACGATTTAGATTTTAGGGTTTAGGGCTCAAGGTTTTATTGAGGGTTAAGGGTTTAAGGGCTTAAGGTTTAGGGTTTAGGATTTAGGGTGATGTCTCAATGGTATAGGGTTAAGGGTTTAGGGTTTAGGGTTGTATAGGATATAGGATATATGATATAGGGTTTAGTGTATAGGGTTTAGGGTGTTTAAGGTTTAGGTCTCAGTGTTTAGTTATTCATGTTTAAGGTTTAGTGTTTAGGGTTTAGTGTAGAGAGTTTAGTTTTTATGGTTTAGTGTTTAGGATTTAGCATTCACGATTTAGGGTTTAGGGTTTAGTGTTTAGGATTTAGGGCTCATGGTTTTAGGGTTTAAGGTTTAGGGTTTAGGGTTTAGGATTTAGGGTTTAGTGTTTAGGGTTTTGGGTTTTTGATTTAGGGTTTAGGTGTTTAGGGTTTAGGGCTTATGAGTGTTTAGGGTTTAGGGATTATGGTTTAGGGTATAGGGTATAGGGTTTTAGGTTTTTAGAGTTTAGGGTTTAGGCTTTAGGCTTTAGGCTTTAGGCTTTAGGGATAAGATTTTAGGATTTATAGATTAGGGTTTAGGGTTTTGGTTTTAGGGTTTAGGGATCAAGGTATAACATTTAGGGTTTAGGGATCAAGATTTAACATTTAGGGTTTAGGGTTTAGGGATTATGGTTTATGGCTTATAGTTTATGGTTTAGGGTTTAGGGTTTAGAGTTTAGGTTTACATGACTATATGGTTTTATGGCTTATGGTTTAGGCTTAGGGTTTAGGCTCAGGGTTTATATGTTTATGGCTTATTTTTTAAATATTTAGAGTTTAGTGATTCAAGGTAATAATGGTTTAGGGTTTATACGGTTAATAGTTAAAGGCTTTCAGGAATGCCTTTAGGGTTTATGATGAGGACTTTAGTGTTTAAGGTTTATATTTTATCCAATTAAAGTTTAGGTTTAGGGTTTAAGAGCTTTTGTGTTCCCATAAGGCTTAGGCTAGGACTATTTAGGGTTTATGTTTTATGTTTTACCCAGTTTATTGTACAGTATTGAAAAAGGTTTTCAATTGAAAAAGGTTCATCATAGTTTAGGGTTTTATGTTTAGTGTTTATAGTTTAGGGTGCAGGGTGTGTAGGGTTTAGAGCTCAAGGTTTAGTTTTTAGGGTTACTGGATTAGGGGTAAGGATTTAGGGTTTCCATGGTTTAAACAAGGCTTTAGTCTGTAAAATCAGACTTTTATGGTTTAGGGCACAAGACTAGGTTTAGGATTTAAGATATTCAAAGCGTATATAGGGTTTAAGGGCTAGGGGTTTAGGGTTTAGAAATTATGAGGTTTAGGGTTTCGGGTTTAGGGCTCAAGGTTTAGTGGTTAAGGGTTTAGGGTTTGACGACCTTTAGGGTTTAGGGTTTAGGGTTTAGGGTTTAGGGTTTATGGTTTAGGGCTCATAGATTTAGGGTGTAGGGGTCTTAGGGTTTATGGTTTAGGGTTTACGACTAAGGGTTTAGGGTTTAGTTACATGTTTATAGTTTGAGTTAGAGTTTAGGGATTAACGGATTTAGTGTTTAGGGTTTAGGGTTTAAGGTTTAATGTTTAGGGCTCAAGGATTCGGGTTTAGATTTTATGGTTTATTAGTCAGGGTATAGGGTATAGGGTTTATGGATTAGTGCTCAATGTTTAGGGTTTGGGGCTTAGGGATAATAGTTTAGGTTTTAGGATTGAGAAGGTTTAAGGTTTAGGGCTAAGGGTTTATGATTTAGGGTTTTGGTTTTAGGGTTTATGCTTTATGGTTTATTTTAGAGTTTAATTTTTAGGGTTTAGGTTTTAGGATTTAAGCTTTAGGGTTTAGGGTTTAGGTTTTTAGAGTTTAGGGTTTAGGGTTAGGGGTTTAGGTTTTAGGCATTTAGGGTTTAGGGTTTAGGGTTTACGGTTTATAGTTTAGGGTTTAGGGCTCAGGGTTTATGGTTTAGGGCTATGGGTTTAGGGTTTAGGGCTCAGGTTTTAGGGTTTAGGTCTCAGGGTTTAGGGTTTAAGGTTTATGACTAATGCTTTAGTATTTAGTGTTCAGAATTTATTGGTTCAGGGTTAAGGGTTTAGTGATTACGATTTAGGGTTTAGGGATTTAGTGTTTAGGGTTTAGGATTTATGGTTTATGGATTTTAGATTTTATGTTTTATTAGGTCTTAGGGTTTAGGTTTTAGGGATTGTGGTTAAGTGTTTAGGGCTTAGGGTTTATAGGTTTAGGGTTTAAGGTTAGTAGGTTTTTATTTTTAGGGCTTGATTGTTTAGGGTTTAAGGTTTATGGTTTAGGGTTTATGATTCAATGTTTAGGTTTTTAGGGTTTATGGGTTAGGGTTTAGGGTTAATGATTTAGGATTTTAGGGTTTAGGGTTAAGGGTTTAGTTTTTATAGTAGGGTTTAGGGTTTAGGGTTTAAGGTTTAGGGTTTAGGTTTTAGGGTTTAGGGTTTATGGTTTAGGTTTTAGGTTTTAGGCCTTAGGGTTAGGGTTTACGGTTTAGGGTTTAGGGTTTAGTGTTGAGGGTTTAGGGTTTAGCAAGGTTAATTGTTTAGGGTTTAGGGTTAAGGACTTTGGGTTTATGGTTTAACTTTGGGGTTTAGGGTTTAGGGTTTAGAGTTTAGGTTTTAGGGTTTCAGGGTTTAGAGTTTAGGGTTTAGGGCTCAGGGGTTTAGTGTTTAGTGTTTATGTTTTATGGTTCAAGGTTTAGGATTTTAGGGTTTAGAGCTCATTTATAGGGTTTAGGGTTTAAGCTTTTAGTGTTGAGGGATCAATATTTAGGGTTTAGGGTTTAGGTTATAATGCTTAGGGTTTTGTCCTTAGTGTTTAAGGTTTTTATTTTTACTTTTAGGGATTAGGGTTTAGGGCTCAAGGTTTAGGGTTTATTGTTTAGGGGGTTTAGTGTTTAGGGTTTAGGGTTTAAAGTTTAGGGTTTAGAGTTTAGGGTTTGGTTTTTAGGGTTTTTATTTTAGGGTTTAGGCATTTAGGGTTTAAGGTTTAGGGTTTTGAGGTTTAATGGTTTAGGGTTTAGGGTTTAGGGTTTAGGGTTTAGGGTTTAGGGTTTACAATTTAGGGTTTATGGTTTAGCTCTCAGTTTTATGGTTTAGGGTATATTTTTTAGGGTTTAGGGTTTAGGGATTAAGGCTTAGGGTTTAGGGTTTAATGTTTAATGTTTAGGGTTTAGGGTTTAGGATTTATGGTTTAGGGTTTAGGGTTTTATGTTTAGGGTTTAAGGTTTAGATTTAGGGTTTACAATTTAGGGGTTTATGGCTCAGGGTTTAGGGTTTAGGGTTTAATTTTATGGCTCAGGGTTTAGGGTTCACGATTTAGGGTTTAGGATTTAGGGTTTAGGGTTTTACGATTTAGTGGTTTAGGGTTTAGGGTTTAGGGATTAGGTTTAAGGTTTAGGTTTAGTGATTAGGGATTAGGGTTTAGTGTTTAATGTTTAGGGTTTAGGTGTTAGGGCTATAGGATTTAGGGTTTAGGGCTCAGGGTTTAGGTTTTAGCGCTAGGGTTTTAGTGTTTTATGTTTAGGGTTTAGGGATCTGGGTTTAGGATTTAGTGTTTATGGGTATAGGGCTTAGGGTTTAGAGCTTTAGGGCTCAAGGGTTTAATGTTTAAGTTTTAGTTTAAGGGTTTAGGGTTTAGGGTGGTTTAGTGCAGTTTATGGTTTTAAGGTTTAGGGATTTTAGGGTCTAGGAATATACAGTTTAGGGTTTAGGGTTTATAAGGGTTTATAATTTAGGGTTTAGGGTTTAGGGACCAGGTGCCCTATACCCTAAATTTAGGGTTTAGGGTTTATGGATTTAAGGGTTTATGGTTTAGGGTTTAACCCTAATTTAGGGTTTAGGGTTTAGGGTTTAGTATTTACATGGATAGGTTATTAGGCTTTAGGGTTTAGGGTTTATGGGTTTAGGGTTTAAAGGGTTTTTTAGTTTAGGGTTTAACGTTTAGGGTTTAGGGTTTAGGGTTTAAGGTTTAGAGTTTAGGGCTCAAGGTTTAGGGTTTAGTGTTCAGGGTATATTTTTTAGGGTTTATGGTTAAGGGTTTAGGTTTCAACGTTTAACATTTAGGGCTATGAATTTAGGGTTTCATGTTCAGGATCTAGTTTTTATGATTTATAGTTTAGGGTTTATGGTTTATGTTTTAGTGTTTAGATTTTAGAAGGTGGTTTATTAATTTATTTATTTGGCTTTATTGTTTAGTTTTTAGGGTTATTGGATTAGGGATAAGGGTTTAGGGTTTAAGGTTAGGATTTAGGGCTAAGGGTTTACGTCTTAACTTTTAGGGTTGAGGGTTAGGGGTTTAGGATTTAGGTTTTAGTGTTTAGTTATTGGGGTTTATGGTTTAGGGCTAAGGGTTTAGGGTTTATGGTTCATGGTTTGGGGTTTAGGGCTCAGGGTTTACAATTTAGGGTTATGGGTTTATAATTTAGGGCTCGAAGTTTAGGGGTTAGGGTTTAGGTCTCAGGGTTTAGGGGTAAGGGTTTAGGATTTAGTGTTTAGAGTTTAGGGTTTAAGGCTTATGGTTTAGGGTTTAGGATTTATGGCTCAGGGATTAGGTTTTAGGGTTTAGGATTTATGGATCAGGGTATAAGGTATAGGTTTTATGGGTTAGTGCTCAACATTTAGGGTTTAGGGCTTAGGGATAATGGTTTAGGTTTTAGGATTGAGAGGGTTTAGGGTTTAGGATTTAGGGTTTTGGTTTTAGGGTTTAGTGTTTGGGTTTTAGGTTTTAGGGTTTAGGGTTTATTGTTTAGGGTTTAGTGGTTAGCACTAAGGGTTCATTTTTTAGAATTCAAGGTTTAGGGTCAAGAGTTTTGGGTTTAGGGTTTAGGGTTTAGGGATAAGGGTTTAGTTTTTAGAGTTAAGGGTTTAGGGTTTAGGGACTAGGGTTTAGGGTTTATGGTTTAGGGTTAACGGCTCAAGGTTTATTTTTTAGGGTTCATGGGTTTAGGTTTTAGGATTTAGGGCTAAGGGTTTAGGGTTTAGGGTTTAGGTTTTGAGGGTTTAGGGTTTAGGGTTTAGGGTTTAGGGTTTAGGGTTTAGGGTTTAGGGTTTAGGTTTAGGGTTTATGTTTAAGACTTTAGTGGTTTATGGTTTAGGGTTTAGGTTTTAGGGATCATGGTTTTATGGTTTAGGGTTTAGGGAGTTTAGGATTTACAGTTTAGTTGTTAGGGTTTATCATTGAGGATTTAGGGCTTAGAGTTTAGGGTTTAGGGTTTAGGGGGTTTAGTGATTAGGGTTTAGGTTTAGGATTTAGGGTTTAAGAATTTTAGGGGTTTAGGGTTTAGGTTTTAGGGCTAAGTGTTTAGGGTTTAGGGTTTAGTGTTTAGAGTTTAGGGTTTGGGGTTTAGGGTTTAGGGTTTAGTTTTTAAGATTTATGGCTTTGTTAGGTTAGGGTTTAGGGTTTAGGGTTTAGTGCTGAGGGTTTAGGGTTTAGGGGGTTTACGATTTAGGTTTTAGTATTAAGGCTTTATGGTTTAGGGTTTAGTGTTTATGATTTAGGGTTTAGGGCTCATGGATTAGGGTTTAGGGTTTAGTGGTTAGTGCTTAGGGTTTAGTGTTTAGTGTTTAATATTTAGGGCTCATGATTTAGCATTTAGGGTTTAGGTTTAGGGTTCAAGGTTTAGGGTTTAGGGTTTAGGGTTTAGGTTTTAGGGTTTAGGGTTTAGGATTTAGGGTTTATGGTTTAGGGTTTAGGGTTTAGGGTTTAGGGTTTAGGGCTTAGGTTTAGGGTTTAGGGTTTATTATTTAGGTTTTAGGGTTTAGGGTTTAGGTTTAAGGTTTAGGGATTAGGGTTTATTTTAGGGTATTAGGGTTTAGGGTTTAGGGATTAGGGTTTAGGGTTTAGGGTTTAAGGGTTTAGGTTTAGGGTTTAGGGTTTAGGGTTAGTTCTGGTTTAGGGTTTATAGGGTTTAGGGTTTAGGGTTTAGGGCTAAGGGATTTAGTGTTTAAGGTTTAGGGTTGAGTGGCTTAGGGTTTAGGGTTTAGGGTTTAGGGATCAGGGTTTAGGGTTTAGGTTTAGGGTTTAGGGTTTAGGGTTTATGGTCTAATGGTGTTTAGGGTTTAGGGTTTAGGGTTTAGGGGTTTAGGGTTTAGATTTTAGGGTTTAGGGTTTTAGGGTTTAGGGTTATGTTTTATGTTTTTAGGGTTTAGGATTTATAGGGTTTATGGTTTATTAAGGTTTAGGGTTTAGGGTTCAAGGTTTAGGGTTTATGTATAGGGTTGAGGTTTTAGGATTTATGGTTTATATTTTAGGGTTTAGGGTTTAGGGTTTAGGTTTAGGGTTAGGGTTTAGGGTTTAGGGTTTAGGGTTTACTATTTAGGGTTTAGGGTTTAGGGTTTAAGGTTTAAGGGGTTTATTTTTTAGGGTTTAGGGTTTAGGGTTTAGGTTTAAGGTTTAGGGTTTTAGGCTAGGTTAAAGGGTTTAGGGTTTAGGTTTAGGGCTAAGGGTTAAGGTTTAAGGATTTAGGGTTTAGGGTTTAGGGGTTTAGGGGTTTAGGGTTTAGGGTTTAGGGTTTAGGGTTTTAGGGTTTAGGGTTTAGGGTTTAGGTTTTTTGGTTTAGGGTTTATGGTTTAGGGTTTTTAGGTTTAGGGTTTAGGGTTTAGGGTTTAGGGTTTAGGTTTTAGTGCTTTGGGTTTCGGGTTTAGGGTTTAGGTTTTAGGTTTAGTGTTTAGGGTTTAGGGTTTAGGGTTTAGGGTTTAGGGTTTACAGTTTAGGGTTTAGGGGTTTGGGGGTTAGATTTAGGGTTCAAGGTTTAGGTTTTAAGATTTAGGGTTTAGGGTTTATGGCTATGGGTTTAGGGTTTATGGGTTTATGGTTTAGGTTTAGGGTTTAGGGTTTTATTTTTATTGGTTTAAGGTTAAGGGTTTAGGATTCAAGGTTTAGGGTTTAGGGTTTTAGGGTTTAGGGTTTAGGTTTTAGGACTAAGGGTTTAGGATATAGGGTATAGGGTTTGGGGTTTAGGGTTTATGGCTAGGGTCTTAGGATTTAGGTTTTATGGATTAGGGTTTAGGGATTTAGGGTTTAGGGTGGTTTAGGGTTTAGGGTTTAGGGTTAATGGTTTAGGGTTTAAGTTTAGGTTTATGACTAAGGGTTTAGGGGGTTTATGGTTTAGGATTTAGGATTTAGGGTTTAGGGTTTAGAGTTTAGGGTTTAGGGTTTAGGGTTAAGGGTTATAGGTTTAGTGTTTATGGTTTATGGTTTAGGGTTTAGGGTTTAGGATTTAGAGTTAAGGGTTTATGGTATAGGGTTTAAAGTTTAGGGTTTAAGGTTTAGGGTTTAGGGTTTATTGTTTAGGGTTTAGGTTTAGGATTTAGGATTAAGGTTTTAGGGGTTTTTGGTTTTAGGATTTATTATTTAGGGTTCATGGTTTAGGGTTTAATATTTAGGTTTGGGGTTTATGGTTTTAGTGTTTAGGGATAAAGGTTTAGGGTTTATAGTTTAGGGTTTAGAGTTTTCGGTTTTTAGTTTAGGTTTTAGGGTTTAGGGTTTACGGTTT
>JAHRHJ020000352.1:65000-67500 GCA_019776745.2 Taxus chinensis
TTAGGCTTTAGGCTTTAGTGTTTAGGGTTTTAGGGTTTAGGGTTTAGGTTTTAGGGGTCATGGTTTTAAGTTTAGGGTTTAGGGTTTAGGGTTTAGGCTCAAGGTTTAGGGTTTAGGGTTTAGGTTTAGGGTTTAGGGTTTAGGGTTTAGGATTTATGGTTTAATGTTTAGGGTTTAGGGTTTAGGGTTTAGTGTTTTGGGTTTAGGCTTTACTTCTTAGGGTTTAGGGTTTAGGGTTTAGGGTTTAGGGTTCATGGGTTAGGGTTTAAGGTTTAGGGTTTAGGGTTTAGGGTTTTAGGGGTTAAGGTTTTATGGTTTAGGTTTAGGGTTTAGGGTTTAGGGTTTAGGGTTTAGGGTTTAGGGTTTAGGGTTTAGGGTTTAGGGTTTAGGGTTTAGGGTTTAGGTTTAATGTTTAGGGTTTAGGGTTATGGTTTAGGGTTTAGGGTTTAGGGTTTAGGGCTTAAGGTTTAGGTTTAGGGTTTAGGATTTAGGGTTTAGGGTTTAGGAGTTTAGGTTTTAGGTTTAGGTTTAAGGTTTAGGGCTCATAGGGTTTAGGTTTAGGTTTAGGGTTTAGGGTTTAGGGTTTAGGGATTAGGTATTAGGGTTTAGGGTTTAGGGTTTAGGTTTAGGGTTTAGGGTTTAGTGGTTTAGGGTTTATGGGTTTAGGGTTTAGGGTTTATGGTTTAGGGTTTAGGTTTAGGGTTTAGGGTTTAGGGTTTATAGGTTTAAGGGGTTTAGGGTTTATGGTTTAGGGTTTAGGTTTAGGTTTTAGGGTTTAGGGCTCAAGGTTTAGGGCTATGTTTAGCTATTTAGGGCATTTTAGGGTTTAGGTTTTAGGGTTTAGGTTTTAGGTTTTATGGTTCAGGGTTTAGGGTTTAGGGTTCAAAATAGGGTTCAGGATTTAGGGTTTATGGTTTATGGTTTAGGGTTTAGGAATAGGGGTTTAGGGTTTAGGGTTTAGGATTTAGGGTTTAGGGTTTAGGGTTTAGGGTTTAGGGTTTAGGGTTTAGGGTTTAGGGTTAAGGTTTAGGGTTTAGGGTTTAGGGTTTAGGGTTTAGGGTTTAGGGTTTAGGGCTTAAGATTTAGGGTTTAAGGGTTTAGGTTTAGGGTTTAGGGTTTAGGGTTTAGGGTTTAGGGTTTAGGGTTTATGGTTTAGGGTTTATGGTTTAGGGTTTAGGGTTTGGGGCTTAATGTTTAGGGTTTTAGGATTTCTGATTTAGGGTTTAGGATTTATGGTTTACAGTTTAGGTTTAGGGTTTATGTTTAAGGGTTTAGGGTTTAAGTTTAGGGTTTAGGTTTAGGGTTTAGGTGTTTAGGGTTTAGGGTTTAGGGTTTAAGATTTAGGGGGTTTAGATTTTAGGGTTTAGGGCTAGGGGTATAAGGTTTAGGGCTTATGGTTTAGGGTTTAGGGATTAGGGTTTAGGGATTTATATAGGGTTTATGGTTTAGGGTTTAGGGTTTAAGGGGTTTAGGTTAAGGGTTTTAGGGTTTAAGGTTTAGGATTTAGGGTTTAGGGTGTAATTTAATTTATTAGGGTTTATGGTTTAGGTTTAGGTTTTAGGTTTAGGGTTTAGGGATTTTAGGGTTTTTAGGGTTTAGGGTTTAGGGTTTACGGGTTAGAGTTTATGGTTTAGGTTTACGGTCTAGGGTTTACTATTTAGGGTTTAGGGATTGTTTAGGGGTTTAGGTTTATGGTTTAGGGATAGGGTTTAGGGTTTAGGGTTTACGATTTAGGTTTAGGGGGCTCAAGGTTTAGGGTTTAGGGTATAGGGTTTAGTATTTAGGGTTTAGGTGTTTAGGGTTTAAGGCTCATGGTTTAGGATTTATGGTTTAGGGTTTAGGGTTTAGGGTTTTAGGTTTAGGGTTAGGGTTTAATGTTTAGGGTTTAGGGTTTTAGGGTTTAGGGTTTAGGGTTCAAGTTTAGGGTTTAGGGTTTAGGTTTAGGGTTTTTAGGTTTATATAGTTTAGGGTTTAGGGTTTAGGGTTTAGTCTTTAGGGTTTAGGGTTTAGGGTTTAAGGTTTAGTGTTTAGGGTTTAGGGTTTAGGGTTTAGGGTTTAGTGTTTAGGTTTAGGGTTTAGGTTTTAGGGTTTAGGGTTTAGGTTTAGGGTTTAGGGTTTAGGGTTTAGATTTTAGGGATTTAGGGTTTAGGGTTTAGGTTTTAGGGTTTTAGAATTTAGGGTTTAGGGTTTAGGATTTAGGGTTTAGGGTTTTATTTAAGATTTAGGGTTTAGGTTTAGGGTTTATGGTTTACAGGTTTATGGTTTAGGGTTTAGTGTCTAGGGTTTAGGGATTAGGGCTTTAGGTTTTAAGGGTTTAGGGATTAAGTTTTTAGGGTTTAGGGTTTAGGGTTTAGGTTTAGGGTTAAGGGTTTAGGGTTTAGGGTTTAGGGTTTAGGCTCAGGTTTAAGGTTTAGGGTTTAATTTAGGGTTTAGGGTTTAGGGATTAGTATTTAGGGTTTAAGGGTTAGGGTTTAGGGTTTAGGGTTTAGGGTTTAGGGTT
>JAHRHJ020000352.1:75000-80252 GCA_019776745.2 Taxus chinensis
GGGTTTTAGGGTTTATGGTGTTTACTAGGGTTTAAGGATTTAGGGTTTAGGGTTAAGGGATTAGGGTTTAGGGCTTAGGCTTTAATTTAAGGGTTTAGGGTTTAGGATTTAGGGTTTAGGTTTAAGGTTTAGGGTTTAGGGTTTAGTAATCTATTAGGGTTTATGGTTTAGGGTTTATGGGGTTTAGCAGATTTAGGTTTATACATGTTTAAGGATTTAGGGCTAAGGGTTTAGGGTTTAAGGTTTAGGGTTAAGGGTTTAGTGTTTAAGGTTTAGGGTTTAGGGTTTAGGGATCCCTCAAAGGTTTATGGTTTAGGGATATAGGGCATAGGGTTTAGGGTTTACTGTTTAGTGTTTAGGGTTTAGGGATTTAGTGTTTAGGAATTAGCATTTAGGTTTAGTGTTTAGGGTTTAGGGTTTATGGGGTTTATGGTTTAGGGTTTAGGGTTTAAGGTTTATACATTTAGGTTTTAGGGTTTAGGGTTCAAGGCTTTAGGGTTTAATGTTTAGGGTTTAAGGGTTTAGGGATTTTTTAGGGTTTAGGGTTTAGGGTTTAGGGTTTATAGGGTTTAGGGTTTCAGGGGGTTTTACCTTTAGGGTTTTATGTAATTTAGGGTTTAGGTTTTATGGTTTATGGTTTAGGTTTAGGGTTTAGGCATTTAGAGTTTTAGGGTTTAGGGTTTAGGGATTAGGGTTTATGTTCATTGACTATAAGGGTTTATTGTTAATAATTTAGGGTTTAGGGTTATAGGGTTTAAGATTTATTTTTAATGTTTAAGGTTTAGGGTTTAGGGTTTAGGACAAGGGTTAATGGTTTAGAGGTTTAAGGTTTAGGGTTTAGGTTTATGGCTGAGGGTTTATGATTTATAGGGTTTAGGATTTATGTTATCAGGGTTTAGGGTTTAGGCTCTAGGGTTTAAGGTTTATTGGTTTAGGGTTTAGGGCTTAGGGTTTAGGTTTAGGGTTTATAGGGTTAAGTGTTTAGGTTTTAGGGTTTAGGGATAAAATTTTAGGGTTTACATTTTAGGGTTTAGGTGTTTAGATATTAGGGTTTAAGTTTACCCAGGTTTAGGAAGTGTTTAGGGTTTAGGTTTAAGAACTCAAAGTTTAAGGTTTAGGGTTTTATAGTTTAGGTTTAGGGTCTAGTGTTTAGGGTTTATGGTTTAGGGCTTAAACTTTAAGGTTTAGATTTTATGGGGTTTTGGGCACTTAGGTTTTATCAGGTTTAGGGATGAACATTAGGGTTAAGTGGTTTAGGATGTTTAGATGTTTAGGGATCTTAGGGTTTAGAGTTTAACCCCTAGGATTTAGGGTTTAGGGGTTTATGGTTTTAGGGTTTAGGGATCAAGGGATTTATGATTTAGGGTTTACAGGGTCAAATGGTTTAGGTTTTAGGGATTTAGGGTTTAGCACTTCCCCAGAGTGGAGGAAATTGTGGGTTCAGGTTTAATGGCTCATGACGGTTTATGGTTTAGGGTTTTGACTCCTTATAGTGATAGGTGTTTAGGGTTTAGGTTTTAGGGTTTAGGGTTTAGGGATAGTAGGACTATAGAAAGTTTAGGGTCTTTTAGGGCTTATGCGTTTAGGTCGTAGTAGGTATAGGGTGATGAATCTAAGGGTTCAGGATGTAATGGGTTTAGGGTTTAGACTACTTTAGGTTTTAGATTTTATGTTTAAGGTTTAGGGTTTAGAGTCTAGGGTTTAGGGCTTATAGGGTTTAGGGTTTAGGGTTTAGAGTTTAGGGTTTTGGGGTTTAGGGTTTTAGGACTTAGGGTTTAGGGTTTAGGAGGGTTTTAGGGTTTAGGGTTTAGGGTTTACTAGCGTTTAGATTTAGGGTTTATGGTTTAGGGTTATTTGAATTTAAAGCTAAAAGTCATTTTAAGGATTAAGGGCTTTGAGGTTTAGGGTTTAGGGTCTTATGGTTTCAGGTACTTAAGGTTTAGGTTTTGAAAGGTTTAGGGTGCTACAATGGCATTATGGTTTAGGGCTTATGGGTTTAGGGTTTAGGGTTTAGAATTTTATGGCTTATAGGATTTAGTGTTTAGTTTTTATGGTTTTAGCATTTTAGAAATGAGAGGTGATTAGGGTTTAGGTTTTACTGGGGCTCAATCAAATTATGGGTTTACAATTTAGGGCTTAAGGTTTAGGGTTTAGGGTGTTAGGGATTTAGGACTTTAGGTTTATGGTTTAGGGTTTAGGGTTTAGGATTATTGGTTTAGGTTTTACAGGGCTCAGGGTTTATGAGTTGCCAAGGGTTTAGGGTTTAGGGTTTATGGTTTAGGGTTTATGGTCAGTGGTTATAGGAAGATTAGGGTTTAGATGCTCAGCAGTTTAGGAATTTAGGGTTTAGGGTTTAGGGATTTATTCTTTAGGGTTAAGAGTTTAGGGTTAGATTTTATTTAGTTTACATTTAGGGTTTTTAGGGCTTATGGTTAAGGGTTTAGGGTTTAGGAATTAAGGATAAGGGTTTAGGATTTAGTCTTCAATAAATCAGTGTTTCATTTTTAGAACCTTTAGGGCTCAAGGATGATCTGTTCAAAGTTTAGAGTCATTGAGGGCTAAGGAGATTAGATGTTTAGACATTTAGGTTCTCTTCATTCAATTTTAGGGTTCTGAGGCTAATAAAGGGTATCTAGGAGCATACCAGGGATTAGATAAAGATATAAAGAAATTTCTAGGTGCTCAAGACACATGGTACTTGGGCTAACACAATGAGGGTCCAAGAGGCATGGAGTTTAGAAGAAACATTGATTTAAATATTTGGGGCATTGGGTTTATCCTCAAGAGTCAGTGGGCCCTAGGGTCATAATCAGATGTCTCTAGGGTTCTATGGATTCTCCATTCTCTTCTTATATTTTTAGTGGATAATTGTTTAGTGTGTGGGGGTTTAGGGGTTAAGGAATTTTAGGGCTATGCATTTAGGGTTAAGGACTAATATTTTACGGTTAAAAGAAATGTGTCTACCAAATGTAACCACTTTGTAGGAGATATATGGTTTATGGATTTACTGATCAGTGTTCCAAGGGGTTTAAACTCTAGGGATTAGTAATTTAGTGTTAAAGGGTAAAATAACTCAAAGCTATCAATACAGAATATTAGTCCCCTTCCTGGTTTTCATCTGCATCATTTATATTCTCCTGTATCTCTGAGGGTTTATGTGATAATCATTTATCTATTGCATTAAGGATTATGGGGTTTGTATTCTTAGCGTTAATGATGTTAGGGATCATGGAACTTTATTGTCCATGAAATTATATCTAATTGTAATAATATGAATGATTCTATGGCTATATGGCTCATCCATCCTCGGCATTTATAGAGGAACTACTTTGCTATCTATAGGGTCCTGAAAGAGCTACTCTAAGCTTTTCCTTTCCTTATTTCTGTTTAGTTCTTTTGTATTGATAATCTGTCTTAGCATTAAAACAGGGTTTCATGAGTATCAGAGTTCCTCATTAGAGCTAGACAGTTGTACAGTTGTAAATAGTTGAGGCTTCCTGCTTTACAATTAAAGGTCTAGGGCTCACCCAGTTATAGAATTTAGGGATAATTTCTATCCCCTGGGTTCTATGCTTTCATGGTAAATTACTATTTAACAACCAATAATAAATAAGGGATTAATGGTTTAGGGTTTAGGGGGTATATTGTTTATGGTTTAGGGTTTAGCGCACAAGGTTTAGGGTTTCAGGGCTCAGGATTTAATGGGTTTAGGGATAAGGGTTTAGGGTTTAGGTTCATTGGGGTATTTAGGGTTTAGGGTTTAGGGCTCATGGCTTATAGGTTTATGGTTTGGAGTTTAGTTTTATAAGGGCTAAATTCTTAGGATTTAGGGATTTAGGGTTTAGAGTTTAGGTTTTATGGTTTAGGGTTTAAATTTTAGGGTGTAGGGATTGTGTACAGGGTTTAGGATTTAGAGACTCATGGTTTTTTTTAGGGTTTAGATTTTAAGGTTTAGGGCTCAGGGTTTAGGTTTTATGGATTTGGGATATTAGTGTTTAGGGTTTAAGAGATTTATGAATTATGTTTAGGGTTTAGGGTTTAGAGATGAGGGTTTAGGGTTAAAGGTTTAGGGTTTAGGGTTTAGGGCATAGGGTTTACGTATCAAGGTTTACGGTTTAGGTTTTAGGGTTTAGGGTTTAGGGTTTAATGTGTACGGTTTAAGTATTATGGTTGAGGGCTTAGGGATTAGGGTTTAGGGTCAAGATAATAGGTTATACAATTTATGGTTTAGGTCAAGGGCTCAGACTTTAAGCTTTAGGGTTTAGGGTTTAGGGCTAAAAATTTAGGGTTTAGGTGTTAAGTTTTAGGGTTTAGGGATAGGGATATAAGGTTTAGGGTTTAGGGTTTAGGGTTTAAGGTTTAAGGCTAAAGATTTATGGGGTTTACAATTCAAGGTTTAGTTTCTTAGGGTTTAAGGTTTATAGTTTAGGTTTTAGGATTTACGGTTTAGGGTTTCTAGTTTACGGTTCAGCATTTATGGTTTATTGTTTAGGGTTCAAAGTTTAGGATTTATGATTTAGGACTAAGGGATTACATTTTAGGGCTTAGGGTTTAGGGTTTAGGGTATATGGTTTAGGGCTAAAGGTTTAGGGTTTAGGGTATATGGTTTAGGGTTAATGGGTTTTACGATTCAAGGTTTAGTTTTTAGGGTTTAGGGTTTAGGGTTTGGGGTTTGAGTTTAGGGTTTAGGTTTTAATATTTATGGTTTATGTATTAAGGTTTAGTGTTTAGGGTTTAGGGTTTAGTGCTCAGGGTTTAGTGTTTATGGTTTAGGGTTTAGATTTTTGGGTTTAGGTTTTAGAGTTTAAGGTTTAGGGTTTAGGTCCTAGGGTTTATTTAGGGTTTATGTCTCAAGTCTAAGTATTTAAGGTATAGGTTTTAGGGATAAGGGTTTATGGTTTAGGGTTTAGGTTTTAGGATTTGGAGTTTAGGGTTTAAGGTTTAGATTTTAGGGTTTAGGATTTCAGATTAGGGTTAAGGTTTTAGGGTATAGGGTTTGGGTTTATGGTTTAGGGTTTAGGGGTTAGCGTTAAGGTTTACAGTTTATGGTTTAGGGATTAGGGTTTTGGGTTTTTGGTTTAAGGTTTAGGATTCAGGGTTTAGGGTTTACTGTTTAGTGTTTATGGTCTATGGTTGAGGGTTTTTATTTTATGGTTTAGGGTTTAGGATTTATGGTTTAGGGTTTCAGGTTTATGATTTATGGTTTATGGCTTATAATTTACTGTTTAGGGTTTAGAGTTAATAATTTAGAT
>JAHRHJ020000353.1:0-80027 GCA_019776745.2 Taxus chinensis
GTTTGGTGGTGGAATCACTAAACTGAAGTTGGAGTTAGTGTTTATTTGGAACTCGACACATGCACTTCCTTTTGACCTTGGTTGAGTTAGAAGAGCCTCTGAGTTTTCATTGGATAGGATGATGGATCTCCATCCATTAGATCTTGTACCAATTGATCTTGATCGCTGATGTTCTGAAAAATGGCATATGGGTTTGCATTGATCCTGATGAATGTTCTTTAATTGTTTGACCTTGGTACTGACTTGATCTACACCATCAAATCTTACTTTGGTAGTTGGACTGTGATTTTAATTCACACCATCAATCTTAGTAATTATATCCCTCGACTGTTGATGTTTTAATCAGGTTGAGTTAGATTGGTATGAGGTTGAGTTAGGTTAGCAAAATGATATTGAACCCTATCACTTGGTTTTTTGCATTTTCTAGCCCATGGCTGGTGAAGCCCTGGCCATTTTTCCACTTGGGCTCCATTATTAGTCCTTTTGAGCTCATTATGCTTCTCATGTGGAATTCTGGGTATCAAATTTGGTATTCTCTTTTTGTTTCTCCATCGTATTGAGCTTGACTGTGGAGTATTTGAAGGGGCAGCCACCATTGTTGTTTGATCTCTGAGCTTAATAAGATGATTATGTATTTTTCTCGTGGAAGCTTCGAACTTAAAATTTTTTGGTTTCTCTGGTTATGAAGGAGGTAGACATTTATGATTCATTTTGAAGTTTTTAAGGGCCCTAAGCTCACTGGGGTGAGTAGATATTTCCTGTGTACTGGTAGTTTTCCACCATTGAAATAAAATGTGAGATCATTGTTTATAACTGTAAAACTTCCATTTTATTTCTCGAGCTCCTGATATTATGAATTCACTCTATTTGAAAGGTATATTTTACATCTTGAGTCGTACCAAACTATATCTACATTTTCTATTTTTGTTCAAGCTTTCTATGAAAATGATAAAAAACTTTGTATAAGATTGTCAATTTGTGCCTTTTGTGGTTCTCTGTACTTCACTTCACGGGTATTCTTGTTCGCCATTTATTCATTGCTCTATAACCTCTGAAATGATAAACTTGAGGTTATTGTTCTTCAATTCTGAATTTACATTTCTTGTACTGAAATGTGGCCACTCTTATTTGCAAGATTTGTGCCTCTTTGTTTGCAAGATTCAAATGACACAACTATAATTTTAAGGGGTTCGTTACTTCGTTTGCTAACTCGAGTCTCCATTTTGTTTGAAAATTGTGCCCACTTACTGTTTTAGATTTGAAACTGGGTTCCAAGTCAACCACCATTTATCTGCTTCTGGTTTTTAATCATAGTTTTAGGTGTCATCTGTTCATATATTCTCAGTCATTTGAAACACTATTGATTTGTGTCATTTAACTCATGGATTTAATTTCAATGCACCTACAACTCTATATTTGAAACCTTTAATTTCCTATTCTGGAACAACTCATCTAGGTTTTTAAAATGTAAACTGTTATACTTACTTTTGGAGCTCGAGCTATATGTTTGGGAATTTTATGAGCTGAGTGTTGTGGTCTTCTAGTCCTGAAATGTTTGCCTAAGTGCCTTACCTCTGTTCCATTGTGAAAGCCTTGAGCTCAAGATTTTGTGCATTTCACAATATTTGCTTATGAAAAAGTCTGTTTTCTACCTTGCCCTACCTCTAGGTTGTTCCTTGACTTACTTGATTTTGTTAGAAATGATTTTATGATTCTCGGTGATTTCTTCTGAGTTGTATCTTGAGAACGCAATTGATGAACTGATTTAGCTGCAAGCTTGATTATTCCATATTATTTTGTTTAATATTTTGAAACTGTACTTGATGATATCATTACATGATTCTAATGTTCCTTTCTCACTATAAATTCACATAATCCATTCCAATTTATAATGTAGATTTGTAACATTAGATCTGGCTATCTCTTTTGATCCTTGTTTTGGATATGAGTGCTTAAAATAATCTAGGTCGAGCTGATTTTCACTCTAATTTGCTATCATTTGAAGATTTTGTATGTATTAATTCTTCTGTTGTGTTTGGATATGGTTGTATCATTTGAGATGGAACTCTGTAACATTATGTTGACAATGATTCTTGAAAGTATTGAAAATTTGTATTTGTAGGCCACCATTTGGGTCTTCGTTATACGTATCATTCGAATGTATTTGATTCTTTTTGATAATTTCTTCATGCACTATACTTGATCAATTTCTACGATGGTGCCATGAAGTAATTATTTGGAAGAAATTCAATGTATCATTTTCTTGCAATTATATGTCACTGTACTCCATGATTTTCCATTGTTCCTTGGAGTTAGTTAACTTGATACTTGAAAGCTTTTCTGATTGATTGAAATTGACACTGAAATTTAATGATGCTTTCTAAAGCTACAACATGTACTTCCTGAAGTAAATTAATTCCTTTATTATCTTGATTCTTGTATGTGAAAATTGCATCAGCTGTATTTATTCTTCTCGAACAGCTGTTTCGAAACATGCATTATAGAATTTTTTATCCTCTGTTTCATTTTCTAGTCTTGACAATGACGGAGCTTTATCTTTGAGTGTATATTGGTCCTTAAACATGGATTTGTGTTTTGTATGATCAATCAGAAAACTAGAAACTCTCTATTAAATACTGTTGCATCAGCTCAAGAATGCCTGGATATAAACATTATTTTTTTTCATTGATCATTGCTTACCTTATCTTGAAAATATATGCTCTAATTGCATTTAATCTATCATGGCTCAGCTCGGTCCTTCTCTGTAAAGATTTGTTTTTTATGTTTTCTTTTTGATACTACAAATTCGCAATTCTTAGGATGCTCAAATTGTGCTAGTAGATCATGATGGCTGAAATAATTTTGCAACACTTAGATGATTGCAACTCTTGAATGACCTATTATTTTACAGATGCATCATAAAATCTTTAGATATCTTGTATAATGAGTTTATTTTCTTATTTGATTGTCTCTTAAGAGCACTTATTTCTATTGGAAATTCTCTTTTTCATAAAGTAAAATGAATGATTTTATGATCAATACTTAGAATATTCCACTCTTATGAACCATCATGACTGTAATGAGTCATGATGTTGCTAAGACTGCCTAAGTATTTGTCATGTGATCTTTAATCATTGCAAACTTTTTTGTTTATACTCCTAAATGACATAATAAAATGATCCAAGGTGTTGATGACCAATTACACTGAAACCATCCTTTCACATAGTGTAGCTATAATTATTTCTCTGTTTAGTATTTTTTTCTATATGATTTGAGTTTATCCATAATGTACATATGCAATTTTGTACTCAATTGATGATTGCAACTTGATAACAATCATATATTTTCTTGGAATATGTAAGACATAGCTTAACTTCTGATTCATGACTTGTACAGGATTAACTGCGAATGATAGAAGATGATCAATACTTAGATTTCGTATATGTTTGTTTATGTACTTTAAGTGGTCATGTATTGTTAGGAATTAGTATTTACATTGTGTAGATAATAATTACATTTGGTAATTATTATTATATTAGTAATTTTTATTTAGTTGTTATATAAAAAAAAACTAATAACAAATGTGTGTTGCGTGTTTGGTGTAATAACAACTGTCACGTGATAGTATTTGTTAGTAGAATAGTTTCCTAAGTCTATAGGAAATTGTGCTATATATTGTATTCATCTTATTAAAGTATCGGAATGCAATGAAAGATATATCTTTATTCCATGCCATTTATTCTACCAAAATATATTCCAGCTCTACATTGGTACCAGAGTAGGTTATATTCCTATGAGAGCCAAAGATACTCATAGCTTAAGAGGCCAAAAGAGAATATTCAAAAATCCGTCAAAAAAAGATAGCAAGTAGTGTTAGTAAAATGAACATATCTCCTCATAAAAACATCGGATGAAGCGATTATTGTTGGGTTGAAAAGATGAGAAAAAGACGTAAAACTTTGTAGTTACATCAGGGTCAGATTCAGCATGTAGATATGACGAAATTCTGTCAAACAAACGTTTTTTGTGGATGGAAGGAAATGCACATCCGGTGTAAAAGAAATGCAACACAAGGTTTTTTCTTATTGGTCATTTTTTTTAATATTTAGCAAAATCTATGAGTTTAAAATATTTATATATTTCTAATATGTTTTCTTTAATAATTAACATTTTAGGGAAATCAATTTTATTTTAATTGGACCAATTTATGGGAAATTGTAACCTCAATAACTTTTGCACGGTAACTCAAAATTGAGCATCGTTTTTTGCAAAAAAGTGTTATTTTTTAATTATAATTATAGGGGTCTAATTTTGGGATATAAAATACCCATTTGAAAAATATCATATTTTTGGCTATTTTGTGGGACACATTATCGGTTGCTACCTGAAGTCCTAAAACTAAAAGTTTCACATGGCGGGGGGGAGGAGAAGAACTCAATGTGGAAACAAATGAGCTAAAGTTTCATTTGGCTAGAGAAGCCAAAAAAAAAAAATGGAGGAAGGAGGCAACGGAGGAGGAAGGAGGTCGACAACGACATCTCGTTCAGTCACCAACGACGGGGCCACACAGAATGATTTGGTGGCACAGGTGTGCAGCGTGAGTATATGATTTTCAGTGTAGTTTCCATTTTCTCAGAGTGATTCTATTTGCAGTGTTCCTGTTTTGTGTGGTATTTGATGGATGTTGGAAAGAAAGTTGTGTTGGAGCGCAGATGACTGTCAGTGATCCTCTGACTGACTTGGTCCTCTGACTGCTGTACTTCGTTGGAAGATGGTCAGCTAGAAGAATACGTTCACTAACATTAGTGACCATGTGCAGCAAGACCTAACTAGCAAGATCCATTCAGGAGTATGTTCTTCGATGCAGTTTGCTTCTCAGTATCTATATGAGTGGAATTTCACATTGTGGGGGGGAATACATACCAATGTTCCATTCCCATTCTGCACCCAAAATGACTTAGTCAAGGAAAGCTTCCAGTGGTAGTGGCAGTTTTCTATGCTGTTCGAGATCGAGTGGTAGCGATCAATGACAGAGACTACAATTAAGAACATTACGATTCTTATAGGAGAGTAATGTGAAATTTTTTCAGTATATCTTCTATTGTGCAGTTTTGTGATATGCATGTTGTGTTTCCTACATTATTCCCTGATGTATAAGCATAGTGGTGAACAGTAGCACCAGAGTAAGTCAGTTCATGGATCTTGAAAGGGTTTGTGGGAGGATCCAGAAAACCACACGAGGTCGACAGTTGATGAGGTTCATGTCACTTCAAGGTTTGTGGTAAGCCTGTTTAAAACCATGGAAGGAGCGAGTCTTTCTTTTGGATCAAGGTCATGAGTCACAGAGTTGGACATGCCACAGGGGTGAGCATACTACAGAGGAGTGTGTGGATGTTTTTCTACCATGTTCGCACTAAGGGGGGGAATGTTAGGAAATATTATTAGTGCTCCATTAGTATTCACATGGTTTATTATAATTTGTTAGTATGTTTATATAGTGTTATAACAAATGTATAACAATATATTAGTACGGGAAGTTTATTGTTTTGTATACTTCCTATTTTATAGGAAGTTGTTCAACAACATTCCTGGCTATATAATAGCCATTGTATTAGCAAGAAAATATAGAGAATTAATAATATATTTTGTGTTCATACTGTGTAATTCTGTACCAAATTTAATAGTATCCTCTATCTTGAATTTGATCTCTACCTTCTTCTTCCACTTTGTACCTTCTCCAAGTGCTCTCCTTGGTGCCATAGTAAGAAAATGGTGCACCTTTTTACTTCTATCGAGCTATGCGATCTAAACTCCCATGCCCTAGCTCAAAAACAAATTCCTTAGCTTCTTCTCGAACCCTGGTGCTCTATTTCTCCTTTCTACATGCCTTTGCTTCGTTCAAACCCTTCTCCAATGGGAACACAAGCCAATTTCATGTGCACTTTTGTTATCCTCTCTTGGTTTCTCAACTCCCTAGACTTTAACACGTCTCACTTGGCTCATTCGCAAATTTCTCACTCAAATACTTGTAATCACAAAGGTAAAATTGAACATGCATCCCATCCTTATATGAATTTCAAAAAAGTTATCACATTTAGTCACATTTATTTCTCCTCCACCTACCACGGATCCTAACATTAACTCACCATTTACCAACTTTTTTACACAATACATTTGTATGCCACAATCATAACCTTCTAGCACACCTCTCTACATCTTGGCTATAGACCTCATTTTGCACACTCCCATGCGGTGAAGTAATTTTCCTTTGTGCCTTCTTCTTATTAGTTTCCACAGCCGCAACTTACCTCGTGTTACATCTATGCATTCATTTTATTTTTCTCACCTATGGTCTTTATTAGGGGAAATTTTATTTCTAGCCGCACCTTTCCATACCATATGCACAAATATTTCCTTATCCATACCCAAATTTGGATGAAAAATACCCCACACTAAGGGTATGTGTAGTCCTTTGTGCATGAAAACACTTTAGATTGCAATCACATTTCGGTGCGCAAGTGCACTTATTACACAAAACAAAGAAAAAAATGACAAAGCATAGCAACAAAGAAGGAAACACATCTAAAGGAAAAATACATTAAGGGAAATCTAATCTAAATGGAAATAATACCTTATTACAAACACCAAGAAGACTTATTTATAGTAGGGCTTCAACCTACTCCTATTAAAGTAACCAGGGAAAGTTCCATCAAGCGCCTCTAGCTGGGAAGCACCTGATTCAAGTATATGAGTGATAACATATGGTCCTAACCAATGCACCTTAAGCTTTCCTAGGTGGCACAGAAAATTTGAAACATAAAGAAGCACCATCTTCCCAACCTCAAGTTTCTTGTCCCTAATGTGCCTGTCATGCAATTTCTTCTTCCTAGATTTTTCTTTCTTCTGACTCCATCGTGCTATGGCGCGCCTCTCATCCAGCTGAATCAACTTGTCAATTATTTCTTCCAATGCTTTCTCATCAACTAGACTTTCTGCATGTGCACAATACACAAAGAAGGTAACATGAATTCCATGGGAAGAACTACCTCTACGCCAAACACCAACTGAAAGGGTGTTGCCTTATTCAACCGTTTGTAGGTTGTTTTATATGCCCAAAGCACAACAAAAATTTATCATCCCAGTCCTTCCTTCCAACATCACAATTTTTTGTCAATGTTTGGCTCAATATCTTGTTGAAATCCTTAGTAGTCCCATTTTCTTACGGGTGATAGGGTGTTTTCTTATGGTGTGCGGAACCATAAATTCATCCAATAATATCATGATGGTCTCATTAAGGAAATGAGTGCCTCTATCACTTGTCAAACTTAAAGGACATCCATACCTGGTAAGAATATTTTCCCACAAGAACCTTGTTGTTGTAGCTACTGTAAAATCCTTTATAGGTGCCGCTTCTACCCACCTTGTAAGATAATATTTACAAGTGATGATGTAGCGTGATCCAGTTCTGCATGCGGCTGGGGAAATAGGACCCACAAAGTCAATTTCCCATTTCTCAAAAGGTTCTGCACTAGTAATAGGCCTCAAAGGCATTTCATCTCTCTACCCAGGTTTTCCAAGGTGTTGACAGTGATCACATGCCTTAAAATATTCTTTACAATCCTTGTACAAGGTCTCCCACCATAAACCAACTAGTAGAATCTTGTGCAGTGGTGTCACTATGTATAGTGTCCACCTATGATACCACCATGAGCCTCCTCCATGATTTCCATACTCTCATGCTCTAGTACACATTGCATGCAATACTTCATCTCGACCTAGTTTGTATAAGTCACCATTGATCAACATAAAAGGTGTGGCACAAATTGCAAGTTGTTTCTTTTCTAAGGCCTTCATTCCTTTGGGCCATACATGTGCATAAAAAGACAAAAATATCCTCTAATTCTGAGGGGCACGCGGTTTAACTTGTATAAATGTGCATCCAAAATTACATCTTCAATACTCTACGTGTCCTCTTCGGATTGAATCATTGGCAAATGATCTAGACAAGAATTTCTTTTACCTAGCTTTACCACCACTGTAAAGTCAAACTCCTTGGAATAAGAGAACCCATTGGCATATGCGCCCCTATAAGACGGGATTTTTCACCAAGTATCTCAATGCCATGTGATCTGTATAGAAAAAAAAGGTGTTGCTAGCAAGTACTATTAGAACTTATGTAGTGCGTAGATCATTGACAAAGCCTCGTGCTCCGTAGTTGTATAATTCTATTCTGCAGGAGTCAACTTTCTACTATCAAAGAAAATAGGATGATCTACAATACCTTCTCTAGGATGAGCTAGAACTATGCCAATGGCCATGCTAGAGGCATCCACATGTACGTGAAAAGGTATATTCCATGAAGGAAAATGTAGAATAGGTGTCGTAGTAAGCCTTTCCTTTAGCGCTTCGAATGTGCGCTGTTGCGGTTCTCCCCAATAGAAAATTTCCTTTACCCTTTAATAACTCCTCTAAGGTGCATGGAAATATTAGCATATCCTTTGATAAATTTTCTGTAATACCCTGTGTGGCCCAAGAATCCACACACCTCACTCTGACTAGTGGGTTCCTCCAAGCCTAAATGACTGCAACCTTAGCTGGATCTACTAACAAACATTCCTTGCAGATGATATGCCCTAGCAGAGTTCCAAAAGGTGTAGCAAATACACACTTCTTGATATTTAAAGAGATGCTTAACTGTTTGCACCTCTGAAACATTAACCTCAATTGTCACAATGATCCTTGATAAGCCCATACATAGTCCAATCATCCAAGTAAACCTGCAAGAATGTATGAATAAAATCCTTGAATTCTTGAACCAAAATGCGTGAAAATACTGTAGGCATGTTATTCAATACAAAGGGCATCACTTTGTATGTATAACTTCACCATTAAGTGGTGAAAGTTGTCTTCTCTTGATCTTATTTAGCAATTCTTACTTGATGATACCTAGAGAATCCATCTGTAAAAGAGTAAATTTCATGCCCTGCAATGCCTTCCAATATTTCTTCAGTGAATGGTGTAGGGAAAGGATCAATCACACATGCAACATTCAGATCCATGTAGTCCACATACATCTTGATTCTCCCATATTTATTTATGTTGATTACCATAGGGCTAACCCACTTTGATTCCTCTATGGGCTCAATGATGCCAAAGTTCAACATCTTGTCAATTTCTTCTTTAACTTTTACGTGCAGGTTAGGGTTCATCCTGTAAGGTCTCTTCCTAACCAGGCGCACACCTTCCTTTAACTTAATTTTCATCTCACCCAAAGATTCATGCACTCCTTTCAACTCATGGTAGCCTCTAGGAAACAAGTCTTGGAAATCACAGAGCAACTCAATTATCTTAGCCACTTTAGAGTCAGACTAGTAATCTCTAATTATGGCCTCCTTAGGTTCAACATCCATTCCAATGTTCACTTTATTCATCTTCATAGGTTCATGGTAGGCACATGCCTTCTCATCCACATTGTCTAAGACCTCGCCCATACCCTCTGAATGATCTATGTCCAAATTTTCCACTTCTTCATCATCCACCATGTAGACCATCTTTCCTTTCTCCTTCTCTAGGAAAGTGTGCTCAAGTAGTTTTGCATCTGTCTCATCTACTTCTTCAAAAATGTGCTTCTAGGTCTGACTCACCAAAGTAACTCCTGAATGAGTTCTTCATCTTTTGCACTATCTCCCATAGTCAATCACTTCATAACCTATAATGCCTCTTTCACCAGGGTTTTAGTGGAAAAGTAATCGAAAGTATAGATCATACTGGCAGTCAAATCTTTCCAATTTCCAGTCTCTCTATTTAATTCTGCATAAACATACCATGCACAAACGCAACCTCTGCAAGGTGAAATAAATGTTTGTGCACCCACAAAGAAGGTGGTAAAGCTTCCTACCCCTCTGTCCAGAGTCTCTCACACTGCTGAACGTGGTGTTGAACAGGATTATTACCATGATATTCACATATTTGAGTAGGTGCATTACTTTTGAGAAACCTTGCTGATAGGGCAATTCTCACCTCTCTCCATTCTATGATATTATCCCTATGAACCATCCACCAACGCGCTGTTGTCCCATGTAGGGTATAAACTAACATGTTCCTTCTGTCCACCTGATCCTTCCACTGTACTTCCATGGCTCTTAGGAATACCTCAAGGTTTCCTTCACTAGTGTACCAGGGTACATGGTTGTTACCTAACCACCTAACACAACGGGGACTTACTTACACACGTAGTTGTGCTTCTTACCTGATGCACCCAACCATCTCATAGGTACCATGTGCCTAAGTTTCATAGGAAATAATTGTAGTATCATGATGGATTGTGCATCATCCCACTAGAGAATTCCTTCCTTAGATGGCTCAAGTACTTCCAGATCTCGAATGGTGCACACATAAATTATGTTCAGATCTTCTTCACTTAAGGGCTCAACATAAGGTGCAGATTTCCATCTATCAAAGGGATAATAACTCATTCTTCCTTGTTCTCAAAACTGATATATCCCTTATTGAACTGTAGATCAACATTATTTGCATAACACCAAGGGTGCCCAAGTAGAGCTGGGAAGTTGTCCACTTCTGCAAGTGCTAAGACCTCAAAGTCCCCAGTGAACTTGGCCCCCTGTATAGTAATGGATGCATCCTTCAATACTCCAATTGGCATGGCCTTAGTCTGATTTTCCATATACAATACATTGGAAGATGGTTGTAATGGAGGTCTTCCCATCTGAACCCATGCATCTAAAGTAAGCACATTCACTTCCATGCCTGTGTCAATAAAAATATTCTCAAAATCCATCCATCCACAACAACATTCAGAGTGATCTCCTTGTCATAATCCAAACTATGAGGAGGGAGATTAACATATAAAATCTGCTGTCCATTCTCAATACCAGCGTGTGGAGTGTTTCCTTTTAACCAACTCCCTAGTAACAAAATAATGTTCTCCTGACACAACATCTTGCATACTTCCTTTAGATCATCAACATCTGACTGGAAAGTCTCAGTTGCCTTCTTTTGTTCCAACTTCCACGACTGTTCCTTTAAACATTGTATTTCACCCTACAGATTTTTGAGTACCTCCATGGTTTCCTGATAAACCTCCTTTTGATGTGTAGGGTTTGGATATTTTTCATGTAAAACCTCCTCCTTAGTAATGGTAGGCTTCTATTGTAACATTTCTTTGGCACATGCAACCTCAACGCATGTAGTAATCTTCACAGGTACCATCTAAGGATATGGTGCTAACTTTGGCACCCATTGGTTTTCCATGGTGTGTTGTATTTTAACCATCCATGCACCCTTGTTCTCTTGTTTTTGATTCTTTCTCAAATGTTCATATAAATATGGGAAAATATTCATAATTATGATTCTTTCTACAAAAATAACAAGTAATGTTCTAAGGACATTCGCACCTATAATGGTCAGGAGATCCACATGTATAACATTTTCCATGAGGGAACTCACATTCATCCACCACCTGTGGCCTCGAGCCTCTGAATCCACCATGGTATTCTCGACCTCTACCATAGCCTCCCTCAAAAGCACCCTTCATTATGATCATAGAGCCCTTGAGTGTGATCATGATCATGTTTCTCACTTTTATCCTTAGAGTTATTCACAACTCTAGTTTGTCGTACACCAATATCAATGACATCATGGATCTGATCAATCAACCTACAATCTTTAGTATTGTGAGTTGTGGACCAGAAAATATTACAGTAGCAAGACACGTTCTTCCTTATCATGCGTTGCAACAATGGGTAGTGGCTTACATCATGGTCTAAATGACATATCTCACAATCCAAAAACAAGGAGCACACCGATCTGTGAGGAAAATTATCCTTAGTATGTCCCTCTACTTCACAATCTGTGCACCAAATTCTAGTGTGTGTCTCATGTGCTGTATTGGCTGATATTTTCTCCAACTATTTTTCCATTGCTGCAATCTGAGCTTCCAAGAATGGGCTCACTCTAGTGTCTATGCTCCCAACTGCCTCAGCGCGTAAAGTTACTTCAAGTGCCTCGCGTGGGTCTGTATAAGTCTTATGTGAGAACACCCTCCTAAAAGGCATGATTAGGCCTCCGAAGATCCATTGTGCATGCTGAATTGCATGGATATCATAAGATAGTTTAGACAAGAAGTGTTTTGAAATGAGCATCATATTCCCAAACACTCTCAGTAGTGCCCTGCTTGATATCCTTGAGCATGCTTATACTTTTCTACTCAAACTCAGGGATATAAAATTCTTTAATGAAAGCATCTTGTAATGTCGTATAATCCACACAAGTTTGATCAGGGTCAAACTTCTTGTACCAGCTGTGCATGCGTCCCTGCAATGTAGTTGTAAATTGACTAGCCTTGTGCTTTGAAGCTGTAATTCCTTTCGTATGCCATAGTATCTCACACATATGGACATGCTCAACAAAATATTCTATTCCCCTATACTCTGGGAGATGAAGTGACATCTCCATGTAAATATTCTGGGGCTGGTGAGGACCATGCCCACCAGATCCAGAACCTCCTGTGTTACCTCTGCCTCCAGATCCACTAGATCCTGAGCCACCTGTTCCGCCTGATCCCACCTGTAACAAGAATTGAACCAGAGGATGTACTACCTTGTGTCCCAATAGTGGTGCTAAACTAAACTCCTATAGTCTGTGAAGTTTCACTACTCCCAGATGTGAGTCACAAGTTCTGCGCACCTGTATTCTACACTGATAACGTGCCTGAAAAGGTACCTCCAACTAGACCTCCAAATAACAAGGAAGATGTCTACCCAACCATAGATGTACTTGCTATTTGTTTTACTCCTGAACCTGTTGATAAGTCAACTTTACCTCTTTCTACTCTACTGCCCAAACTAGCTTGCTGACTATTTTTATACTAGAAAACTGGAAAACCAAGTGCAAAGGCTAGGTCACCAGGTAGGTTCAGATGCATGCTTGTGGCCCATGTTGTCTCTACTAGCGTGCTCTCATAAGAGGTTGATGAGGGTTCCCTGTCATGCTTTCCCAAATGGGGGAGTTCCAGATGCTCTGGCTCCACATCCTCTGTGTGAGCTCCAAATCCTTCATGAGCCATCTCTCTCCACAATGCCATCATTATGCAACCTCACATTCCTTCTCTAAATCCCTCTCGTGCATGCCTCATTGAACTTAAGATCACCTTTCTTCTCTTTTCCTTTCTTCCACTAGGTCCACCATCTTTCACCACACCTACTCCTGTCCCCACGTGTGGTGGGGTTTAGCTAGCCATCAACTTCTCTTCCAAATTCAGGGTTACCATCAAGATCTTGATCGCTAGTGGAATTCCATGCAGATATGATCCCCTGGGATAATGTAAAAATTGAAACTCAGCTACCTCTAGACAAGAGTAAGTGGAAATTGAGTACTCCAAAATATAGCTATTCAGAACACCACAGAACCAAGTATCCACAATGCACGTCCAAATTAGATCAGCATCATAGAGAGCCTGAAATTATTCTTACCTCTAGACAAGTGTGTGAAACCTCCAATTCCTTTTAGATGCATAAGAAACCAGCCACTCGTATAGTTCTATGGGAAAGATAACAAAGAAGCTCTCATATAAGCAGTCATACAGATTCTTCTCAACCCATGCATGTGCGTCAAACTCAGATCCAATGTTGAATCTCTGAGCGTATTCTTCTTCCAGATCTACTATCCACTCCTCAACACTTGCTAAGGTCAACCGGTATGTCTTCATCATGCAACATCCTAAAAAATAGCTAAGAAAGAGGTCCCGATAACGCAACCAATGATGTAGCCTAGAATTCACTGTAAATGACCCAGGCATGCTGGCACATCACTCAGCCTGAGCTGAGCACTCACCTGAAGCACACAAAGGCACCAGGTCCCTCTTTAGAGTTGTTTGTCTAGAATGTTAGCATGATAGTGCATATGTATATTCAGATTCATAACCAATAGTAAACAATCCACAATGCATAAACCAGATCTAGATCTTAGAATTTATATAAGATGAACTAAACAATGACTATAACAAGATTTACCATACAAGAACTAGTTTCAGTCATGTTCAACACCATTATCCAGCAAATATGATCCATTTTATTAAATACTGTAAACACAAAGAAGCTTCATACATTATAAAGGTATCTCCAAGAGTCATGCATGCGAAAAAACCAACAACATAACTCTACAATAATTGACACCCCTTAACCGTGCAAATCAATACATATATATAGGGGTGGGGACTTTCCCTTCACCACCCATGCACTTTCTCAAAATAGGCCACATGCTAAATAATATCCATGCACCTTTACAAAAGGATGCAAAACCATGCAAGTGTTCTAACAATAGACTTCCTATAGTTAACTCTGAGTAGAAATCCTATTATTAGCCTAAACTATGCATGGTGCTTAGCTGATGCTTATTCCCAAAATACCATTGCATGGACCACAAGTCTTCATGTCTTTGTGTTCCCAACACGCTAACTCCAAAAATATCCTGGAACCCATAAAATTACTAATTTCTGAATTCAAAGTGTTCTGGTGTGCTTGTTTTGCTATTCCTCTGCGCATTTAAATGTGCCTTGCTCCACGTGCACATCCTTTATGTGTCTTAACTTTAGAGAAATATTCCGGACTGATGCTTTAGGATCCTACAAGGGTTTTTATTCCTATCTAAACTAAAAGAAAACTTCCTAGCCTTGTAATGGTGGAAAAAAAAACAAGATATGTAGAATGGGAGTTTCCACAAGATTTTTAACTCCATTACAAAACTTTCTATTTTTAGCAAGTCCTATGTAGGATTGTTATTTATAGTACTTATCACCATTTTCCCTTTCTGATATTTCTTTCTCATTTGGAGTGTTGAAAATGCCGAGGATTCAGTATTTTTAAAAACTTACTATTTTTAGACTTTCACATACTTTCAAACTTTCTATTTTTAGAAAGGGGACTTCTGGGTGTCAAATTGAAATGAAACTAGTCTCAAAAGTTATGTGATTTTTTAAGATGCTCTGTTTCGATTTTCAGATGATTCTCTTATCTATATTAGTGGGAAAATGAGAATTTAATCAAAGAGGGAAGAATATTAAGACAAAATTCATTCCTTAATATATCTAAAAATCATCAACCTCATCATGCACTAAGTGGCTTAGATGAAATTTGATTTTATGAGGAACATTCACTCCAAATTTCAGTAATTTGGATTGCTAAATCACTGGGAAAATGGAAATTTCTTGAAAGAGGGTAGAATACTAAGAGAAAAATCAGTCCTCCGTATCTCTAAAAATTATCTGATCACCTTGTTAGAGATGCCTCAATCAAAATCCAATTTTATGAGGATCGTCTACTCTAAAATTTAGACAATTCGGCTCACCGAGTCACTGGGAAATTGCAAGTATATTTTAATTTGTTCTATGAAAAAGTGGAGTTCATGGCTAGAAAAAATAATTCATCAACAACATCTGAATGGTGGGGTCACATTCCATGAATCATAGTTCATCATGAAGGTGTTTTTTAATGGAGTGCACCGACGAAGTTTTACGGAGATCAAGTGCCCAAATTGAGAGATATGGGAAAAAATTTGTTTATAAAATTGATGTTTTGAGAGTGATTGTAGAAGCATGAATATAAATTAATGGAGGTTGGGAGGAAAAAAGTTAACTTTAATGCTTTAAATGGTTAAGTTTTTTGAGGGGAGGAGTTAGTTTGATTTCCATTTAACTTTTAACCCACATGTGACCATAATTACCTAACTGGGGTTGAAGGGGGGTCACAATTTTGTGTCCCCCTTGTCAAATTTGAACCATTAGGGACATAAGGTATAGATGAATTGAAAAGGTAGGAACTGAGAGATTGTATGGTGAAGGGAATGAGAACTGGGGCTTAAATCTGGTTTTTAGGAGCTAACTGAGTGTTTTCTTATGACCAGGGGCTAACATGGGTGAAGAAGGTCACAATTTTGTGTTCCCCTTGTCCCCCTTTCACATTTGGGGACATATGGGATAGAAGGGTGTTCAAAGTGTGACCTGGGAGAGAGGGGGTTACACTTTTGTGTCCCCATTGTCCCTCTTGCACCTTATGAGATAGATGGGATAACTGGGAGGAAAAAGTATGACCATGAGCTTGATGGAGGAGAGGGGTGTCACAATCTTGTGTCCCCATTGTCCCCCTTTCAAGTTAGGGGAAATAGGGGACAAACAGGTGTCCAAAGTGTGAATTTTCCATTTTAGGAAAGCAGATTTTGCCTTTCAAGTCCAAATTGGGACACCTGAATTGATATTTTCATTCTAAGAGCATAGGAAAGTGTTGTGGGATCAAATATTATATGAATTTGAATCCAAAAAACTTTATAAAATCATTGGAACCATTATTGAGACCCAATTATTCCTAAAATTTCATTTTTATGCCATGTTTCATCTTGAACTGAGAGGAGTAGCTGTTATGTTCTGAATTACCTTAGGAAATATTTGAGCCTTGGAATAAAGTTTATATTTATATCTTATAGAGGATTAAAAGGTATTTATTATAATTATTTTTTCCTCGTAACTCCTTTTTTAACTCCCAAAATCATCTGGAGAAGTCATCTTTCACCGTTGGAGCTTTCATTCCTCGTACCCAAAATGACCCAGTTTCGCACAAGTTGTTTCTAAATAAAATTTTCTTGACAAAATTTCCATAAACCAACTTAGAAATATTAAATTATCTCTGAAACCACCCCTATATGATTTATATTTTTCCCAAAGGCTTCAGTAGGGTTTTTACCAGCTACAGAATGACTAAAAATGACCTTTTTAGGCGTTTGGAGGAAGTTGTCATTCGTTGAATCTTAATAAGTGCATTAATCTCATTAGGAACTCTTCCCTACACACTAAAACACATTTAAAAAATATTGTTAGCACTTTCATCTGAGCCCGAGTGAGGGTGTAACTTAGGGAAAGCTAGCTAGAGGAAGGATGCACAATAAACGGGAAACATGGTTTTCAATTATGGGCTTAGTTGTTATGACCAACAGTTTAAAATTTTCATGCTAGACATTTTGCATGACAACAAGTAAATAAATAAGTATTAACTATATATTTTAAAGAAAATATTTTCCCTATTTTTAAAAGCCATCCATTTTGAAAATGGGGGGGGGGGTTAAGCAGTAATAGGTCATGTAATGGAAATTCCATTTAGTACAACTAAAAATGGAGGGGGATGGCCTTGATTTGTCTTTCCCCAAGAGACATTTTATATCAAGTAACAAGTTGAGATATATTGGTTTGGAATTGTAAGTACATAAACTAAGTAACTCCAAGTGCTTAGATACCCTCTTCCTTGGGTCATATTTTCTTAGAGGATGCTAAGGAAACTTAAAGGAGTTTCTATGGAAAGTTGTAGCCTTGAGAGATGGAAATCTCTTAATTTCTCTACATACCACTACCAAAGACAAGGAAGGATGGGTTTTGAGTTTCTACTCCTTACATATATTAGCAATTCCATTACAAATTTGGAATTCAATCTCATGTTTAGCCAAATTTTCAGGTACATAGTAATGTAATTGTAATGGTGGAGTAAGAAACCCCTCAATCATAATCACTATGTATTTGGGGTAAAAGAAATACAACATGAAAGAAAACAAAAGTGCAAGCTCTAAAGTGTGAACAATTTAAATAGTGTGAGACTTTGAACTTTTTGAAGTGTGAGTGATGCATAATTTCCAACTGTGATAAAACTTTAAAGTGTGAGTGTAAGGATTATGAAGTAATCAAGTGCAAGCCCTCACAAAAATGAAGTGTGAGTACCAAAATTTCAAAGTGTGAGTACTAAATAAATCATAAATATAGAAACTTAGTCTAATAAATGTGAGTGCTAAGAGATTTCAAAATGAGGTTACTAAAATAATTAATTAGGAAAATAAGAGACATTTTAAATATTAAAGGTAAATAGCTAAGTATTAACTATCTTTTTAAAGCAAAAGGGTCCCTATTTTAAAAAGGAAACCATTTTAAAAATGGGGGGGGGGGGGGTTAACCAGTAACATGCCATGCAATGGGAATTCCATTTGGTATAATTAAAATTGGAGGGGGATGGCCTTGTATTTTATTTCCCCAGAAGACATTTGAGGTTGAGTAACAAGATGAGATAGATTAGTTTGGAATTCTAAGTATTTATTTGTAGTTATGGTTTGTTTTTGGCTTAGGCAGTCAAGGAGATACATGATGAGTCAGGTAGAATCTGTAGTGAGAGGGATATTGGTATTATTAGTTGGATTGGAATTACATCCATTTAGAGAAGGATTAATATGGTTGATATCAACATCCAAATTATGAGAAATATAGTCCTCAAGACACTTGCATAACATTTCATGAAACTCACCTATGTACTAAAAAAACTATCATATAAATTTATGTATAACAAGGGTATGATGAGATTTAGGAGCATCTTCATGTTCCCCTTCTTATTCAGTATAGAGGACAAAATTTTGTGTGTTGGATATGGGTTGTATATTTCAAGGTGGAGGATTTGAGTTCTTAACATTAGTTCTTTTGGGAATAAAAGCAATATAATACAAAACTATAGTTAGAAGTCCATCATTTTGAGAGTTATTAAGAATGATAAGAATGGATCAACTGAATATGTAATATAATCACTGAATAATTCCTCCATGATGAAGTGAATATACTTGGAGGATACTTACTAGATGTGCTTTATTGATGGTATCATCCATGTAGTAATATTTCATAGGTGTTGGTGGCATTGCATAAAACATATTTTCATCATTGTCTTGTATGGAAGGTAATAAATAGCCTAATGGCCACTTATATACAATGCTCATTATGTTTATTAAACAAAATGTAATAAAATTTGAGCTTAGTAAGCAGTAGGCTTAGAATTTCATCTTGGAAAATCTAACCATAATAATGGAGCTTAGATCAATTATCATGAAAATCATTACTAAATATCTTGTCTAGAATGCAATAACTAGCCTATTGGTTGTTAATAAAATATGTTCATTATGTTTCATCAAAGTAATGCAATAAAAATTGAGCTTAATGAATGATAGGCTTGGAATATCATGTCAGAATATATAACCATAGTAATGTAGCTTACCTATAGATAAGCACTATCTTTTATGCAATCTGTCAAGAAATATGTGTATTCTCCACATTTGCTATTATACAAGATTATATTACTATAAAAAATTAATGTAATATATTTAGAGCTTAGGGGTCGCTAGGAAATGCCTTAACTTGTGTCGACACAGAATCCCACACATATTACTATTTTAATATGTTTTCAGTATGTTGTTTATATGCGTGAATCACAAGTAAGAAAAGTATTCACTCGTGACACAATACTTTTCCCATCTTCTTGTTTTGATTATTTCTATTATATTTCTCTCTCACACTTATCATTAATGTAACTAGTTCTGTTCAGGTTGCAAGGATCTCTGTTTGTCAGTATTTTCACATCTGTCGTAATGTATTTCAGGACACTAGCTTTCATTCTAGACACTAGTGCCTAGGTGCTCCTATCCATTCTAGGTGCTCATATCCTCTTTGTTATTTTTATACTTTTTGACATTTTTGGATGGCCTTTTTAGTTTTCTTATCCCTATCTCAATATCATGGTTAGTGTTTTGGGTCATTAGTGTTGAAATTAAAACAAGAGATCCATATATATACACAACATACACACTATTATTCTGGCTGAAAATTCTAAGGGGAAATATCATCTACATACTTATCACTACCATTACAAGGGACAACATATTTGGGCTACATACATTGCACAAGAAGGGTAAGTTCTCAATTCCATATCACATATTTTCATTTTATTTAGCCATATCCTGTTATCTTAGCATCATTGGCGTGAGGGAAACCTAAGGACACTATTAGAAACACAAGCACAATGAACTTCATGGAGTCTAGAATGCTGAAAGTGGATATGCACAAATTTGATGGTAAATATCCCTTGAATTAGATAAATCAAATGGAGAACTTCTTTGAGCTACATCAAACACCATCAGGACAAAAGGTGACATTGGCATCCCTATATCTTGAACTAGACCAATTCGTTTGGTATCGATGGTTATGTGCTCAGAGGCAGAAGAATGGTCTCGGTGTCACTTGGAAATTTTTTACCGAGGATTTGCAATTGCACTATAGTTCTAGTGTTTCAGAGAACTACTTTAGTCAATTAGCAAAGTTACAACAAACAAGATCAGTCAAAGATTATGTGCATCAATTCCATAACCTATCTTTAAGGGTGAAGAATATACTAGAAGAGAATCTGAATGACCTATTTCTTGGGGGTCTTAAGGACCACATCGAGCATGAGGTATGTATGTTTAATCCACTCAAGCTTTATGATTCTATTATCATGGCATGTCAATCAGAGGAAAAATTTCTTTGTATTAGGAGGCTTCCTTTCATTAATACCAGAGATCGTAGTATCTCTTCCCCTTCATTTGCTAGGCCAATTAAACTGACTCCTCAAAAAATGGAAGAAAAAAGAGCAAAAGGATTATGTTTTAACTATGATAGCAAATATGGACCAGGACACAAATGTGCTGAGAAGAAGTTGTTCTATATTGACGGAGGTAATGAGGATGATGAGGATGCTGAAATTATAGGAGAGGCTGAGGAACTAGTAGAAGATGAAGTAGAGGATCACCAACCTACAATTTATTGCCATGCATTATCAGGTATTAGTACTCCTCAAACACTCAAGGTTATTGGTCATCTCAAAAAATAGAAGGTGACAATGATGATTAACTCAAGGAGTACTCATAACTTCATAAATAGTAAGTTAGCTTCCCACCTCAATTGTTTTGTTCACCCAACTCTAGAAATGTAAGTTATGATTATGGATGGTGGGATAGTTAAGTGCACAAGAAAGTTCCACAGTATCAAGATTTCTATGGGAGACTACATGTTAGACTCACCTATGTTTGCTATTTCTATGGGAGGGGAAGATATTGTTTTGGGTGTCTAATGGCTCACAACCTTAGGTACTATAAAGATGAATTTCCAAGAATTGTTCATGCGATTTCATTCAGATGGAAGGACAATACAATTGAATGGGATCGTAGCTAAGTCTCCACAGATTATTATCTCTCATCAGATGTAGAAGGTTCTTAGAAAAGGAGTAGATGGATTTATAGCAAAGTTATTTTCCATAGAAGTACAACATACAAAGTCTTCAATGCCACCTGATCTTCAGAAGATTGTTAATACTCACTCATCTATTTTTGATGCAATTCCAAAGGGACTACCACTAGTTAGGGATAATGATCATGCCATTCAGTTGATTCCAGGGAGCCAAACACCTAACATCAGACCACATAGATACCCATATTCCCAGAAAAGTGAGATCGAGAAAATGGTTTAGGAAATGTTGAAGGTAGGTATCATCAGGCCTAGCCAGAGAGCATATTCTTCACCAGTGGTCAATGTACGTAAGAAGGATGAATCATGTAGGATGTGTCCAGATTACCAAGAACTCAACAAGTACACCATCAAAGATAAGTTTCTTGATGAATTACATGGTGCTATTTATTTCAAAAAATTAGATAATCTTTGGTTCAGAGGTACCATCAAATTAGAATAAAAGAGGAAGATGTTCATAAAGGCGTCACATTGTATCCCATGAAGGCGTCAAAGTTGATCCTCAGAAGATCAAAGGTATGGTGGAATGGCCAAGGCCCAAAACTCTAAAAAATATTCATGGGTTCCTAGAATTAACAGGGTACTACAGAAGATTTGTGCGGGGATATGGTAGAATAACAACCCCACTCACTACATTTCTAAATAAGGATTCCTTCCATTGGACAGACTTAGCCACTAAATCCTTTGAGCAGCTGAAGGAAGCCTTGTGCAGTACCCCATTTTTGGCTACTCCCAACTTCTCAAAAACCTTTATTCTTGAATGTGACGCTTCAAGATCAGGATTGGGAGCAGTTCTAATGCAAGAAGGAAGACCAATTTCATTTGAGAGTTGCCAATTCAAATGAAAAGATCTTCTCAAACCTATATATGAGAAAGAAATGATGGCTATTCTTCATGCGGTCAAGCAATGGAGGCCCTATCTCATGGGTAGACACTTCAAGGTAAAAACTAATCATGATAGTCTCAAATACTTTTTAGAGAAAAGGTTATCATCAGAGGAACAAAAAAAGTGGGTAACAAAAATGTTGGGTTATGATTTTTAAATCATATACAAAAAAGGTAAAGAAAATGTAGTAGCTGATGTGTTGTCTAGAAGGGATACATTTGTAGATGCCTTACTATGTGGAATGTCCATGTTGATGGCCGATTGGGTGGATGAAGCAAGATTGGAATGGGATCAAGACAAGGATACACAATCTCTAATACAAAATATCAAGCAAGGATCTATGACATCTAAAGAATTTGAGTGGAAAGGTAATGCCCTATGGTACAAGGACATGTTATACTTGACAAAAGATTCTGAGTTGAAGCATAAGATTGTTGCAGAGCTACATGCCTCACTTGTTGGAGGAAACTATGGGTTTTTGAAGACATATCATAGAATAAAAAGAGAATTATTTTGGGAAGGACTCAAGGGGGATGTAAAATTTTTTGTATCAGAGTGTTTAGTGTACCAACACAATAAGGGGGAAACAATTAAGACACTAGGTCTGTTGCAACCCTTACCAATTCCTAGCCAGAGATGGGAGGAGGTTTCTATGGATTTCATCACCGGATTGCCTTGTTTAGAGGGTAAGAATGTTATTTTCATGATTGCGGATAGGATCACAAAATATGCCCATTTTTGTGCCCTATCACATCCATTTGTAGCTAGTACAGTCACAACTATTTTTTTGGAGACAGTTCAAAGGCTACATGGAACCCCAAAGATAATTGTAAGTGATCATGATCCTATTTTCACAAGTAATTTTTGGACAGAATTATTTTCATGTTTGGGTACTCAGCTAGCTCATAGTTCATCTTATCATCCTCAAAGTGATGGGCAAATGGGTATCTACGTTGTTTTGTATCAGATAAGTAGGAAAGGTGGATTAGATGGCTACCACTTGCAGAATGGTGGTATAACACATCTTTTCATACCTCTTCTCAAATGACCCCTTTTTTAACATTATATGGTTACCATCCACCTTCTATCACTTCCTCCTTGAGGGTGCAAACTAAGGTCAGAGATGTTGAGGAACACATTCAACATCAACAACAAGTTTTGGCTAGTTTGAAGGAGAATTTAGCATTAGCACAAAACAAGATGAAACAACAAGTAGATAAACATCGTATTGAAAGACATTTTGAAATTGGTGACTGGGTTTTTGTATGTCTCCAACCTTACAAACAGATGTCTCTAAAGCAACGGAAAAAGGACAACAAACTTGCTCCTAAATACTATGGCCCTTATCAGGTTCTACATAAAATTGGCAGTGTTGCTTATAAACTAGAGTTGCCTCCATCTTCAGACATACACCCAGTATTCCATGTTTCATGCCTAAAGAAGGTTATTGGAAAGAAATTTGAAGCCCAGACAGAGTTACCAGAACTTGGTGAGGAAGGAAGAATCATTTTGGATCTAGAGAAGATTCTACAAACACGTACTAAGAGGCTGAGAACCAAAGACATTAAGGAATATCTTATCAAGTGGAAGAATTTGAGCATAGAAGATGCAACCTGGGAGGATGAAGGTTTTCTGAAGCAACATCCAGGATTATTCAACATTGAGGACAACGTTAGTTTGAAGGGGCAGGGCATGCTACACCCTTAACCTATTACTTGTATTAGGATATGAGTAGTCGACTTGTGGCTTACCATATCATTTTATTATATCATTTATACTTTATCATCCTTAATAGGTCGGCCTTGGTGATGACCATAACATATGAATAGTATATATAAGGGATTGTAGGTAGTAGTTCATTATCATTTGAGCATTTGAGTCTTATTATATGGTTTGGAGGTTACCCCCTCAAAGTGGTGAAGCTATTATAATTGCATATTGAAATCATTATTATGAAATATTGTGTTATTTGGTGTGAGAGTTAATTATTAAAGTTACAGGTACTTCAAAACTCATTATTTCTGCATGTTAAATACATTTAATTATGTGATTGAGTTGTTTATTTCATTATACAATCAATATCCATCATACAAGTTAAAGAAGTATACAACTCAAGTTACAGAAATTAAATGTTATTTATTCATGAAGAAATACAATGTTTCCCACACAAGCCGTGGGATGTAACTCATAACTACTGAAGAAAGAATTACATGTGCATGAAGTTAAAAGTAAAAGAGTATAGAAGAAACCCATCATTTCCTTGGGTTTTCTTCTCTTTCTTCTTCACTTCAGTTCCATCTCCATCATTTTTCATGCTCTCCAGACAGCTACAATGTACCTAAAAAATGAAAAGAAAAGGCATCAATATTGAGCTCAGGGTTTGATCTATACTCATGTACTATCTAACTACATGCAAGATGGCTTTATTATTACCAGAAGCATAAGGTATATAAAAAGACAGATATAAAATTGATAGAGAAATATTCTACAGTAGTAGATATGATTCAAAGAATCATTTCAAAAAAGAAAGAGAAAGAAAAAACTATGGAACATAAGAGAGGCCAAAAAGCCTAATTATTTTCTAACTATTTTCTTAAGTGTGCAGGTACAGGTACAGTAGAAAAGCAAAAATATTTTCATAAATGTAAACTAAAAGATAAATATTTCATAAAAATCTAGATTCTAAAGTTTATACTTCATCCAAGAAAAGTACTCTAAATGCAATTGAATATAACAAATTACATAATCAATTTGTGATCACTAATGATACCAAGAACTCAAAATGATCAATGTAAAGAGAAGAATTACTTGTAGAACAAAAGCCAAACTTAAATTTTGATACATAAAATGACAACTTAAATAAAAGAAGATAAAGGTTTATCAAATACTAGATAACAGATATAAAGGACCAAATTCACATTTCAAAGTAACTATGTTTCCAAATTGGAAAAAAGGATTCAGTCAAATGCTCAAGACATTAACCTAGCAAATTAATTATAAACAAGCAAGGTGTCTTATGAATTCAAAAAATTCATAGAAAAGGAAAAGAAAGTAACAACTGTAAAGATCATCTTACAAAAGTACAGATCAAAAGTATCCTTGAAATTTTACTTACCATTAGTGAAAAATGATAATCATCAATGGTAACACTTTCAGGAGCATAATGTCTTTTCAAGACTGCTACATCCATATAAGCAGTTTATAGATAAGACAGGTGATTCCAGTTCTGAAATAAGGATAAGTTAGATTTAGCATGAATGAAAATGAGGATTAAGTGGAAATAATGAATAAATAAGAATTAGCACATAAATGAAGATTGAATCACAAATTTAAGTTTCAATGAAGAGAAATATAAGTTCTATTATGAAAGAGTTTTACATCAGTTCATATCATAGAAACTATTAAATACATAGATGTGCTGAATTATGGCATAACGGTAATATAAAAGGAAGTCAAACAAATTTCAACTTCTAAATGCCATATAATTATTCACAAGCATATTTTTACAAGGACTCCAAAAGATACATGATTCAAATTTCATTTATGCATGGAATTAAAATAGAAATCATTACAAGTGTATCATCAAACAAAAATTCTCACGAAATACATGAAATGATACTATCAGATTAGAGTATTTTTGAGCATTGTCAAAGAATTTTCCACAAAGAAGGAAGTCAAAGTTTAATAAAAAGATATTAAGTGTATAGGTTTTCAAGTTTCCAGATATGCAAAAGCAGGTATAGTTTGAACAAACTCAATGTAGAAGAACTTCTCATTGGATTCAATTTTCATTTAGAATTCAAAATCAATTCATTTAAGATGATCATATAAGAATTCAAAACTGAATACAAAAAAATAACCATTCAACTAGAAATCAAATAATCACGTACCTTGTGGAAGAAACAAATTTCCAAATTTTTTCAAACATCCATTTACATGAAATAGGATTTCAAAGGAAAGACAACCAGTCATGAGTTTCAGAGTCATTTCAGAAGGATCATCATTAGATGCATTTACAACAACATTATGAAGTAAAATACAGGTTTACTTAAAATGATATAGAGTCCAATCATTATTACAAAACCAGGTTATCATACATAAAAGTTAAAAGATCACTTCAAAACATAGCTGCAATTGACCACCGATCAAAAAAGTAAAAATATCACGAGTTCTTACTTGTGTCGGAAGAAACAGAATGAATAAGTAAACTTTTAAAGTACAATAGCTAGATAAACAATGAGAAAACTGATATGAAATCAAATACAGCAATAAGAATCAGATAAGGGTTTCAAATGTTTCAGAAGACATAAAAGAAATTAAACAAAGCTTTAGATCATCAAAAATTTAAAATCACAAAAGTAACAAAGTTTTTGAAGTTTTCCAAAAGAACTTAGAAATCCATTCAACAATTATGCAAAATTAGATTCAGGTCCTATATTATTTCAAAGTGAACTTCACAAGAATGGGTCAAAAATGATGCAAGCCCAGTACAAGTTTTAAATGAAGTAACCATTGATATTTTCGGATCAAAAAAATTCAAGTGACTCCCATCAAAAAAATTATTTCGTCAAGATAAAACAGTTCTCAGAATGAAACAAAAATTAGAAATCATTAATGAAACTACAAGACTTAGAATCAAATCAATTTTAAAAATACAACAAGAAATTACCCTCAATAATGGTGTCTAAATTAAACATAAGAGATCAATTGAGCTCGAAATAAATGGAATCAAAATCAAGAAAACAGAATTATTCGAGTTTAAAATTTGCACATGATATACCAAGCTCAGGTCAGGATAAAATAATGCATGGCCATGAATAGTTCAAAGATTCAGGCAGAGTCTAAATTTCAAAGCTATATGAATAAAAAGAGTTCAATATGTAAATGGGACTCAAAATTCAACAAACATAAATAAAAACGAGACTAATCAGAAAGGGAAACTCTTGCAAATATGGTAAATGGGTATGTATTTCAAAGAAAAAAGAGTTCAAATAGTAACACAGTGATAGAATGACACAAATCCATATTCAAAAGTTACAGTATTTCCAAAAACTTCCACAGAAGAAAGTAAGATGCCCAAATGGAAATGGAATGATAAGCTTGACTTACCTAGATTCATGGTGGCCACAAGACCTTGAAGAGAGCTCGACTTAAGTGAAGACAAATAATTGAAGATATTTCTATTCAAAGTCATCCCGCTTTCATAAAATACAGAAGTAGAAGACACATATAAAAATTAAAAACCAAAGGGAAAACCCATTTTCATTTTATAGTAAATTTCAAGGAAACAAAATATGAGCTCAGAAATGACAAAAATCACCTTCAAAAGAGGTTATAGAAATCAATGAACTAAAATCTCAGTAAACAAGCTTACATGGCAAGAATCTCTCATAGCTCAAACCAATCAAAAAATCATGAAGATACACTTCAACCCTCGCAGAACTATACAGAGATGAAAAACCAAAGAAACTGAGCTCTAAAAATCTATAAATCGCGGATGCTAAAAATACCACAAATCGTGAGTTAAACAGAGCTTTAAAACAACAGAACCTCCTCAAACCAAAGAAAATACAATTAAACAAGATCTCAAAAGCTATCATTAATGGTGGCCCTTTAGATTTCAGAGCTCACAGAGAGTAAAAACTGACATCAAAAATCTGATTCGAAGCTATCAAATGATAATGGCGGCCTGAAATAATTTTTCCAGGGCTTCGCCCACAAAATAAAAATGATTCAAAGTGAACAATGAATTAGGGATTGATACTTGTTTTATCATCAACTCAACCTCATGCCAATATAACTCGACCTGAGTAAAAGATCAACGGTTGAGAGATTACAAAGTACCAAGATCGATGGTGTAGATCCAAAAATTCATAGGCCAACTACCAAAGTAAAATTTGATCGGTGTAGATCAAGTCAGTACCAAGATCAAATTTTACAAGGACCCAATTCAATGATCAATCTTACCACAATATCAATGAAAACTCTATACTAAAATAATCAATGATTCAGAGACAATACAAAGTACCATGATCTACGATTCACATCCAAATCCATAGTTCAACCTACCCCTCAATTGGATCAGAGCCATCAATGGTCATGGATATCAAATATATAAAAGATCAATGGTCTGCATGAATTAGTCAAAGTTAGATTCATGAAAACTTCTGATACAACCTGGGTTCAAAATAATGCAATGTGTCAAACTCCAATGTAACCCTAACTCCATTGGATTTATCAATTTCCACTGACAAAATCAAATGGGTCAAGTCATCATTGGAGGGGGCCAGCCCAATTATTCTAAATCATCATTTTCATTGACCCTTAAAAGGTCTAAAATCATGGTGCATACATATCAAAATGACAACACAATGAAAAGTTATGATGATTATCTAAAAGGAGTCAGATTATATGTAAATTCAAAAGGGTCTAAAAATAAATATTATGTGTTATGTAATGAAGGTGGAATGATACATGGTTAGGATAGATGTAATGTTAAGGTAATAGAATTATATACCTCAAACTTTCCAAAGTATACCTCAAACTTACTAAGGTGATCCCGTACAAAGGTCAAACAAGAAGTTTCTATTACTACAGGATGCACAAATGACCTTCAAAAATACCTTACAAAGACAAAGGTTATAAGACATGTGACAGGTGGTCCCCACATGGTAAACATGAATTATTATGCCAAAGGAAATCAAATACATTATTTGCTTGCATGAGGGTACCTTTTACATGTTAGCCACTAGAAGATAGGAAAAATATGATCATTTATCATGCAAATTAAGACAAAATGGAGTATGTGCACATATGTCAACATCAGAGCCTGCAGTGGTCCCCACACATTGGGTGAATATTTTTCTAAGTATTGAAAATAAAAGAAAATTTTTTGCTCACACAGGTAGATTAAATTTGTGCATGTGCATCCAAAGGGGTAGAATTAAAGAATGCCTAAAATATCATTGCAAGTGGATCAAGTTGCAAGTGTCACATCAAGCAGAAGAAGACAAAGATTGCATGCACATTGGAGGAGACTTACACAACAAGCAAGGGCTATTATTAGCCAAATTATTCATCCTATTTTATTAAAAATAGATCAGTCAACTGCACTTGGACTGAAATTTATTTTTGTAACTAAGGCTATTAATGCCTCATTGTAATCAACATGTCTATTTTTATTCCTTTATTTATTCATGATAAAGGGGTAAAATTAGCATGCATGGGTGAGTACAAATTTTAGCCTATTTTTAGGATGGGATGGGTGAATAATCTTGCTATATATTGTGTGCAATTGCAAGGCACAAGGAGGAATTTTTGGACATAGGAGTGCTGAAGAAATTTTTTCCAGTTTTTCCCCTTGAATGAGAACTGATTTCTGCCTTTCTAATTATTTGCAGTGGTGTGTATATCTCATTAATTCTTGTGAATGTCAAATTCCTTGATTAATCATCTTACCTTGCTACAAATTTAGTAATTTCTGCATAATATTAGTGTGCATGTTTATCTTATTGTGTTGTTGTGATTCATTCCCTCAATACACAAAGTGTTTTTCCTTAATATTCTACTGAAAACTATTGGTTTGTGCATCCAAAATTCATTCTCAATTTGATTGTGCATGTACTCAGTCAAATCCCTCAACAATTTGGTGTATCACCCCATTTTCAATTCATTTACAGTCATCTTTTTATCCTCAAAACCCCAAAAAATTAGTTTAGGATACATTAAAAAGGAACCGACCTTGATACCGGAGACTCGCCTCAACAATAGGTATACCCATAGACCTTAAGTGTTTCCATTGTATCTCTGAAAGTGAGAGATTCAGAACAAGCTTAGAACACTTGCAGTCATCTCTCAACAAGGGTGCACTTTCAAGAGATAATAATAAGTTCACTCATCGAGTGATCTCCAGGGTCAGTCTGACTTCACATATTACATTTCCAATCCAATTTTATGTGTTTGTGAGCTTTTAAAAATATCTAGGGTTTGTGTTGCAGGTTACAGGTACCCTTAGGGATCCAAGTGTGCCTGCACCCCACACATTTTAATTTAATTACTTTAATTAAATTAATGCCATTTACCTCCATACATATTAATTTAATTATTTTAATTAAGTTAATGACCTTTTACCCACACACATATTAATTTAATTATTTACATTAAATTAATTCACTACCCTCACACACCTATTTAATATAATTGCCTTTATTAAATGCACCTCACCTAACCACCCCCATCATTTGACCCATTAACCTAAACCCTAAACCAATATCCTACATAAAACCTAACATTAGACCCATCCCCTCACCTCACATTTAAAAGCCTCCTAAGGTCGGTTTTCACCCCGAGAAAAAGAAGAGACCCTTATCAAATGGCGGAACAACTTCCTAGGAAACTTTTGAACAACCCGAGATATCTCACCCAAACCGATGTCGGTTCACCCTAAACCGATGTCGGTTCACCCTAAACCGATACCGGAATGGACCAAAACCTATTTAGACCCATCCGATGTTAGTTCACCCTAAACCGAAATACTAATGGGTTGATGTTGGTTATACCGGGGCCACCAGATGGGCCTATTTAGGCTTTGTAATTGTTGGTTGAAAAACTTCTGATCTCGAGTTTGATCTCTTTAGACGACGACAACAGAATGAAGATTGATTTGTGATCAACAAAGGCAACCAAATACACTGGCACAACAGTGAAACTTTCTTCCCAGCATCCTCCAACGCAGCAACTTCTTCATTATTCTTCAGACCTGTACCTCACAGAAGAGTAAGTATCCTCCTTCCATCTATTTCATTTTCTTATCATCATCTGTAGTCTTTGTGGTAAAGGAACCTAGTCTTTTACCCTCTGTCCATTCCCTCTCTCCAGTTGCAGCCACCTTCCATACCCAATCATCTTAATACTTTTCCCAATTTCCTATTTGACCTCCTCAGTAGTCTTAAACCTTCGCAACATATCTACACCCCCTCTGTGATCAATCCCCACCTTCTATCCACTCCACTTTTGCCCCAAAACTCCAAAAACCCAGACTGTGTGATTCCACCAGCCCCCGACTTAACCGTCGTCGGTTCTCTCTAACCGTCACCGGTTACAGTAAAACCATCATCGGTTTTATAAAACCATGGTCGGTCTCTGTGTCACCTGATCTCTGCCAGAATAACAACCTGTTTCTGACATATACCTACTTGAACACCTATTTGACCTTCAGATCTGTATCTAACCTAGCCTGTTAGCTCATATTCACCTATAACCAACCTACTTGACCTCTGGATCTCCTTCTAGCCTAGCCTGTTAGATTAGATCTAGCCTATTGCATTTTGTATGAGATGCCTAAATCATATTAAACTACAGTAGGACAATATTTACTTTATTTCAGCATTGAATTGTTTTAAACAGTGGATTGACAGCCATCTAGGAAGTATCACACTTCCAGGATCTAGCACATGCTAGGCAGTCCACTGCATATATTGTTTAACTCTCTTTGGTGGTCTTGTTTTGGTTCTTATACAGGTAGTTCCTCCTAGCCAAAAGGAAGGTCTCACAATCACTTTGATTCAGAATTCAGATACGCGCGCATACAACCTTCAACCATCCCAAACCAGGTATTCCTCTTACCACCTTTACCTTATCTGTTTCGTCAAGTACTTCTCAGAAAACTAAGAAATCAGGTGAAACATTTTGGCATGCCCGGTGGGACCCATTCGGGGTTCCTTGCATCTTTCTTCATTCCTAGGTGAAAAATTGTGTGTGTTTGTTTCCCTTCTAAGTAGCATTCACATTAAAACTTTCTCCTTGGTAACATTCTCTTCTTTCTACTTGCTCCGAAAGACACATTTCTTTTGGTGTATTTAAAAAGAACCTTCTTATTCTTGTTTTCTGCATTTTAGTGAAAGAGCATCCCTCTTCCTCTTCATCTATTTTGTCATCGAATATCATACTTTCGATTTGGGTTTAAAACAAGTGCACTGCATTCTGATTTAGCTCATTAGCTCACATTAATTGAGGGCAACCTATACGCTGGAAGTCATGACCAGCTGATGGTTGACAAATGAATCATAGAAAAGCACTTCTATCCTTTTCTCTTTCTCTGAGTCTTACCAAACCACACAAAAATTCAAAATACATACATTCTTAAACAACATCCTACCTGGAAGAAGTTGTAGGTGATCACACGATCACGGTACAGTGGGCACCCAGCTCGCTGCTCTGTCGAGTCATACTTCAGAGTGAAGCCCGCCCCCACCATAACATTCCTGAAACCTCACCCTTTAGAATTCTTTCTTCGTAGGAAGCCTTCCTCACCAAGAAATTCTATTGTTCTGTTCATAACAGTCAGTCCATACAAATAGCATAAGCTGAACAAACGTAATAGAATAGGCACTCTAGGAACGTTCTTTCTTAGTGTTCTGCTTGATTTGTGTTTTGAGGTGAGAGCTTTCGATCATTATTTTTGTCTTTCCTTGCACACTCCCAATCATAGTCGGTGTATTCTGACTTCGTCTGAGTGTGCCTGGACCACATCTACATCATTCTCAGACTTCTGGGTTTGATTCAACACCAGATTTTTAAATCACAACCATTTTTCTTATTCTCTGTTTCAATTTCACAGTAACCGGCTACGGTTATCTTTAACCGGCATCGGTTTAACCCAACCGGCGTCGGTCTGAAGTCTTCTTGGATACCTATCCAAAAGACACCTATTTCACTTTCTGAGCTGTAAAAGGCTCCTATCACCTTTCATATTGTCGTTACTTCAATCACAGTCACCTTACGTCTCATCCTGTGTGAAAATTGTCAGTCTGGGACCATCATTTAACAGACTGTTGGTTTTTCACAGTAACCGGCACCGGTTAAGCCTAACCGGCATCGGTTTACCTGAACCGGCGTCGGTCACCCTGTGCTATTTTACAGCTCACCAGCTGACCTAATTCACTCACCGTTGACTATTTTCCTAGTTCTGTTGTGTTCTGTGCCATTCAGACATAATACAGTCTTGCCAAATCAGTTCCTACCCACATGGTGCTAACCCGTAGTCAGGAAAGTGCCCTCGTATTTCACACTAGTCGACTACCACTCCCACCTAGCCCTTCACCACCTAGTCCTTCACCACCTTCCATCTCATCATCCATGGATCCCAATCAACCTATCACCATTCCTACAGGTGACACGGAGTTTGCACGACTCCTGGATCAGAATCCCACTGCTTTGAGCCACTACCTCACCCATGCCTCCACTCGAGATGCCTCGGGTCAATTGATCTATGGCATGCCCGTATCCTTATCTCCATCCCTAATGATCACTTCCACCTTGGCTCCACCTCCTACCATGGTGACCTCACCCATTTTATCCCCAGTTGTGTCACAGCTAGGTCCCACGCCAGCTTTGACCGCCACATCCGCCACCTCTATTGCACCCGCAGTCTCCACCATACCTTCATCCACCACCCAAAACATAGCATCATCCACACCTGTTGTCTCATATATACCAGTCGCAATGCTACCACCCTTGGTGTCGGTAACCTCTACCCCATTTCAAAATGTTGTCCTTTCTATTCCCCAATCTCTACCTCCCATCTCTACCAGGGTCACTACGAGTGTCCCACCCTCACATACCTACTACCAGCCACCTCCTGTTTCATCGGTCATTCAGTCCAGGTATATACCCTCTATGTCTGTCTCTCAATTCCCACCTCCTTATTCGACACCACCATACTCTGGAATGTCGTATTCTTCATATGTTCCACAACAACCTCCTTTCACTCTGGGGGGTACCCAATCTTTAGAACCTAACAATGACTTTATCAAGTTAATGATGGACAAGATGCAGACATTAGAAACATCTATTTCTGGCTCCCATAATTCTCTCACCTATGATGAGATTTGTAATGAGCCTATTCACTCATCCATTCCCATTCACCCCTATCTCGTACACTGGGAGATGCCTAAGTTTAACCACTTTAGTAGTAAGGAATACCTGCAATAGCATTTGTAATCTTTCAAACATGGGTGTTATTTAATTTCCCATGATGATTCTTTGCTTTTGTGAACCTTTCCCATGTCCCTAACTGGTCCAGCATTGGACTGGTATAGTGGATTACCTAGACATTCCATCTTCTCATTCAACCAAATAGCCCAAGCCTTCTTGGATCATTTTTTGATTAACGTCGTCAAGAAGGTTACCATGACCGATCTTTATTCCACGCGTCAATATGACGATGAATCTATCACAGATTTTGTCACTCGTTGGCGTAGCCTAATCAACCAACTCACTTTCCAATTACCACAAACTGAACTCATAGAGCTCTTCACATGAGCCTGTGCTAGACATATCTCACCTACCTTACAGGTGCAAACCTTCCAAACATTCGATGAGGCTTTCACCATGGCACGTAAGCTTGAAATTTGTGCCATCGAAGAGAAGAAGATACAATTACGAAACAAGAACTCCTCGTTTAAATCACACGATACTTCCTCTTCCTCGAAACCTCAGATGAGTTATTCCAAAGCCAAGGGAACTGCCAATGCAGTGGTACTTAAGGCTGGCCCTGCCCATCCATCCAATCATGCTAAACCTTCATCCAATCTGTCACAGTCCAAGCCTTCCAATTCAAATGAGAACAAAAGAAATACACCTCAATTGGGGAACCATATTCATCTATTTTAGAAAAGCTTATTAAAGCTAATGCCATCACCCTTCCTCCTATCAAACCACATACTGGTTTTGACCCCTCTTGCCCCATACCAGGTTGGTACAAGGAAAATGACTACTGTAACTATCACCGTGTAAATGGTCACAGTGAAAGTAATTGTATCACCTTTAAAAACATTGTTCAGGGAATGCTCGAGAGTGGCAAGTTAGTCCTGGATAACCCTAATGCACCTGCCAATCAAGACCTTCATATATTCAAGAAACCATTCCCTAACCATTCCCCATCTAATGATCAAACTGGTGATGCCTCACACAATGAAAGTAATACACGTGAGGTACATGTTATCTTTACCGACTCACCACTTGATTCCCAAATATCTCCTATCCCCTCCATCGAGGAAATCCTAGCCCGAAATCCTCTACCCACACAGGAACCTACTTTATCCATTCCTCTACCCATAGAGGAAAGCCCTTCACCTCCCCGTACACCTGCGGAGGAGTCTCTCGTTAGCACCGATATCATTTCCCCTTCAGCTTCCCTACCCAGTGAGCCACTACCAATTGTACCTCCTCCACCCACAGAGGAGTACCCATCGTCTTCTCCACCTATTCAGGATCCAATAGATTTGTCGTTACCACTCGGTGACCATTCTCCATCAGCTACCCAAGATCTTGCCGACCTACTTTCGGCTCTCTTACCTACAGAGGCCAAAGCCAATGAATTCCCTATTTCTCAGACACATTTTATGGGAATCACCACTCGCTCCACATCTACCTCATCTACCACAGTGTCGTTCTCACGTTTGGCCGACCGCCTGGACTATGTTGATAGGTCTTCACTTTGGGGGCGTCTCTTACTCCCGGTCTCGACCCAAATGCAATCATCTTCCACTGACACTTCTACCATTTATCTGAAGATGTTTCAACAACCCAAACCACACATGAACATAACTCTCGATACATCTTCTATTGCATCATCCTCATCTATACCCGCCCCTCTACTTGCTAGCCGACGTGTTCCAACACCATCTCTTGTATCTAAACCCACTAGTGTTCTAGGGGTCACACCCACATCAAACCTTGCACATCCTCCTATCAGGATACACTTGACCACATCTTCCCATATACCTATTGAACCAATCCCTCAACCTAAATGAAAAACCCAACCTTCTAATCCGCATGCACCGACCTCACCAACTACACCTTTATCACCTTCACCCCTACCATCCATCTTGGGACCTCACCCCTCTACCTTAACAAAATCTACTCTCTCCAGGGGTAAACCTAAAATTCCCTTGACCCCTTCACCACAGCCTGCAGCTCTACCTAGGTGAACCTTGCATCCTTCATCACCATCTATAACTTCTTTGCCTCCTATACCACCATTACCTTCTATACCTCCTTCACTACCTATGACATTTTCTTCCACCTCACTTGTACCTCCCTCTCGACCTCAACCAACACCTACCACCACACCTCAGTTGTCCCCTTGGGTCACTCATCCTCTCCCACCATCTGCCTTGCCATCTACATCACGTGCTCCCCCTACACCTCTACCTAAGAAAAAGCACCAAAAATAAAAAAAACTGTTAATTTCCAAAGAGGTGGTTAAACCTACCCCTCTTTCTGTTGCTGCACCTACACCAAAGAAAGTACAACCCAAATCCAAGACTGCATCACCTCTACTACCACCACAACTACCCAATCTTCCAACCAAACCTACTTTCACTTCGCATTGTGATCCACTGGTGGGATCATATGCCACCATCTTGGCTAACCTCCTGGAAAGCTCTGCTATCACCCTCCCTCCTCTTAGACCTTATGACCCTCTTAAACCTAAACCAGAAGGGTTTGATGATACTAAAATTTGTGCTTACCATCGTGTGCCAGGACATGATGTTGAGAACTGTAAGGGTCTAAAGGCTGCCCTCATTCAATTATGTCCTTCTGACCCCAATTTTGATGATGATGACCTCCTGGATGATGAACCTATTTCACCCTCACCACCTTCTTCACATCTTCCTCCTACACCTATACCACAACCTCCATCTTCACGCCTCGACCTTTCTTTCCATCTCCAAAATTTGAAATTAACATGGTTCGCATCAGAGAACTTGCCATGCCTCCACCGAAATGTCATTGTTGCCCAACTCACCTCACAAGGCTTTTCTCCTCCAGTAGGTTTTTACCCGTCATGTCGTTATACCACTTACCCTACACCTTCTCCAATTTCCAACTTCCCTCAAATCAACATGGTACATGTCACTACAGTGCACAAAGGGAAAAGAAAAGGTAGCTGACCCACCGACCAATCCTATACCCAACATACCATCTGCACCCCTACCTAAAATAACTATCCATGGCCCCACATACCCCATTTCTAATGGGGTCACACATCGCACCATGCTCAAACAACTACACCAATCTCCCCTCAAAATGTCCTTATACGATCTCATCCAAACCTCAGAGTCACATCGTCAAGCCCTCATGGAGGTCCTTCAATCTATTGAGGTTTTACCTAATGACCCCACACCTGTAGCATCTATTATCACACCTCATCATGTCACTTCTCTCACCAAATTTCCATCTACCTCATCACCTCCACCTGTTCACCAAGTTGCTATCCTTAGTTTCTCGGATGACGAAATTGTCCCCCACCAAACTGATGACCCAGATCCTACACTTTTCATCTCCATCCATATCGATAATATACGCGTCTGATGTGTTATGATCGATGGGGGTGCTAGCATTAACATCATCTCCTCTCACGCATTCGAACAAATGTGCATACCCAACAACTGCATGCATAAACATCCAGTCATGTTGCATTCATTCAATGATGCTATCACCTCTACACTCGGCACTATCATCCTCCACATTCGTGTGGGTCCCCGTACTATTCCTGAGTTGTTCTACATTTTGGAAGGGGAGTTTCAATACAATTTGTTGCTCGGCAGACCCTGGATTCGTGCCATGGGTTGTGTTCCTTCTACTTTGCACCGATGTGTAAAGTTTGAACATGAAGGACGTTCCTATACCATTCCAGCTGACCCATCACCTTTCAAAACCTGCAACATGCTTTACCAGCCCAATGATGTCCTTGTACCTGTTAAGGCATCTACCTCCCTACCTACATCTTCTTCACACATGACCCCATCCACCAGTGTCGTTGCAACCTCACCTTCACCCAAATCTTCTATTCCCACCGCTGTTGTCACTTCTACCAGTCACACATCAGCTTCCCAACTAACTGACACCTCCACCGATCTAACTTCTAATGCTTCCTCCATTCCAGCCACCAATATATCAACCACTGATCCCTTGGAAGGTGTTTTTCAATGCCTCACTATGGGGGAGTATCACCTGTACAATGTCAATACATTCCTTACTCCACAAGAGTATGGAAACCTTCACCAACATCCTCACTATGATCACCACATAGGCGAGCATCTCCTTTATGGTCCTCCCCACCTCCGTACCCATCTTACCTATGGGGGACTTGATATTTCCACTTATACACCCGAACCACCATCACAAACCTGACCTTTTTCGGCTGACCTTCAGTCACTTACCAACCGCCGCTTTGCTCACACTTTCCTACACCACTGTGCCTGGAAGGGTTTTGGCTTTGGCCTTTATGAGCAAGGTCATCACACCATTATTTCATGTACCACGTGTAAACAAAATGATCGTAGTGGAATCAGTTTTACCAAACTACCTGCCAAAAAGCCCCATATTGAACTCATTGAAGACATTGACCCCTCTCCACCTTCTTCACCTACCCCACCTTCACCACCTTCACCAACGGAGTCGATGGATCCTGAATCTATCCCTCCTACCTTTTTTTTTCATAAATACCATTTCCTTGGGGCCTCTGACCTATCACCATGATGGCGAGGCTCCTTCCTCTCTTCCTTTCTTGTATCCTGATGTGATAGGGGATGATACTCCTTCTATTAATGTCATTCAATGTCAGGATGATGAGTCCATACTCACCTACCTTGGTGCTGAAGACTCTTATATTCACCGGTCGTTACCTTCTGAGATGCAAACAATGTTGAATGAATCGACTATCGAAGTCAACATCCACACTCAGGATGACCCCCACATTCTCAAGATTGGCCAATCTCTGGATGCTGCTGAACAGGAAGCCCTCACTTCTTTTCTTAAAAATCATAGCCATGCTTTCACTTGGTCCTATGCTGACATGCCTGGCATTGATCCCACTATCATGGTCCACAATATTGTAACCATTCCCGATGCCAAACCCGTAAAACAAAAGTTGAGGAAAATGCACCCTCGCATTGCTCTTCTTGTCAAAGAAGAACTTCAATGCCTTCTCTCAGTTTCCTTCATCTTACCCATCGATTACCCCCAATGGATTTCTAACATCATCCCTGTCACTAAGGTGACAGGGGGACTTCGTATTTGCACCGATTTTCATGATCTCAAACTTTCTTGCCCAAAAGATGATTTTTCTCTACCTGGTATTGACCAGTTGGTTGACCTTACCACTGGCCATGAGATGCTATCACTTATGGATAGCTTCTCAAGTTATAACCAAATCTTGCTCGCCCAGAGGATCAACATAAAACCACATTCATTACCCCTTGGGGGACCTTCTGCTATCGAGTCATGCCTTTTGGCCTTAAAAATGTTGGTGCCACCTATCAGCGGGCTATGACCTACATCTTCCATGATATCATGCATCGCATATTGGAAGATTATGTGGATGATCTCTTGGCCAAATCTAAACTTCGGGCTGAGCACCTCACTGTCCTTGAAACCATCTTTGACCACCTCATTAAATATTGTGTTCACCTTCAACCTAAAAAGTGTGTCTTCGCGGTTCTCTCAGGAAAGCTCCTGGGATTTATTGTTTCCTTACGTGGTATAGAAGTTGACCCTGCTAAAGTCAAGGCCATTTTGGAAATGCCTCCACCCACTAACCTTAAACAACTTCGTAGCCTGCAAGGTAAATTGCAATCTATTCGTCGATTTATTTCCCAACTCTCTGACCGTTGTCAACCATTTCATCACCTTCTCAAAAAGGATGTCTCTTTCAAATGGGATGATGACTGCCACAAAGCTTTTGAGGCCTTAAAACAATACCTTCTCCAACCACCCGTACTCATTCCACCTAAAGATGACCAACCCTTCTACCTATACATCTCTGCTACCGATCACTCTTTAGGGGCCATGCTCGCTCATCGTGATGAACAACATAGGGAGCAGGTGGTTTATTACATAAGCCATACCCTTCTGGACTACGAAACCTGATACACTCACCCTGAAAAACTTTTCTTAGCCTTAGTTTTTGTTGCCACCAAACTTCGCCATTACCTACTCAACCACAAAACCTATGTTGTGACCAACACTGACCCCTTACACTTCATGTATGCTAAACCTTACCAAAATCAATGTGCCGCATGTTGGCTCATGCTTCTTGCTGACCTAGACCTTGAATTCATCCACCAAAAATCTATCAAGGGCCAGGCCATTGCTGACCAGCTCGCTGATGTGCCTCTTTCTGGGAATCAATCTTTGAACTTTGATTTCCCTGACGAATCCATTGCTAACCTCTCTTTGGATGATGACCCTTACCAAATGACCTTATTCTTCGATGGTTCCAAATGTCAGTGTGGGGGTGGTGCAGGCATTATCCTCATTCCTCTTGATGGTGAACCCATGCCCTTATCATTCAAACTCGACTTCGAATGCACCAACAATATCACCGAATACGAAGCACTCGTATTGGGTCTCATGACTGCCTATGCCTTAGATGTTAGATCCATTAATATCTTTGGTGACTCTCAACTGGTAGTAAACCAAGTCAATGGTGTTTATCAGTGTCATAATGAAATACTTCAAGAGTACAAATGTTACGTTGGCATCATGTTGACTACCTTTGACCGCTATAAAATTCAAACTGTTCCGCGATCCACCAATAAATTCATGGATACCATGGCCTGCCTCGCTTCCCAAATACCTGCTTCACCTGCCGATTCAGACATCTTTGTTACCATAAAATGCATACGAGACCTTCTTATAAATCTTGTTGTGTTAACCTCGTCTGAACTACCTCACTAAACACACAAGACCTTTGGTATAAGCAGCTTGCGGACTACCTTTCCCTTTCTATATTGCCTCCTGATCTCACACGTAATGGACAACGTGCCTTTCTCAAAAGGCCTCTCGTTATGTCATCATGGGTGGCCTTCTCTATAAATGAGGCTTTGACGGTATTCTCTTACGATGCCTCACCAGCTCTGAAATCCCCTATACCATTAAAGAAGTTCACGATGGCATATGTGGAGGTCACTTCAGTGGCCTTGCTGTTGCTAAATGCATTCTTCGCCTAGGCTATTATTGGCTGACCCTCAATCATGATTGTTGTGACTACGTTAAGCATTGTGTAAAATGCCAACAACATGCCAATCTTCATCACACACCTAGTCATGCCTTACAGGTTGCTCGTGACCTTTGGCCCTTCTCTCAATGGGGTTTGGATCTTGTCAGAGAGATCAATCCTCACTCTTCCCTAAGACATCAATGGATCATCACCGCTACGAATATTACACCAAATGGGTTGAGGTCGTACCCCTCATCTCCACTAAAGCTGAGAAAATATGTGAGTTCATAAATCATCACATTATTTGTCACTTCGGTGTTCCACATCGCCTTATCACTGATAATGGAAAACAATTCAAAAACAAAACTCTACAAAAACTTTGTGATGCCTTCGGTATCCAGCTTAGCTTCTCCTCACCATATTACCCACAAACCAATGGCCAAGCTGAATCCACCAACAAAACCCTAAACAAAATTCTCATGAAAGTGGTTAACGATACTGGGAAGGATTGGCATACGCACATTCCTTTCACTCTTTGGGCATACCGTACTAGTATTCGCACCTCCACTGCTGCCACTCCCTTTTCTCTGGTCTATGGTACCGAGGTTGTTTTGCCTCTCGAAGTCCAGATCCCATCTCTCTGTATCTCTCTTCAAGATATGCTTACTGATGATGACTTTCACCAAGACCGTTTAGCACAACTTGAGTTATTAGATGAACGTCATCTTCATGCTCTCGACCATCTCCAAGTCTACCAAAAATGCATCAAGCATGCCTATGAAAAATGTGTCCATGAATGCACCTTCAAGGTCGGTGATCTTGTCCTCAAGGAAAATCAACACGTAACCAAAGCAGAAAAAAGAAAACGGGGAAAATTTGCTCCTAATTGGCTTGGACCATACATCGTGACCCATGACTATGGATCAGGTGCTTATCACTTGTCTTCACTTGATGGTAAGCCCGAACCTGAGCCCCTCAATGCCTTGCATCTTCGACCATTCTACTATTGACTTCTAGTCCTACATCACTATTTATCTATTTCATGCTCATCCCTTGAGTGCCATTTACCTTTCTCTTTTCCACACCTCATCTCCAATGACTAAACAAGAATCATGTGATTACCCGTCACCCTTTTTCCTTATCTTAAATATGTGCACCATGGCTCTGCACATGGCATGATTCTCATGGATACTTTTCATCTTCTTTTAGATGAGATCCCATGGTCGTTCACCCTTTCCTTCTCAACAAGAACCAAATGCTTCATTATAGTCTAGTCTATGACTTAAAAGCAAAAAAAAATTATTTCCAAAAATAAGGGATTAACTCCTTGAGTCAAACTTCCAATATAAAAGATGAATCCCTCAAAAGGACATCTTCCACCTTCAATTGTCACTATAAGTAGACTACTCCCTCGAAGGACAGCTATAAAAAGCTCACAACTCTCTACATAGTCTATCCAAAAGAGGACTATTTTCTCAAAAATCAAAATTCAGAAGCTTCCCGCATCGATCAGCTTCGCGAAGACCTCAAGGAGACATATATTCATCCCGTATAGACTTCCCGCATCGATCAGTCTATCTAAAAAGTCAAAAAGAAAAGAAAAAGAAAAGTAAACTTTTTCATCATGGACTTGCCTATTGTGATCTTGGATTCTCTTGCCCAAGGCATTTTGCTTCATAACATATGACCTGATTACCTTCACCTCCTCACCCATTGTCTTTTCACTTCATACCTCAAGGGACCTGCTGAACCTATGACATTTGGTGATCATGTGACTATTCTTCACCTTTAGAATAATCAATCATGCAATGTCTTTAGGGTCTTACGTTCACTAGCCTATCTATAGATGTGTTTCATATGTTTTGATCCTTGCCAATCGGGTGGCTTTCTTTCCCCCTCTTATCTTTTCTCTTCTTCATTACCTTTTTGATCTTCCTATATAGGACTAGACCCTCGACACCTGTCTTTTGGGATTTTCTTCTCCCACCTCAATCAACCTAAAATCACCTTTACCTATCTACCTATTCTCCACCCCACCTAATTGACCTTGACCTAATCATACCTATGACCTAAGACCTCAACCCTACCTATCAACCTACCTACCTCTTCTTCTATCTTCTCATATTCTTCCCTAGCTTATGGGAGAACTACATCGGTCTGAGGTCCCTTTTCACTGGGACTATGTAGGCAGCACTTCCAGGGCATGGGGCCCTGGAAGGTTAGCTCGGCCACTCTTTACCCTAACCATTTTCCCCACCTTTACCTGATTTCCTATTCATATCAAAAACCCTTGGAAATCTATCCCATATCCACATCATTCGACCTCATACACACCTCATGTTTCACATACTCTTTTACCACTACCTTTATTTCCCATATTCATCTATAACCCATATTTAAACATTGTACACCATTACATTCATTTGCATTAACATGTATTACCAAAATACCGAAACCGACCTGACTCAATCCATGCCTAAACCAACCTGACTCGATCCATGCCTAAACTGACCTGACTCCATCCATGCCTAAACCAACCTGACTCGATCCATGCCTAAACTGACCTGACTCCATCCATGCCTAAACCAACCTGACTCGATCCATGCCTAAACTGACCTGACTCAATCCATGCCTAAACTGACCACTCGATCCATGCCAACACCTAATCATCATGCCTAACCATACTATTTTTCATCCATATCATATAAGTACCAACTCATATCCATGCCATAATAATGAATCTCATGTATCTCATCATACAATGTACACCGTGTAACAATAATGTGATCTCCTCAAATAATCATCACTCATCTCATGCTATCCTCATACAAAAATAATCATGGCTCGTAGGCCGGTATCATGTACAAAATAAAATAAAAAAATCTCTTCGGCACGCAGGCCAAAATCCAAAAAAAATGATCTCGACACGCAGTATATAGTCCATAACAAGTCAATCCATCTCCCCATCTGATGTAGGGAATGATCTCAATGTGACTCATGTCTCTCCACCCCTCTGGTCCTGGGCACTATCCTGCTGCCACATACCTCACCTAACTCCTGATGGCCCCTCACCTGGGGCTAGCCTCTGCACACTAGTGGCCTCACCATGACCCTATCCCTGGGCTCGCTGGCCCCTGTACTCTCCACACTGTGAGTGCGGGATCTAGTCCTCTCACTGGAGGCTCTATGTCTATGTAGGCATAGGAGGGCACATCATGTACAAATGATCCTGATAATACCGTGCCTCTCTAGGGCATCCCTAAATCTGACCAACTGTCTGTGGAGGTGCCATGGGTCTCCTATACCTGTCCATGCCTGTCAATACAATGGGACCCTATCCCAGAGTCTGCACTGTGCCCTGTGCTAGTCCATAGCAATTAATAGTCTCCCCATATGTATGCATGTGCCTGAATCTAGGCCTGCAAAGTAGTAAGCTCTCGATCCCTATGCTGAAACAGCTAGCTCTGTAGACCCATAACCTCTCCATGCGCTGTGGCCAACTGGCCCTTGTAAGTCCTTGTACCTGCACCTGTAGGCCTCTACCTCCCCCTCACAACCTGACCCTAGCTATCTAGGCCTATCTGTGGCAACCTACATTCTGTACCCATCACCATGACTCTACTTAGCCCCTGGCACCTAAACCCTCTCCCACTGTCAATAAATAGGGTACCCTACCTCATCTCACCCTACCCAACCCTCACCCAAACCTACCCAAACCCATAACACAGCTATCTAACCCTACCCCTACCCACCCAACCTGAACCTATCTACCCTAACCCTTCCCATCTACCCTTAACCCTTTTCCCTCTCACCTAACCCTTCCCCACCTACCCTACTTTCCCACCCTGCCCTTACTCTATTCCCTTTTTTGTCCCAACTTAACCTTAGGTTGCCCGACCCCAGTTATCCCTTGACGACCACGGTCTCCCCTTGACATCGGTCATTGTTCTTGTGACTGGTACCGGTCACTACCCACCGATGTCAGCCATAATTCGACTGATGTCGGTCACTGTCGTGCCACCCGCCACGATTTCCCAACCCTCCTTTTTTCTACTCATTCTACCCACCCAAATCACTCCTTACACCCCTACCTTATTCCTATATTACCCTCTTGCACCTACCCCCTACCCTTCCCATTCCCTTTAAGTCCTATTTTTCCCATTTTGAAATTCTCCCCCCCCCAAACCCCCCATTTTTCATATTTTTCTATATTTTGCATCAAATTAACTAAAAATCAATAAAAAAGGTTCCAAACTTACCCATCCCACTGCCACCATTGTGGTGGAACCTCTGGCCTCTGTGCACACGCTCCTCCGATCCCTCTCCTAGCCTCCACCATCCTCGAATGTCCACTAATCTCCCAACCAATCACCTCGCTCGATCCGATCTCTGTGGCCCCACCTCTCACTCAACCAATCTCACCTATGTGGCTCACCAACCAAGCTCTCTGATACCTTTTTTCCTTTCCTCTTTTTCTCTCTTCTTGTCCTTTTCTTCTTTTCACAAATGCACAAATGAATTTTAAAACGTGGGTTTTTCACTTTTTATAACCTACCCGACTCAACCGATGTCAGTTAACCCTTGACCGATGTCGGTCAATGCCCTAGCAACCACCATCGGTTCCCCTACACTATCATCGGTTCATATTGACCGATGTCAGTTACCATGCATACTCATTGCCCTCACATTGACCTCATTTTCCTTACCTCCTCTTTCTTTTGCCTCCCCTACACCTACCTGGACCACTTTACCTTCCCCTCTGGCCCTCCACCTTCTTCAACCTCACCTCGTTACTATTGAAGCCTCATTATTTTACCCCTACCTCGGCCTTACCCATGTTGTGACCTATCTACCTGGACCTGGAAAACTATTTGTGACCTTTGAACCAATGTGCTCGCTATACCTTGCGACACTGTTACCCGTGTTGTTTGACCTAATGACCTTACCTTGCCTATTTCCATGATGTATATCCTGACCCAACCTTGGTGTACCGGAACATACCTAAATGTTCCTACACCTAACCCATGTTGTGTTTCCTGACCCTATCCTATACCTGGATACCAGAATCACTTCAACCTTGTTTGGATAAACCTATCGACCTTAGATGATGTAGAGTTTGCAAGCTCTTCAACCTGGTACCGTGTCACATTTTATATGTGTGTGTGTGTTCAACTGCCCCTACCTTTGACCTTGGCCCATTTACCTATATACCTGATTTTCCCTTTACCCCATTCCTCATTTCTCATCATTCTGCTTTGCATCCACTTTTATCAAACCACTCGCCGATGTGCTCTGCCACCTCATCAGTTCCTGGTTTGAGGGGGATCACCCTCATTCCCACTTGGGGCAACCACACTCTATTTTTGTTCACGTCGCTTACCAATACAAGCTACGCAACAAAAAGGGGCAAAATGTAGACACTGAAATTATGTCATAATCACCTTGGTCCCCTAGCGCAGCCCTATAATCACTTCCTCATCCTCAACACCTTATCACCTACCTCCTGCACCCCACACATTTTAATTTAATTACTTTAATTAAATTAATGTCATTTACCTCCATACATATTAATTTAATTATTTTAATTAAGTTAATGACCTTTTACCCACACACACATTAATTTAATTATTTACATTAAATTAATTCACTACCCTCACACACCTATTTAATATAATTGCCTTTATTAAATGCACCTCACCTAACCACCCCCATCATTTGACCCATTAGCCTAAACCCTAAACCAATGTCCTAAATAAAACCTAACATTAGACCCATCCCCTCACCTCACATTTAAAAGCCTCCTAAGGTCAGTTTTCACCCCGAGAAAAAAGGAGACCCTTATCAAATAGTGGAGCAACTTCCCAGGCAATTTTTGAACAACCCGAGATATCTCACCTAAACCGATGTCGGTTCACCCTAAACTGATGTCGGTCACCCTAAACTGATGCCGGTTATACCGGAATGAACCAAATGGCCTATTTAGACCCTTCTATAGCTTTGTAATATGGGTTGGAAAACTTATGATCTCGAGTTCGATCTCTTTTAGACGCAACAGCAAAATGAAGATTGATTTGTGATCAACAAAGGCAACCAAATACACTGGCACAACAGTGAAACTTTCTTCCCAGCATCCTCCAACACAGCAACTTCTTCATTATTCTTCAGACCTGTACCTCACAAAAGAGTAAGTATCCTCCTTCCATCTATTTCATTTTCTTATCATCATCTGTAGTATTTGTGGTAAAGGAACCTAGTCTTTTACCCTCTGTCCATTCCCTCTCTCCAGTTGCAGCCACCTTCCATACCTAATCATCTTAACACTTGGCCCAATTTCCTATTTGACCTCCTCAGTAGTCTCAGACCTTCGCAACATATCTACACCCCCTCTGTGATCAATCCCCATCTTCTATCCACTCCACTTTTTCCCCAAAACTCCAAAAACCTAGACTGTGTGATTCCACCAGCCCCCGACTTAATCATCGTTGGTTCTCTCTAACCGTTGCCAGTTACAGTAAAACCATCATCGGTTTTATAAAACTGTGGTCAGTCTCTGTGTCGCCTGATCTCTACCAGAATAACAACCTATTTTGACCCACATCTAACTTAACCTTATTTTTTTCTGACATATACCTACTTGAACACCTATTTGACCTTCAGATCTGTATCTAACCTAGCCTGTTAGCTCAGATTCACCTATAACCAACCTACTTGACCTCTGGATCTCCTTCTAGCCTAGCCTGTTAGATTAGATCTAGCCTATTGTGTTTTGTATGAGATGCCTAAATCATATTAAACTATAGTAGGACAATATTTACTTTATTTCAGCATTGAATTGTTTTAAACAGTGGATTGACAGCCATCTAGGAAGTATCGCACTTCCAGGATCTAGCATATGCTAGGCAGTCCACTGCATATATTGTTTAACTCTCTTTGGTGGTCTTGTTTTGGTTCTTATACAGGTAGTTCCTCCTAGCCAAAAGGAAGGTCTCACAATCACTTTGATTCAGAATTCAGATATGCGTGCATATAACCTTCAACCATCCCAAAATAGGTATTCCTCTTACCACCTTTACCTTATCTGTTTTGTCAAGTACTTCTCAGAAAATTAAGCAATCAGGTGAAACAATGTGTGATTGGGACACATGGGATCACCTCTCAAGCTGTGGGACTTGGGCTCGAGGTGAACCTCCAGAGAAGGCCGACTTCCTATTCCTAGACTAAACACAACACTACTTCTGATGTAAGAAAGATGGCTAACTAGTCCTATGCTAACATTTCATGGGATTTAGGGAAGAAGAATACAAGGAAATAAAATCTATTCTAGAAGTGGTGATGCACCAAGAAAATGGATATTTAACTTCTAGAAGGGTTAATGTGGGTATGATGATTTCACCATTAACCACCCTCACCTATTGCAACTTGGAAAGGATATAAAATACCACAGACTAGAAGCACATGTTCCTCTGTTAAACCTTAAACATACACAATAGAGGGATCAACTTTGATTTGATACACAAGTAATTTATCAAAGGGATAATCACAAGCACATGTCCATTATTCACTTAAATGATAATAATAATGTAACTCTTGATCAACAGAAGGAAAATATTTTCTCACAACTGATGGGAAGAAATCACACTATTATTTTCTCAATATGAAACAGATAACCTGAACTAAAGGTAAATTAATCAGATAATGCTAAGGAATCTCATTCACAAGGCATGCAATGATTAATCATTAAACACAATAAGACATATTTTCAAGTGCAAGGAACAACTTTGAATATAATTAAAAGGTTTCAACAAAACTCTGAAAGCACTCTTCCAAGCTTGAAGAGCAACTTTCCTCCAAATCTCTCAAAAATATATATCCTCAAATAATGGAGAGCACTCCACTATTTATAAGTTCCTAGACTAAACCATTATAGCTGAGCATTAACTAATAGTTAACTAAAAATAGTAATGTCATTTATGAAAGGGAACAAGGCTCCTATAAAAATAGCAAATTTGTTGTTGAGGGTTGACCAAGTCAATCCTACGACTTTGACCATTTCTAGAGCTTCAACCTATCCTTTTATGGCCGCTCAGCTTTGGCCTGGTTCACCCTCCTCTCCTTTCTCTACATATTTTTGTTTCCCTTCTTCCCATATGGAAATGTGGTGTCTGTATTCGAAGAAATGCTTGACAATACCCTGAGTTTCTTCATCTCTAGGTCCACATGCATAGTGATTCACCACGTCCACTATTTTGATCTCTTTTGTGATCCTGGCCGGCAACCTTCGAAGCTTACTTATGACTTTCTTTAGTCTCCCTATAAAGTTTTTGCATAGAACCAGTTGATCAATGGAGTCACTATTGAAAGTCTTCACAACATCGTCATCCCACTTCACCAAGTCTTTGAAATTCTCTTTGATCTGGTCCTCGGGAAGAGCATCGATATTCTCATTGAAAAACTTGCAGTGGGCATTGTCGAACTCTTCAGAGATATCATTGAGGGCATCTGTAATCTCCACCTGCTTATCCTCCAATTTCTTAATTAGATCTTGTAGCACTTGACAGTGGAATTCCATGGCTTTTTGATATTCAAACAATTTTGAGGCATCATTAATTACCTCTTTACAAAATTAAGTCTGAATCTTCCTCTCTTATGTCACTCCATGTCACCAAGGTTAGATTCAAGTGATTACTATCTTCGGAGAGAGATTCATGCATCTAAGCGAGGGTGGTTTTTGCAATCTATAAATCATCATAAATCTCCACAACATCCTTGATCAAGGGGTTGGCCTCCTGCAAGATCCTCTCCATCCATCCATTCTCTGATTTCCCTTTCTAGCCTAGCTTCTCAAGCTCATGATAAGAGATATCATCGATTGTAGATGAGATTTTCATGGCCGTAGTAGTTGAGATGTCAGTGGATGGAGTGGGCTGAGTTACTCTATGCAGCAGTGTAGTGAGTTTTTCAACTTTGGCCTTAAGCTCATCCTTGGTGGCCTTGTCTTTATCATACTTCTCCAAAAGGGCCCCAAGAGTAGTATGTACATCCTGCTTGGCTCCTTCATGTGTAGCCTTCCCCAGTGAGAACTTCGAGATCTGGTAATCTACTATTGTGATAGTCTCTTTAGTTTTCCCCTCAATAGGGGTAGCCACTTCTATCACGCACTCTCCTGATGGATTAACTGTTAGACTTGATACGGTTCTTGGTCTCTTAGCTTGTCTTTTGGGCATGAAATCCAATATGTTTAGATCTATCACATATCCTAGAGGAACCTTTTTCTTCTGCTTAGGAGTCTATCTAAACAGCCACTCTGGTATAGTTAGAGCTGAGGAAGGCAGAATAGCATATTTGATACCTGAAGTACCAGTTAAGGCAATGTTGCTAGACATGCCAACTAATATCTGAGAAGAGGTGGCAATGATAGAAGGTTTGGGAGTGAGGAGAGCCATGAGAATTGACAAGGTGATGTTGGGGTTGAGATTGAAGAAAATGGGAGTGTCAAAGGAAGTGAGGAGGGAATGGGTGACCCAATATTTTCCCCAGCTGATAAAACTGGAAGTGACGAAAATACCTAGGCCATAGAAGGAGATGGGAAAGAGGAAATGGTAGAAACAGAGGGAACTGATATTGGAAGTGATAATAGAGGAAGGGGAAGATGGGATGGATCCTGAATGGCACTTGGGGAATCACTTACTTCCACAACCTCATCAACTGATACTGTAGATGTTGTAACCCTGGAAGCAGCAGACCTAGAAAGAGATGAGCCACCAACCACAAATGAGATCTTCTTTGGAATTTTGGGAACCCTTTGAGTCAATCTCTTGCCTTTTATAGGTGTTGGTTGGTTTACTACTGATGTGGGCCTTTTATTTGAAGGTTGATTTTCCCATTTGGGTGAGATTCCCAAAGTGGCCAACAAACTAAAAGTTATTTTTAGAATGGGGCCTGCCCTTTCTTTAGTATTGCTGCATTCTTCTACATACCAGTCAACCCATGACAGTGGTTGATTGGAAACATCATCATCCCTGAATGATACATCTAGGACCTCATCATTATCTTGTAAGTCCTTTGGCACATCAGCCAACCCAAACTGCCACACTTCATCAAGGGTTAATCTTTCATAATCCCTTTGCCGTACGATGAATTTGTCTCGACAATGGATCCATATATCTTCTAATTGGGGCATATGAGCACTGGATTTCCCTGTCTCCCTGAACTTACCCCAATAGTCAAAGTTAGTTCATGGATGGAAGGTCCACAGGGTTACCTCAGCCATTTCAGCATCCACGTTTCTTGCCTTATGGATAGTTGGGAAAGAATACCTGCCAATTGTAACAGGGAAATGCATTCCCACCTTGTGACGCTTGTTTTGGATTTTGTGGTAATCCAACAACTACCGAACCAATTCCAGAAGAACCCACTTGTCAGTGGGGCACCTTGGCAACTTGCTGGGGGTGCCTATGAAACCTGAAATCTGAAGGTAGGTGAATGTGGGAAACTAAAGGTAAATTTCTCCCCATTCTCACACCTCTTGGAAAGCCTCATCAGAAATCCACTGATTATATAGCTCCTTGTCAAAGTGATAGAGGACAATAGTGAAGAAAGCATCGCTGATTCTTCAGAAGTGCTTTCTCCCCTCATCTAGAGTAAGCTGGGGATAAAATTCATATATTTGGGATGTGCTGCGAACACCCCTGGTGTTTAACCCTACAAAATCCCCCATAGCAGCAGCTGCATACACTAGGAAAGATGTCATGTAGAAGGATTTAGTTTCTGCCACCTTGCCCAACTGGTAGCGGATGTTGCTACTAATATGTTCACCCCATCAGATAAACTCATCATTCTTCTTGATTTTTGCTATGTACAAGAACATCCATTCTTGGAATTCCTTAGCAGAAGGAAGACCTGAAACTCTGCTCAAGAGTATAATGAGGTCATTGACCTCCTGAATAAAATCTAATCGATGTATAGTCTTGGGAAATTTGGAAAAATTCTTAGTTAGGTAAGACTTCATCATAACCTTCGAGCATACTTCCTACTTTTTATCCCAGTGCTCAACTACTATTTCAGGTGAGATAGTGGTGTAATCTTGTACGTCTGGAAGTTTGAACAAGTCCTTCAAAGAAATCTAGGTCCAGACGGATTACCACCTTATTGTCGTTATCTCTTATCGACATAGAGTCTTCGTCGTAGTGAGTTGCTGTAGCTAGGACAAATTCTGGGCATTACACGGATGCGGGAAAACCAGTGGCAAGAGCAAGACCACTGTTGAAGATGGCCTGCATCCATGGCTTTTTATTTGGGGCCTTTAATCTTTCCCAGAACTCGGGAAGATCAATCTGCCCAAGATCGGTGTCCCTGATATTTCCTAAATCAGAGGTTAAGCAGGATTGGGGAGCAACTCCAAGAAATGTGTACTTCATCTTTTCTTTCCCCTTTGAAGTAGAGGAAGACATCAAACCTATGTTTTGGGAGTTTGAATGTTATAGAAATCTAAAAATTGAAGAGCAGGAAAAAACTCTGAAAACCCAAACCGAAAAAGTTCCTGAAAGAAAACACTGAAAGAAATCTCTAAAATTTTTTTTCCGAAGTGAGGGATCCCAAAAATCTGAAATCTCTGATTCTCCAAAAACCTGAAGTCTAAATCTCCAAATTCTTGAAAATCTCTGAAAATCCCAAAACTAGAACCTCTGAAATCTCTGAAAACTGAAACTGGAATCTCTGAAAAATTCGCTCTCTGAAATTCTGAAACTGAAATCTCTGAAAAACTAGTTCTCTGAAATTTCTGAAATCTGAAAAAGTTGAAGATTTTTTCACCAAAAAAATTTTCTCCCATGTAGTTTCCCACCTTGTGATCTTTTGAAGGATTTCTCTGAAATGAATTTTTCCAAAAGAATCTCTGAATGATCTCTGAAGTAATTGCAAAAAAGAAGTGTTAAGAAACCAAAGTGGATTTTGAGAAACAGGAGGAAGTATGAGGGACTCAGAAAGATCCCCATACTTGAAAACCTGGAGAAAACCTCTACAGCAAAAACAAGGTAAAAAAGAAGGACATCACAAGAAAAATAGAGGGAAAACAAAAAGAAACCCAAATGGGGGAAAAAAGGAGAAAAGACCTAAAAACCAAAAGAAAGTAAAACCAAAAAACATACCTTGAAAAGGATGCCAAAAAAGGACAAGAATGAGATGTCAGAGTGAAAGTGTCAGGTAAAAATAAAAAGTAAAAATCCACGTTTATATAGAAATCCTGACATTAATGGTAAAAAATTTGATCCATACAGAGGTAGGTGAGAATTAATCACGCTTAAAACCTCTGAAGTTCCGAAACCCTGAAACCTGAAATTCTAAAAATTCAGGATTTCAGACTTCGAAAAAAAAGAAGCAAAAAGATAAATTGGCAACTAAAAGTCCAAAACCTGAAAACCTAAAAGTCTGAAAATTCAGACTTTCAGAGTTTCAGACTTCAGAAAAAATCAAGTAAAAATCCTAAAATGACTCGGAGAACTCCGAAAACCTGAAACCCGAAAGTCCAAATTTTCAGACTTTCAGAATTTCAGATTTCAGAAGTCCGATTCGGATTTAAACAAAAAAGCCAAAAATTTCTGAAAACCTAAAAGTCTAAAAATTTAGACTTTCAGAGTTTCGAACTTCAGAAAAATCAAATGCAATTCTGAAACTTAGCTTAAAAACTCTGAAAGGGAAAAACCCCGAAGTCTAAAAATTGAAAATTTTTGGACTCTTGTTTTTAGCAAAATTCATTGTGTGAGGATTTCCTAAAAAAACATAAGTCTGACATACATCCTTCTTCTGGGTAGGTTAAATGGTTAACCGTAGCCAAGATATATGTAAATTTGTATATGTTGGTTATTAAAACTTGCACCCATGTCTCAAATCTGAAAGAAAAAATTCGTTTGAGTTAATTATTGGAATGTATCCAAGTATTAAGACCTTTTGCACTTGATACATACCTCTGGAGAAGGTCATTTCGTCTACTTACTTCTACTACTATTGCTACTCCTAATGCTAAAATTAACACCTAACATAAAGATGCCAAGGGACCAGAGAGAGAAGGAGAACATGAAAATGGAAAACTAAACTAAGGGAGATGATACTAGCAAAAATAAATGGAGATAACATGATAAAATTTGAGAGAAAGGAAAAATAAACATGCATAGAAAGGATAGAAACATGTATCATAGTGTATAACACATTTACACATATTTTTTCATGAAGTACAATTTGAAAAAGAAATGCAAGGAACTTGAGAAAACACAACATAAACACAATGTTAAGGAAAGTCAACAAAGAGGTATAAAATAATTTTAAGTCAAAACGCAGCCACAAAACAATGCTTTTATTAATTTCAAAAATGCACAATCTTTTACAATGTTGTATGAGTTCAATTTCCACATGTATAGACCATATCTAAAGGCATGTAACTCAAAATGTAAGGAAATACCTATGCAAAATAAAAGATTCCAATCCCTTATCAATGAGAAATTATCTTACATTTATATGTGAATGGTTGAGAGAAGGGAAGGAGAAGGAGGGAAAATCTTATTTTAAAACGTAACCACTAATAACTAATAATGAATTCTTGTGAATCCACCTACAAATTTGTAAAATGCACTTCTCCATGTCTATTTGGCATGTGAGAGAAGGAAAGGGGTGACACCTAAATAAAATTAGGTGGTTGGGAAAATAATATCTTGTATTAATGGCATGGAGACATTTTCCAACCTCTTACCTACCCAATCCTTCCAAAATTTGAACTTGAGTGATCTAGAGTGTAACTCACGTCATCAGATTTTTTCTCATCTTCTACCACATGTCTTGTGTTAGGTTGTTACATGTATTCAAAACCCTATTGGCATTCTTTGGTACGTTACGTGTTGTTCACTTAATGTTTGAAATCCCACGTGGCACATAGGAAGGTGCAAAAAAGCATGAACGAAAGAAGCATGGAAAAAGAAAGTAGGAGGAGTGTAAAAGTAATGTGCGTGGGAGGAATGAGAGGAATAATTTAAAGAGGTACATATGTAAGAGACACAATCATTACAAAGTAATGTGCATAAGTAAGGAAGGGGGTACACGAGGATGTTAGGGACTTAGCTAGATTTTGGGAAGCAATTCTAGGGTACACATGAAGTATGTGTGAAATACTAGAAGGAATGTGAATATGAATAGAGTGGGTGCGAGGAAAGTTGGGATTGATAGTGGAAAATAAAGGAATATGGAATGCACAAAGAAAATAGAGAGAGTGAAAGGTTTCATGAGGAACATACAGCCAAGGAAACATGCCTAAGCGAGTAATTGAAATGCACACAACTTGGAATGTAGAACCTCAAAGCTAGAATGGAAATATAAATTGTCTAAATAACTAGGGGAGTTAGATAAAATTTTAGGGACATCTTCCCAGTAGATGAATGATATTATTAGCCTGTAGCATCAATTTAGTATTAGTTTATGCACAACAAAATTAATAATAAAAATTCAACTAATTATTTAATATCAAACATATGAATAAATAGGAAAAACATAGCCTCCTGATATTGGAGACAACAACCCAAGATTTTAGGAAAGAATCATGTGGTTGTTTAACCTGTAATACAAACATAAAACTAAATACATGAAGTTGTTGAAAAAACTTCACATTACTATTTATAACATCGATAACACTAATAAATATTTCCTAAGATTCTCCCCTTAGTGTGAATGTGGGGAAGAACTACCATCTTTAACCAAGCAGCATGCCGCTCCGTAGCTTGGACATGCTCTCGATCATCAAAACTAATTGTGGGAGCTAACATCATTTAAGGACTGATTAACCTATTAGATGAATACATGAATTGGGAGCATTCAACCTATTGGGCACATCTAAACCATCAAGTCAATTTGATCAATGAACACTTCCTGCTATAGTATCAATGGTACACATCTCCACATCATTACTATCACAAGGGAAACACAAAAACTATACTACACATGCCAAGAGGAGTTGATGCACATTTGTTCTTATTTATCACATAAAACAAAAGGTGACACTAAATCAATATATGGCGTCTAACGTAGTGACAAACTCAAGACTGTTGATTTTCCTCCTACCTCCATTTCCTCCATCCTCTAATTGGTTATTGCTAGCTTAGCTCAATATTGATTTGAGGCTCATTTATGAGTTCCCCCCTTCATGTTTAAGTTCAGACATTGGATTCCACCAAAAAATTGTATAGCTAAAAGTGAGGATTTTTTTTAATTTTCTTATTTTGATGATGTATAATGACAAAGCATAACATACACTACTCGAATAATTACCTAGACATGCCTAACCCTATTTAAATATCACTTTACATGGGGTAATAGATGATAAAAATTATCATTGCATACACATATTTTGTGATATTGAAATTTAAATGATAAGATAACACTTACAAAGTAAAAATAAAGACACGAAAAATATTACAAAGATATGGACAAAATAAAAAATACAACCTTGTCAAGGAAAAATGTGCATATGGAGCAATGAGAAATTGGGTATGCAAATCTTGGTGTCAGTGAAACTATCAGTAAGGGTCTTAAATGGTAGGTCTGCATTTTATTTTCACCATTTTTTAAGAAAATACCACACAATTGTTTCCAAATGAGTTCATGTTGAACGATCCACTTTGAACGATTGGTAATGCACCTTTATTCTCATCCAAAGAAAAGATTTGTTAAATAACCAAAATATTTTTTATAGGCTGACTTGATCACTCTACACAATTATTTGAAGAAAATCCCTTTACTTCTTGTGGGTTTGTGAACCAATGTAAAATCCACAAGCTCTTAATTCGTAAAATATGTAAATTTTATTGTAAATACCAATACAAATGCAAGTCTCTCTATTTGAATCTTAACACTAAGTGTAAATCAAATTTTTGGGATCCTATTTTGATCCACCAAGATCAAAGAAAATTCATCAATTCAAATCTTTTAAAGATATGTTGAGTCAACTTAGAGCATAATCCAGCCATACACATTGAACAAAGACTGTCTATAATAATCTCCAATGCAGTGTCCTAAAAAATTGAGCTAAACACTCGATTAGATTTCCAACAACACATCAAGGATTGAATTATACCAAAGAGAATCAGATCCATCCTTTAACTTGAGATGGATGAAATTAGACGTGGAATTTGAAGAAAATGATAGATAGAGTGCATCAATTAGTAGCACATCTACCAATTTAGATCATCGACATTAGATTATCAATACAAATGTGATGGGCACGAAATATGCCAAATGAGGAGTGGAAAATGCAATCAATCCCAAAAAATTAAAATCATTTATGCACTGAATAGTTTTTAAATACCCCAAAATTGTGTAAATCTACAATCACCTGATTCATCCCTCATGCATTGAAACAGTGTGTAAAATTCTTTAAAAAAATAGTTTATTATCAGATTGATGAATCCGTAGAAGCTATATGACCATTATTCAAACTACACTTAGTATGTTGATCCCACATGCAAGTTACAATGAATAATCGAACATACATATAATATTCAGTGTATGAATTGATAAGAGGGTTGGTGTTCAATTCTTAGGAAATAGTTTAAACGAATATTCCATGTTCATGCACAATAAAAATCATACAATAGTCACTAATCTTACCACTTTCTATATCTACCTCAATTAAGTGTATGGATTTCTCTAAAGAGTATCATGGTTAGATCCTGATTATCTGATGACCAAATAATAATTCCTTGGTCTCAGTTTCAATAATGAAATAATAATAATGATTCAATTAATTATTTAATATCAAACATAAAAATAAATGAGAAAACCATAAACTACTAATAGGAATTCAACAACTCAAGATTCTAAAGAGAATCGTGTGGTCATTTAACCCATAATACAAACATCAAACTCAACATGTGAAGTTGTTGAAACAATTTCACATTACCAGTTATAACAATGATAAGACTAATAAATATTTCCTAATATCCTGGAACATCCATTTGGGCATGGAATTAGCATGTATATGAACCTCTGATCTGTAACTTTTAATAACTACACATTGAGCCAATTAAATCATGTTCTGAAAATTTGTTCCAAATCCTTGCAAAGCTACTTAAAACTGCTGGAAGATGATTGGTCTCCTGGAAGCAAAAAAAGAGTGTTCACAAGAAGCATGTGGAAGGAAATAACTATGTACAAAAGAGACAATGTGTGTGTAACACACTTTGGAGGAATTGAAACTACTCTAATATATACAAAATGATGCAACAATCTTAATGGAAGGGTTTGATATATAGATCCCATTGACTAGATTGAAACACGTTTCCATCAAGATGAGATAACTCGAAAGAGTTATCCTCATTACAAGAGACTGATAATATATGGGCCACTCTAAACTGTATCAAACTTTGAATGACACCTTGGTTTGGCTATGCAATTATCCCATTTTAAGACCAAGTCCCCAACTTTGAAATATTGAGGTCTAGCCTTTCTTTCAAACCTTTTCTTTGTTTGATTGTTGATGTTGTTCTAACTTGATCATGACATTATTCCTTCATTCTTTAAGTTCAACCAAGCTCTTGCATTCTAATTCTCTCTTTTTTGCACCTTCAAATTCCAGTCTATTGGGAAATCTCCAATGAGTTTAACTCAAGTGACAAAGGAAGTGTAGCCTCCTTTCCATAGACAAGCTTATAAGTTGAAGTTACTATTGCCTTCTTCATTGTGATTTTGTTTCCCAGAGTGCACATGAAACCTTTATATGCCACTACCTTTGGTTGATATTCATTATTTTCTTCATAATTCTGATCAGGTTCTTATTTGTTGACTCTGCCAAGCCATTACCTTGAGGGTAATAGTTGGAAGAAGTATTCAAATATATACCAAGACTAAGAGCCCGATCAAAAATTTTGGTACCAAGGAATAATTTTGCATTATAGAGATAATGGTTTGAGGAATGCCAAACCTTGTTACAATACCTTCAAGAAAGACAAGGATGACTGACTTGGTTGATTCCTTGAGAGTGACAAAAAATTTTGTCCATCTAGTAAAGTAATCTGTTTCTATCAGCACCCATTATGTCAAGCATTCAAAGGAGGATTGATCATGCCTATGAAGTCAAGACCCCATTGCGTAAAAGGTTGATCTACTTGGATTGGTCAGAGGGGAAGCACTACCAATTTCTTATTACCTATAAAGAAAGCACATTATTTTCATTTCATGACCCACTTGTGCACATCCATGAATAGGGTAGGCCAAAAGAATTCTTACCATTATGATCTTCATCAATGTAGCTCTTGGAAGAGAAGTTTCCACCAGAGAATCCATCGTGAAATTATGTTATCACCTTTTCAATTGTGCACATTGTCAATGCACCTCAATAACATGCCATCAATGATTCTTTTGAAGAGAATACCATCAATCAAAACATATGGAATAGATTATAGTCTCAGATGTCTTCTCTTTTGATTTGTTTAAAATAGGAGGGTATGCACCCTCGGAAGGAATGTAATCATGTCCTTCATCTATCTGCATGTGATAATATTTTCATTCTATTTAGGTTCTTCACACAATATCTTCATCCTAGAAAAATGAAGTCTCTGGTTCATTCTACGCATCCTCAGCAAGTTTCTTGCAGAGCGTGCTTCCTCTAACCAGCTTTATGGATTTGATAGTCACATCATACTCCATGATTTTGTTCACCCATCACGCTCTCTTCTCGCTAATTTCTTCTCCCATGATGAATTCTCTAACACCTGAGTGTGAAACTAACACCTTAATGTGGTTTTTGGAGATCATGATCTTGAATTTCTTGAGGGTCGTGCATGATGGCATAGACCTATTTTTCATGTGATTGTATTTCAACTTATAATCCTTCAATGTTTGACTGAAGAAATCCACTAGATGCTCCAGTCCTTGTTCATTTTCTTGTGTCAAGATAACAACAACGCTTGCATCAAACACCATAAGCATAAAGGATGAAATCCTTTGAGTAATCTCGGGTTGATGAGTGTTGGAACGCAAGAAATTTCTTGCTTGATATTTGTTGAAGATTTCCTTTCCTTTTACTATCCACTTGAATGTTATATCCTTTCTTGAGCATGAGGGTAATGGGCCTTACCAATCCTAAAAAGTTAGGAATGAATCTCCTAACAAATTTTATTTTATCTGAGGAAGGAATGCAAGGATTTCTTGTGCGCCAGTAGGGAAAGAGCCAGGATGGATGAAATGCACTCAGGATCAATTGCGATGCCATCCTTTGAGACCACATGGCCCAAAATATTTCCCTACACCATAGTGAAATTTCACTTCTTGGGGTTAAGAGATACCCAAAACTTTCTGCATCTCTCAAATACTTTTTCTAGGTGCACCATGTGATCTGCACTATGCTTTGAGAAAACAGTTATGTCATTAAGGTAAACCAAGATGAACTCATTTATATATCCCTTGAAGGTAATATCCATGACACTTAAATGGTTGTGCCTACATTTGACAGAACCAAAGGGACATATTATGATATGCATATATGCCCCATTTGGTTGTGAATGACATTTTGACTTGATCCTCTTCCTTGACCAGGATCTAATTGAAGCCAGAATACCCATCCAGGCCTATAGAAAATTTCTTGTGCACAAGCCACAGTCTGCAAAATCTACTCCATAGAATGAAAAGGATAATGATCCTTTAAGGAAGCCTTGTTTAAATCTCTAAAATTCAACACAGAGTCTTGATTTCACCATTCTTCTTGCACACTGGAACTAGATTCATGACCCAGGTAGAGTACTTGAATGGAAAAACAATATCTTTTCCTCAATGAGTTTAGACAACTCTTTCCTCATGAGGGGCTCTATTTTTGGATTGACTGGCCTTACTTTTATCTGATGGGATTGATACTAGGATCAAGGTCAATGGAGTGTTGAGCAACACTTGGATCAAATCCTTTTAGGTATTCATACTCCCATGAGAATATGTCACTGTATTTTTGACATAGAGAGATGAAGGCCTGATTTTCATCATGCACAACAATCTTTACAAACCAATAACTCCTTGTCGTGTGTAATAGTGACTGGGGGAGCAGTCTTCTTTGGGCACATATACTTTTCTTCACCCTTGAACTCATCATCAGGGCTAAACATTTTCTCTAAGGTGACCAACCCTTTAGGACAACTTATTTTTCTTTAGCTGGATCACTTGGTCACCATAATTATCATGCAAGTCAGCTTGCATGCTTGATGAGAAATAAGTCTTCATTCTATATGAACTATATGATCTTCTCGGCATCTTTGAAACACTTGCTAGTTGGTGTTATTATCTAGAATGGATTATATGATCACCATTTTGACATGTTTCTCGTTTCCTTTGACAAAATCCTCTATAAGAGAAAACTATGAACCAAGAACGACCATTTTATCAGATTATTTGTTCATCTTCCTTGGTACCACCTATAGATTCAAAGCATGAAATATCTCAAGGAGGTATCAAAAAATGTGCTTATAAGCTTTTATATCTTATTCTTTTTTGCGCAATTGTTTGTGACCTAGTGGATAACCAATTATGTGTCCTCAAAGATGTGTAGCACCTTAATCTATTTCTTCTTTGCAATCAAAAGACCATGCACTAGTGCCTCATATTCTGCTACATTGTTGGAGCATGTGAAATACAACATGTGGTGAAAAGAATACTTCCTCATCCTTGGGAGAAATGAGAACAACACTTGCACCTATGCCATTTTGGATTCTGGATCCATCAAAGTATAACTTCCATAAACCCATACTTTCTTTATTTTTCTTGAGCACATGTGACAAAACAACTTCTTCTTCAAGGATGTAATATGTACCAAGCCCAGTTTCAAAGGCCTCAAGATCTTCAACATATGGATAAATTTTTTGGTTCCTTTCTAGCCACTCATCTAGTACTTAATCAAGTACAAGAGGGGGAACATGTTTATCTTCAGAAATTGAAACTTGTTCTTCTTGGATTAAGCAGTTGGCTTGGAGAGGAGATGGGTCATATGACTCAACATGATAGGAAAATATTGGCTCAACTTGTATGGTAAACCGGGTACCATACCTTGTCTTGAGTAAAATATGGGACCAATCAAAAGACAAGTAACCACCGGATTTGGTAATGAAATCTCTTGATAAACATAAGGAAAACAAAGGGGGTAGGTCAATGATTGGACACATCTTGAGTTATAATGAGACTTGGACATGCATTAAGGGTTAAATCAAGATCCTTGATGATTCCCAGAGTGGTACCAGTTGAGCCATCAAGTTGTAAGACATCCTTTGGTCAAGGGTTTATATTTAAGACCTAGGAGATCAGAAATTTTCTTAGGCATGACAAAAGTACTAGCACCTGAGTCAATCATATAATTATGCACCAAGATGTTTTCCTATGATCAACGACATATAAAAGGGTGGGGTTTTGACAACCTTACTTACTTTATTCTCCTCTTCTTGATAGATATTGACAGTAGCACGTGGTTTTGGACAGTTAGATCAATCGCATAAAGTTTGCCATAGAGCTTCATGCAACAAGTCATGCTAAGATGGAATGGTTAGGGCATCCCACATTGTGACATTCATATTTGTCTATTCTTCATCTAGTCCACAATGTTGAATGGAAGGCCCACTGACTTGTGCATTTGGGGCAAAACAACATATTTTCTTCTTTGTTAGGTGCATAGAGGTAGGTGACTTAGCTTGCACAGAGGCTTAACCTACCAAAGGAGGGGAGCGTGCTCACTTTAGAAGGAGCATTACAAAAAACCTTGTGTGTAATGAACTTATGCACATTTAGTGCTAGATTTCATTAGTTGCATATTTTTGATTTTGAGGATAAGCCCATGATTGCTAGAATTGAGACCTATGTGCTCTCACATATGTTCCAACATTCACTTCTTATACCTTGTGTTATTTGCAACCTAGGTGTGTCGGTCTGTTTGATGTCATCATGTTGCTTGATTGATTGCACAAAAGTTCTTAGTGCTATGAAAAGAATATCAAGTTGTCTTCAGGAGGAGATTCTAGCTTTTCTTCATTCTCTTCATTCTCACTTGCATTTGTGGAAGTATCATAGTTTAAAGTGGTATGAATCATGTAGGCCTACATGCACGAGGAAAATTAGTGTAGTAATATTGAATATGATGCATGTTGTAAGGAAAACACCATTATGACTCTTGGCCATGTTGTTCTGTACTAGAACAAGTTTGACTTGTGTTGGGCACTGGAAGAGGTTTGCTCTAGTAGGAATCAATTGCAAGGGTAGGTGCGCATTAACATGTCATCTATCACTTTGTTGGTCTTGACCATATCTATGATTTCCATATTGATTCCTTAGTTCTGCCACCATTTTTGTTATCCGCTGATTATTTATTTCTGAAAGATCTAAACACTATATTACTTTTCCAAAGATATGACTTTATTGGACAAATTTCTAATCAAGGACTTCATTTCTTCATCTTATTTTTATTTGCGAGAGAATATTTGATGTGGATCAAAATAAAATATGTTGCCCCATCTGTATAGGAATTTGGGAGTAATAAAAGGCTGGGGCACTTGAGACATTCTGGGAATAAGGGTTATGGTAGGTCTGGGAGCTAACTTTAGCATGCCTGACACACAAAATTCTCTACCCTTATACATATTGTAACCAACGGGTAGGGTTATACCTCCCATTTTATTCCATAATGACTGAAACTGAATTAAAATCACCTTAGATAACACAAGAAAACATGATAAAAATGTAGGTCTTTAAATCTTCAAGTTCCTAATATATGGAAATACATCATTTGCACAAATCTGCCATTGGTCAACTAGGGTGACTTGATTCTCATAGTTAATACAAGAATACCAAATCTATGAGCGTAAAACTGCTAGACATGCATTTGCTTTGCAAAGATATTGCAGATCCCCTTACATCGCATATCAAAGCTAGTGAAGTTCCATAGAGGAGGAGGTGGCTTAGCACCATGGCGTGGCACATAGATACTATTATGAGTGATGAATATGTGTGTAAATTAAGAAAACAAGCATTGTAGACAAATAATCTAATACATCATTCAAACTATATGAGAATAGTTGGAGGTACTCGAATATCATCACATTCTCTACAATACCTCTACGAAATATGCATCTGTTCATTAAAATTGTAAGCAAAAAAATAGTCTGTGTTGCATGGTAAATACATCAAAAAAACAATAATGTTGGGAGTAATAACACAATGTGTTAAGCAATCATCCTGAGGAAGGATAGAAAATTACCTAAATCACAACACCAAACTTAGCAATGTTGAAATTTAAGCAAAAAGGTCCACCTGGCATGCCGAAAGTCCCATTGTTGTTCAAACTTGCACCCGTTGTCTCAGATCTGAAAAACCTGAATCGACATTTGAAAGTAAAAATCTATTGTCTCCAAGTTATGGGACCTTACATGCTTGAGCTTTTATACCTCTGGAGAAGGCCATCTCCTCTACTGAATACTTCTACTGCTGCATTGCTACTCCTATATGCTGTAAACGAAAACCTAAGCTAAGCATAAAGGGACCGTGGATAGAAAGATATGCAGAAAATGGAAAACTCAAATGGGAAGAAGATATAGCACTTCCCAAAGTGTGTAGATTGAAGGTTATCTGGTTTAATTAGTGAAATTCAACAGATTCATGTGATACGCATAAAGATTGAGGCTAGTGTGTAAGCATAACATTCTCCATATGTGCATAGATGGTGGATGAGTATGATGGGAAACACAAAGGAGAATATGGTCTGCTAGGAGATTTAATAAATGTACCCAATCAAGCATCAAATTAAAAAGGGAGGAATAAGACATAATGAAGCATGTTACGAAGTGGAAAAGAATAGCCACAAAAAAATCATTTTAAGCTTCTAGGAGATGCACAGTCTGATTACAATGCAAGTGTATGAGGCCGGATATCCACATGCCAAGAGCCTCAATCTAGAGGTATCCTAAGGGCATATAATGGAAGAAACATTTAGGTGATCACTAGAAGCGATAAATAGGAGTACAGGGTGGTATTAAAGGAACCTGTTGTTGCAGGATCACAGCACCCCTGGATGTAGATCAGGTTTCTAGGTTGATCACTCTAGGCATCCAGTGTGATTGCACAACATGGAAACCTCTCTCCAAGTGTGGGGACTTGTAAAAATGAGAGAGGAATCTCCAGATTAGAGGCTGGTTCCTCAAAATCCTCTAATTTAGATCTATATTTTGCAAAACTACAGAGGTTTCAGATCCTAATCCTACTCTAACTTGCAAGGAGACAGGGATAGAAATGCAAAAATATGAAACTAACTAAAGATGGTGATGCACCAAAAGGAGTGGTGAAACATTTCTGTCATGCAAATAGACACAGACCAAATATTTACAACATAAAACATACACAGACTGATAAGATATAATTTAGAATTTAGGACCTGAAATGAAGCAAATAATACAAACAAAGGACTGAAACCATTCACAAAGCTTGCATTATCATTTCCAATGTCAGAACCACTACATTACAACCTCAGAGAGGTAGAAAACCAAATTACAGTCTTTGGAGAGGTCTGATTCTTACAACAATCACTTGCTGGAGCTGAAAGAAGAAGTTTTGCTATGTCAAAAAAATGTTCCCCCCTTCAGAAATGAGCCAAATCTGGCTTTTACAATTGCATGGGTCGAGCCCAGGGGAGAGAGAAAACGTACAAAACATGAGAGCCCATTCCATTCATTGACTAACCCATGCATTAAATGGCATGGCGAACCTTACAAACCCATACCCTATCATTTTTGACCAGAATTACAGGAGAATGCAACCCATTCTGTATTAAATCTGGTCGCTGAAATGTCACTTCTGGCCATGAACACGTGTCAGATCTGGGTGTTTCTAAATTTTCTCTCTCTAGACTAACCAAAACTCAAGATTGACCCTGAAATCATGTAGAGAATTTCACAATCTTTCCGTTGATATAAAGAACGTGCAAATCCGAGCTCTGGATCAAAAGATATGGAGGTCTGAAGATTTAGGGCACAAAACAGGTGATGGAACGGATTTTTTTTAAATTTTTTCCACGAAACATTGAATCTTTGCCACCTGGATGACACGTGGCAAGTGCTGATTGGATGATGCAATTCTCTCTCCTCCTACCTTCATTGGACACGGGTCTTCCTTTGCAAATTACTGGCTTGGGTCAACTTGAAAAACCTTGCCCTTTGACTTTTGGACTTTCTCCCTTGTGACACGTGCATGCATTTGATTGGTCTGACAGGGGCTGGGAGAACCTTTACGCGCCCTTCGCATCCCTCTGCAACAAAACACCATGCAAAAACCAAATGTCCCAAACTGTTTCCCTGGAAAAAAACTTACGATTCCTACCCGAAACTGGGCTTCCTTGTCCCTCATTAAAAAATTTGCATACAAAACACGTGAGCCATAAATTTGTTACATTGGCTCTCGATTTTTTCGGACTAGAGTGTCCTGTGTCATTTGGCTCAGGCCGACCCTTCAAACCTTTGTCCCTTTGAACTTTTCCAAAAACACTTACGAAATTTCTCTATTTTGGGCTTGTGACACCGGCCATGCCAATGATTCGTTGGAGGCTCCTTCCAGGTCTTCACGTCCCTCATTTTTGGCCCAGATGTCCCACTGCTGGGAAAAATTTCTCCGAACCCCCATTCAGGCTGAACCGTCATTTGAGGCGTTCACACGTTCGTGACCTTTGATTCACTCCCACTTTCCCGGACTGTCTCACGTCCCAAAATACCCTTTGTCCGATTCATGTCCCAGATGAATGTTCGGCCTGGTTCGTCCGATATCCAGGCCGTTGCGTCCTTGCTAGCCCAACTATCCCGGTGCTAAAGTTCTCTGTTTTGACAAAGATCCGGGCGGTTCGCGTCCTCATGGCCCGAATGTCCCAAACTATTTTGCTTAGTAGTTAGTCAATTTTGCTTCCTCCTTCAGCTGGATCAGCTTCTCGCGCCCTGCGCGTCCATTTCTGTCCCGAAATGTCCTACATGGCACTTTGCTTCGTGGGCCGCCTTGGAGGACTTCATTTTTGGCCGATCCACATTTCGATGTCCCTCAAACGTCCGCTACTGTTGCGAGGACTAGGACTTCAGCCAATTTTTCACGATCTTTTCTTTTTGGCCCAAGCTTGAGGGGAACCCAACATGTTTTTTCACCTTTTCCTCAGAACTTGCTATGACTTGAGGCAACCTAGGACTTGAGAATTCTGATGTATGTTATCAAATTCAACCCTGGGGGATGAATTTGGATAACAATTTGGTGACTCAACGGGGTCACCTACCTGCTAGGTAGAAGATACCAGTTTCCTGAAGCAGTCCATTGGGCATGGAGTCATCAAATATTCTGTTTAGGACCCCTAACTGACTCAGAATGTGCAAGGAGGAAGATGGAATGTTACCTGATGGGAGCAAGGACTGCTAGAAAACATCTCCATGGACAACAAGCTGTGCCAAAGCACTTAGGGAAAACAAAACTAACCTACAAGCAAAACAATGTGCACAAGCACTTGGAGGAATGAAAATCTAATCTAATATTTACAAGGTGGTGAATTTCCCTCTAGAAGCAATGCTTGAGATAGATTCTGTTGACTGGAATCTGCAGTTCTTCACCATCCAATAAGGCCAATTGGAAAGCATTATTGTTCTTGCACTTTGTGACCATGTATGGGCCACTCCAAATGGCATCAAATTTTGAATGCCTTCCCGGTTTTGCTCTATCCACATCCCATTTCAACACTAGATCTCCAACTTGAAAAGATCTATCCTTGGCCTTCCTATCAAAGGTCTTCTTGATCAAAGCTTGATCCTTTTCCATTGCTTGGGATGCCTGATTTCTGATCTCTTGTAGCTCCATCAATTCTGCATACCTTAACCTCCATGGGCTCAAATTCAAGCAACTCCAGCTGCTTCATGAGTTCCAACGTTGGTAACTCAAGTGACATGGGCAAGATTGCCTCTCTTCCATAGACAAGCCTAAATGGAGAGTTACCTGTGGATCTTTTGGGAGTGTTATCCTATCAGCCCATAAGGCTGATTTCAGCTTGGTATGCCAAGACCTCTGATTCTCATCAAGAGTCCTCCTAATGATCCTCAACAAGATTCTTGTTTGTAGACTCGGCCTAGCCATTACCCTGAGGGTAATAGTTTGATGAAGTGCTTAGGTAAATACCATTCTTGACAGCCCACTCAGTCACCTTAGATCCAATGAATGCCAATGCATTATCAGAGATTATTGTAGTAGGTACACCAAATCTAGTTGTTAACCCCTCATAAAAGTATAAAATGTTAGACTCGTTCACCTCTTTGAGTGCTACTGCTTCTGTCCATTTGGTGAAGTAGTCCGTGGCTGTCAAAATCCATTTGTGCCCTTGGCTTGAATTGGGATTAATGACTCCAATGAAGTCCAAACCCCATTGCATGAATGGCTGGTCAACTGAAGATTGGATGCAATGGAAGGGCAGCAAGTCTCTCTTTTCCCTGTGAAGAATGTGCAATTCTTACACCTCTTGATCCATGCATAGCAATCACTGAAGATTTTAGGCAAATAATAACCAGCCTTCATGATTTTTAGAGTTGTCACTCTTGGTGCAAAATGACCACCAGCTGGTCCACCATGAAACTCTTCCAACACCCTTTGAATCTGACCTGTGTTAATGCATCTCAGCAGCACTCCATTCACATCTTTCTTGAACAAAACTCCGTCAACAATGGCATACGGAACAGCCTGCAACCTGAAGTGTCTCCTTTGGGTCTTTCTCATCTCCGGAGGGCATAGGCCTGTGCCTAGGAAGTGCATAATACCTTGGGTCTAGCAAGGAGTTAGGGCAGCATTGTCTTCTTCTTGTTTTCCACTTGGCTCATGAATGTCCTGGACTATCAAAATAGCCTCTTCTTCATTGCCTACTTCTTCTTGTTTCCCCAAAACCAGCTGCTCACACAATCCTTTCCCTCTTACCAGCTTGGTGATCTTGATCTCAATGTCATACTCCATGACACGGGTGATCCAACTTGCCCTTTTCTCATTCAAATCCTTGTTGAGGAGGAAATCCTTAACCCCAGTATGTGAGACCAGCAGTTGAATCTTGTTGTTTGAGACCAAATGTGCTTGAACTTCTTCAAGCTCCTGATGACTAGTAAGAACATGCTTTTCAATGAAAGAGTACTTTATTTCATAATCCTCCAAGGTTTGGCTGAAGAATGCAATGGGCTGTTCTAAATCCTTCTCTGTTCAGCTGTGTTAAGATAGCTGAGATTGTGTCTGATCCTCCAAACGCATACAACATGAAGTCCTTGGAAAAGTCTGGGTTGACGAGAGTTGGAGCTTGAGATATTGCATGCTTGATGCTTTCAAAACTCTCCTTGCCTTCTGCTGTCCATTTGAATGCCATGACTCTTCTTTAACATCATTGTTAGAGGCTTCACAAGAGCTGGAAAAATTAGGCACAAACCTACGGAAAAAGTTTATCCTTCCTAAGAAGCTCTGAAGAGATTTCTTGTGGTGTGGTAATGGGAGCATTTGGATGGCTTCAACCCTTTCAGGATCAATTGTTAGCCAAGGAGCTTTCCTTCATAGAGCAAGAAAATGCACTTCTTAGGATTCAAAGAAAAATTTCCTGAACCTCATGTGTGCCTCAGATGAAGAGGTGGTCACATTCTTTGGATTCAACAGTGATATCATTAACTCTGAACCTTCTATCAAACCTCTTGAATGCCACACATTGCCCTTTGAGGCACCAAGAGATGGTCTGCCAAATGGCATTCTTTGTAGAAAGTTCCCCACAGTGATATCATCTTGAATTGGTCTATCTTCCACCACTAATCTGATTGTAGCCTGAGTAGCCATTAAGCCTAGTGAATGCCATCTCGGAGCCAGCCACAACTTGAAATGTTGCTCCATGGAAGGAAGTGGGTATATGGTCCTTGAGAGATGGCTCTATTCAAGTCTCTGAAGTCAACACATATCTGATGCTCTCCATTTCTGACTGGAACTGAAGTTGGCAACCCAACTAGAATGCTTGATTGGGAATATGATCCTTGACTCAATCAGCTTGTCCAATCCTTTCCTCATGAGAGGCTCCATGTGTGGATTGACTGGATTATCTGCCTGACAGGCTTAGTATTTGGATCCAATTCAATGGTATGCTGAGCTAAGTTGGGATTGAAACCTTTCAAGTCTTCATAGCTCCAAGCAAACACGTCAGGGAACTCTTGACACAGCTATATGAACTCATACCTTTTCTTGTTCAGATTATCATTCTTTCAACTTGCAATGGTTTGTTCTCTTCTACCAAGATGGATACTGAGTCCTCTCTCTTGACTTGAATGTTTGCTTTCTCCTTTCTAAACTGATCATTGGGGTTAAAAATGGACTCCAAAGTGATAAGTCCCTTGGGCAGCTGTATTAGTTCTCAGCTGTAACCACTTGGTCACCATACTGATGTTCTAATCTTTCTTGATTCTTAGCTGAGAACTCGGCTTCTTCTTGCAAAAAATGGATGATTTGCTGGTCATTCTCAAACACTTGCCAACTTGCATTGTTATCTGGCACTGAAGGCCTCACAATCACATGGATTTTTGGCTGTACCTTATCTTGTTGAATGCTTTCCACAATGTCAAAGGCTGCCCCTACTGCTGTAAGCCTTATCAGCAACTTGGTTCTCTTTCCTAGGAATGTATTTGATTGCCAAAACCCTCAAAATCTTCCATGAGGTCCCACACCCTGTTCTTGTAGCAATTGAGAAGATCATTTTTGGTAGCATGCTATCCCTTGACCTGATTTACAATCAATTCACTATGCCCAAAGACTTGCAAGTTCTTTATTCCTCTCTTTATTGCCCAATGCATCCCTTGCACCAAGGCTTCATATTCAGCGGTGTTATTGGAGCATGCAAACTGAAATCTAAAAGCTGAATAGTACTTTATTCCTTGAGGTGAAACAAGCATAGCTCCACCTCCTGCACCTTGTCTACTCCTTGATCCATCAAAAATAGCTGCCATACCTCATTATCATCTTTGTGGTTTGGCTTGGTGATGCTAAGAATAGGCTGATTTTCTTCGTGTATGCAATAGACCCCTAGCTCAGATTCTTCCACTTCTTGATAAGGATCAAATGCATGTATCTTGTTTGCCCATTCATCAAGAGTTAGATCCGGGATGCTTCCAACCTTGGTGTCAGCTTCATCAGTGCTTGGGTGATCTTCTTGATCAAATGCTGGGCAATTGGCATTAACCTGACTTGGAGTGTAAGGCTCAATATGGAAGTTGTGCAATAGGTTCTGACCGGGATGGAGCTTTAGTTCCATACCTTTTCCTGAACAACATGTGTGACCATCAGCAAAAAATATCCCCCCCAATTCTTGGCTTGTTGAAGTCCCCTTGACAAACATAGGGCCCAAAAAGAGTGGTGAAGGTCTATGACTGATTACATACTTGTAAAAAAACAACCATTTAGGACATGCATTGCAAGTAGGACTCAAGTTTTTCTAATCCACTACCAACTTAGCTACTGCTGTCCCACTAGCTTGCCACTACCCCTTGGGATATTGTTTCATACTGGAGCCCTAGCCTGACAAGCTATTTTAGGCATTTACTGAGCTAACTTGCACCCGGAGTCCTATTCATGCAATTGTACGCACTAGCTGACTTCCAATGATTAAATGAAACATAGAAAGGAGGGGGGGGTCTTTTTTTTCAAAAAAAAAACATTTACCTTGCGTGTCCTCCATGATTTCCCTCAGGTCTTGGAAGGGCATTTGTAAGTACCTTCTCTTTCCTTTGACCCTATTGATTTGAAGTTGACCAGGCCTTCATGGCCAGCTTTTGTAAGCAGAATCTTCTTTGGCTTGGGATAGCATAGGATTCCCACATTGATTATGACGTTTGTCTGTCTTCATCTGATCAATGATACTGAATGGTGATGAAGGATCTCTCTTGTTGTCCCTTTGGTTTGCACATTCACTGCCTTGTACATGGTCAGAAACAACTAGTATTTTGAGTTGCTAGGGCTGTCCTTGGCTGCCCTTGTGCATTTGAAATTGGACTTGCTTTGCCAATCATTTGTGGAACCATTGGAAGGTTGTGGATTGGTTGGGCTAATGGCGCATTCTTCACCCAAATTCCTTCCTTTTTGACCTTTGTTGGCTGCAAACGTTGAGAAACTGCCTGGTTCATGCCACAAAACTTCCTCTTGCTTGCCCAATTTACCCCCAATGTGGTTTGCAATTTGGGGCTGATTGTTGTTTGGTAATGTTTCTTGTTGCTTGCGTTGTTTCCTGACTGTCCTCACCCTCCCACACCAAGTAAGTTGGTCACCATTAATGCTTGATTCCAAAGCACCATTGAAGCACATGGATTGTTATGAGGCTCATTGATGGAAAAACACCAATCATACTCCTGGGCAATGTTGTTTTGTGTTGGCACCAGTGCCTTAGAGGCAAAGATATGCATTTGGATTATAGGGCTTGAAAGTGAGTGCGATTGGCAGGAGGGCCCTTGTTTGATTCATATTTGCAATTGGATTAGGTGGCCTTTGTGTTTGTTATGGCTCCTGTTAGCTGAGCTTGGGGTTGAGAAGAGGTCTAAAACCTTGGGTCTATTGCCTTTTGAGAGTAACCAGCTCGATTCCTAGTTTTGCAATTGCTTCATGACTTCTTAATCTCATTTGGGGCAACTGAGATGAATGTAATCTTCATGGTTGTGTACTCTGATTTCTAGTAGTGGGGATAGGGGCCAATAGGTGCTTATTGGTGTTTGGAATTCTCTAAACTTTGGAAACATGGGGGCATTGGAGGTTCTAGGGAAAGTTTTCCACTTGGATCAAACAATGTTTCAGCTCTAATGGCAATGCTATAGCCTAGGATCGTTCTGCCTCCCATTGACTAATTCACAAGAAAATATCAGAATTAAGAGCTTGAGATTAGTAGAGAAAAGCACTTCCTTTCTGCTATTGGGACCTGATTGCCACTGGAATTCTATCCCAATTCTTTTGAAACTTGAAGTTGAAATTGGTCATTGCTCGTTGAGCTTCCTTATAGTTTTCATCTGCCCATGAGAGAACAAAAGTTGTCTCCCTCCTCCAAATTGCTCATGAGTGCTCTACTCAAGATGATTCCAATTTGTGAAGAAACCAGCTCCAAGGCTCCTAACCTTGCATGCTTTAACCCTTGAATGAAAAAAGATGCCAGCAACTGCGCCAACTTTGGCATCTCATTGATTTCATGATTGCGCAGAAGGTTAAGCATTTCTTTTTAAACATGATCACCTGAGTATTCTAATTTTTCTCCATGAAATATGGGAATGTTCTTCAAGGCTGCAATAGGAATTGGATGTTGTGCATTGAGGGAATTGGCTGCCTGCCTGTTGAAGTTGACATATGATTTGTTTTTTGTGCATTCGAATTTGCCTAAACCCTTGTTGACTGATGAAAGGCCAACCAGGTGGAGGAATTGAGAGCGTTCTGTTTTGGTGGAGAATGGAGACCTCTGAATCCTTTTCCTCTTTGCCTTCTTCTTGGAGTAGTTGTAGGTATTCAACAAACTTTCTTTCTTCTCCACTCTTGACCTTGTTGGGACGCCTTCTCATTAGTTTTCCAGGCCTGCACTGCTGAGGACCATGTGGTTCGTCCCCTTGGAAGTCGCTAAGATACAAAATATCGCTCGTTTCTCAAGCAAAAAGGCACAGATGCCATCAAATTTTCTGCAATGAAATGAGAACCTCTAGCTTTCCCACCGGCCGGTGCCCAAAATTGTTACACCATCACAAGGCACCCCTGGATGTTGATCAAATTTCTAGGTTGATCCCTACTAGCATCCATGTGATTTGCTAACATTGAAAACCTCTCTACAAGTTTGACTTGTAAAATAGAGAGGAATCTCAATTAGAAGGGGCTGGGTTCCTATTCCTCTATTCAGATGCACACAAAAATGCAGATGGTTTTACTCAACCTAATCTAACGTGCCAATGAACAGGGGGTAATAAATGCAACAAAATACCTAAGCTAACAGAGGTGTCTGCACCAGGCCCAAGTAATGAAGAACACCTATCTGGGAATCTTGCCAATACACAAAACATTCAATGTTTGCAAGATCATTCACGCTATAGCAAATTTGGCAGTGAAGACCAGAGGATGCAATGAACACAGAGGGTGTGAGAAATCATCCACAGACATCATTACTTGCCTCCCACAGATTGATAAATACACCAAAGATGCCAAGAGGTAAGTCGCATAACATTTTCAAATGGAGGTGTCAAACTCCACAAATCACCTGCCAAATAGAAGAAGGAGGGGCAAAACAGGGAAATTCGACCTGTTAGAAAGAAGCCCCTCTTACAAATATATAGGAAGAATGAGAGAGGTAAGAGAGAGGAAAATTCAGATCTCCCCAACCCTTCTACGTTGCATTTAACTCCAACTCATCTCATTAAGGGCAGGAGGTGTCCGAATCCGGAAACGGTGGAGACTTCCTAGCAGAAACACGAACTGTCTTTTGTATAAAGCTAGTTTTTGAAAACGGGTAGTTCTGGCCATTACCAACCACGTGCGAGAGACGTTTTTTTTTCAATTTTCTTCTCTCAAAACTGTAAAAAATGCAAGAGTTGACCCCTAACGTTTAGAGAATTTCGCCACTTTCCCATTAATATAAAGAACGTGAAAATCTGAGCTCTGGTCGCAGTTATATTGATAGAAGATTAGTGCAAAACCAGACCAAAACAGATCGGCAGGGAAAATATTTGAATTTCTTTGCACTTGCTTCTCCACCACTTGGATGACACGTGTCAGGCTCAGATTCATCCCTAAGTTTCATTCTCTGAAATTCCTTTCGGGCCTCTAATCTGGACACGTGGCACTAATTTTATTGGTTCGGGCGGGGCCCTGAGGGGCGTACTCTGGCAACTTTTCAAAACTTCTGACACTTGGCAACGTTCTGATTTCGTTGGCAGCTCTTTCAACTTTCACGTCCTCCGTGTACTTTTGGCCCAATTCCCAGAATTCCTGGGACAAATCTCTCTGAAACTGCCCGATTTTCGGCTTCCCTTGTTTCCTAATGTGGCGAAGACATGTGGCACGATTCCATGGCTCTCAGCTCTTTCGATTTTTTTGCGTCCTCCACTCTTTTGTCCCAAATGTCCCCGGAATGCCTGGGAAAAAGCTCTCGAAACCGCCCAAAATGACTGCCTTGCACCCGACCGGCCGATCCGTGCCCCACACATACTTTTGTCCCAACGGTCCAGACTGACGAAGTGAGACTTAGGTAATTTTTTTCCCCGTTTTTTTTCGCCGTTCGGCTTTTCACCCATTCACGCCCCGCGTTTTCGATGTCCTAACTTATCATCCCAGATGCTACGCAGACCGCCTGGCGGCCTTTCAGCCGATTCGCTCGCCCCGATTCCCAACTTCCCAGATTTCCTGGACTAGGACTTTAGCCAATTTTCTTGCTTTTTTCTGCCCCCCTTGTTTTTACTTCTGCTTTCTTCTTCTTCTCCATTTTCTTTTTCTCGACCCGTTGGTTTTCTTCTTGACAGAAGGATTATAAAGAAACCGAGGGGACCCCCAAAACATTATTTCAGGCCTTGAATCATCTATTTTCTCAGACTGAAAATTTGAGGCATGTTATCAATCAAAATTACCCTTGGGGGGTGAATTTTTGATAAATAGGATTGAGGGTCTTTTAAAAAATATATTAGATGGTTTTTTTGCTATTTATAATATATGCATCAACTACACAGGCAAGTACTATAATACTCGGCTACTTTGTTTTTGTTTTAAATTCGTTATTTAGTTTTAATCTTTCAATTTATAGATATATTAATATTACTCTTTCAAAACTTTGTTTACATAGTTTATAATAGTATCAGTTTAGTAACTTCATAATCTATCTTACGTAGTTAATTTATTCTATCATTAGTTAGATTTATTCATTTCCTTTTGAATGACAATCACGGTACCTAGGGAGCCCAGAGAATACGTATTCGATCCAAATCGTGTCCTCAACCACAATCTTGCTACAATAAATAACTTACCATAGATCAAATCTTAGAATCCAAGTCTTCCGAACAATAACAAACTTGGATAGATCACTCATAGTGTAAGAGGGTTAAACATAGAATATAATCAATGCAACAGACGTTTTGGGTCCAACTGCCACAATACAGATTACCCTGAAAAATATCCATCATGATTGGTAGAATGGCTTGAAATATAGAAAACATTCGTTTTGTGACCCTTGTTCCCACAGCCAACGCCGGAACATTATCATTGACATAGACAGGGGGGTGGGTGGGGGGGGGGTGAAACTCCGGCTTAATAATTTAGGTTTCCAGAACCCTATAGTACTCTGATAAGATTGCAACAACTTGTATTTCTAATATAGAGGCCGAAAAGGCATACAACTATTGGATACTAAGGATAAATTGATTCCCTATGACCATAGCAGTTCCACAACAACCACGAATCTATAGTTGTGACCACAAACTCTCCACACCCACTAGTCCACAAGACAGGACCACCTTTGATGCTGGCTAACACACATTAGTAATTTAGAAGATCCACTAAGCCACTCCACTCCACAACCTTTCGCATAGTATCCGTCAGATATAGCAACTAACCAAGCGACGATTTTTGGACTAGACTAGAGAATCACCTATAAAACTCCATTGTATATTATCATCCATCTATTACCCCTGTTTTTTTGGAAGACATAGCACGAAACAATGCCAGGTCCCATTTTCCCATGTACCCACAACCCATAGACCGGTTTAGCAAGAGCTGGACTATTTGTGGAGCCTTCGAGCAAGTCATCCTCACCGAAGCGATCTATCACCACAACACCAGTTCTGGTTAGAAGGGCCTTCCTTGTCATAGATTGTAGTTTCCACTAGTGCGTTTTCAAATATATAAGATGGGCCTAACTAGTTTGTCTTTACCTACCCACCATATATTCCATCCCACACTGGCTATCTTGGCATGACTCAGGATGTTAGGTGTGAGGGACGAGTTCCTTGTATATTTCTCATGCTCTCTTGTACACTTTCCATCGGACAAACTGGTGAACCTGACATGACTTCCTACTTTCTGATTCGAGTCTTTTCCTACTTGTTCACATCTAGTTATACTTTTCGTCTTCGTCTTTCGACTCATTAACGTTCATGACCAGCTTCATTTTCACTTCTTCCATCGACCTTCACTCGTTTCCATTATTCGTGGGTATTCATATACCCCCTATCTTCAGGATTCGATTCATATGGCTAACTCTCCTAGGTATTGAGGCCACTATGCTCAACTGATAGATATGCATCGCCCTCACCTCAGTAGGGTGACAACTATTCAATAAACAATTATAACAAAAACTCCCTGCAAGGACTAGATATAGTTTCTTCTTTCCAATTGGGAGTTGGACTCGACTCACTCCACTGTAGAAACCAGAGCCTTCAGGCTCAACAACAGATGCTCACTGGAGATCTATTCATCTCTCATGTGTACTTAACCTAAAATTATATACAATATAATCCAGATCTATTTTTAGGTGATGAAACAGTCCGTACGCTATGCCAGAATGAACAACCTCTCAGAGTATGTCACTCACCTAATAGGAATTTTACAACACAACCCGAGGCCTCTTTTCAGAAAACACCTCATCGCCACTTACCATAGAAATACCCGCGGGAAACTTGGCAGGGAAACGATTGGTTCCTATAGGGTACCACATGCCTGAATACAACCCTCATAATATACAACAATGCCACTAATGAAAAATGATGTGACTTCACAATGAAGTCATTTCACTTTAGAGAAAGAGTTGACGGTTAGAACTTCTCAAGCAAGTCAAATTCCAATTCAATACATGTCAGTAGGAAATTCAAAATATTCCCACATCATCCTAAGCCAATTAGACCTCCTCATAGATTGCACATTAGGCATGCCCCCCTTAGTCTTCACAAAATGCCACTAGAACCCCGCGTTCTCAACCCGCTCCAGTGGAGAACATGATACCTCTCGCCGGTTTAGTACAACACAATCCCCTCTTGGGGAATACTCCTTCATACTTTAACAAGTAATTGTTTATCACCAGATCAACAGCACCCTTGAAGATATACTTGAACTCACCACGGTGGTGATGGATAACATGGGTACTACTCCAAGTTTGTGGGACTTGCTACTTGAGAATAGACCCCTCCGAGAAAGCTGGTTCTTGCTCCCCCAAAAAAGAAAAAAAAAGAAAAACCCCTTAAACTATCTGCCACAATCTTCTAATGCAGGATAAGCTAACTACTTCTAATCTAAAATTCCAAGGGAACCATAGAGAACAATGCATAAAATAAAATCCTACACAAAGCGTGATTACACCAAAGGAGGAAATGTGATAGTCAGTCTCCAATGTTTGAATACGAGGCCAAAGTGCACACTAGAAGAGGTGATGACAGTCTCCATAATCTAGCACAATGTATTCAACAACAATATTCCAAGCAAACCCAGTGATAATGGATCCTGCACGAACATAATAATAACACAATAGTCTTGTTAGAAATATTAAGGGGAAGAGGAATGCAAGAAACACAACAAAGCAGGGGAAGAATACATCCACCAACTGATATTTATTGCCCCATAATATCACAGTTCAGTCTATTAAAAGATAAAGGCCTGATCACCATGCAAGAGTCCACTACAAGGCTTGCAACACACTGGCTTCACAAGAAATTTGGCAGAGTTTGTACCCAAAAAACTCGCCGCCTCTACCATGAGCCCTAACACGTACCAAGTTTATAGAAAAATGAGAGACAAGAGAAGGAAAAATGGAATCCCGAAATCTAATCCTTCAACCACCTGTAAGGGCATTAAATTGAGTGAAATGATGTATATTTCTTGCAAAGGCTCCCCATATTGTCCCATGTTGCTCACAGAGAAAGAAGGATGACCAGGCCCTCTTAATGCACTCCCAACACCAAACATTAAAACCTGTTCTGACCGGCCACTTGTCTAAAAGAATATCATTTCTAAATCAAATCTGTAATTTTTGATTACTGTGCATCGGGCTCAAAACCATGATTCCAACGGTACCAATTTTGTGTGATTAGTTGATAATTAAAAGTTCCTGGCCTTCTTAGTGCGGGCCATCTATTTTGGGCTTGGCACAGCGTTTTCTTCTTCTGTCATTTTGACGGGAATGAGCTTAACTGACTGGAGCCGAAATATTTATTTTATTTAAATATAGCTACCCTTACAAAAATAAGAAACAATTTTTTTTTGTGTGTAGAGGACGTCGTGCTCAATTCTAGAAGTCTAATTGTGTGAAAATCGGAGCTCGGAGTCAAAAGTTATGGCCGTTTGAATTCCACGGGTCAATGTTGACTTTTCTTTCTGTCTTCTGCCGATTTCAGATTTTCATGTCCACACTCCCTTTGTCCAATGTCCCAATGCCTGAATGGGACAAATTCTTTCCGAACCCCCCAAAAATGGGCTTTTCCCCTGTCCTTTTTCTCTGCCGTGACACTGGCTGATCTGCTTGCTTTCGGCTCCTTCGGCTATCCGCGTCCCACGCGTCCCTTTTGTCTCCACTTGTCCCAGTGCTGAATTTCCCTGTTTTCATCAGACGAACACGGCTTGGTTCACGTACTCGCAGCCCAGAGTCCCATTTGCTTTCGGACCTTCTGTGACAAAATTTTTCAACGTTGGCTCGTTGTTGGCCGTTTTTCACGTACTTTTGTCCTGGCGTGTCCGGACTGTTTCGGGCGGCCTTGACTCATTTCGGCCGATCCGTGCCGTTCGCGTACTTTGTCCCCCGCGCGTCCCGGACTGTCTGTTTCCATAAGTTTTTAGTCAATTTTTTCAACTTTCGGCCAGTTTCGGATTTCCGCGTCCCACCGTCCCTTTGTCCCGAAATGCGCGCAGACCGCCTGGCGGCCTTTCGGCCGGTATCACGCCCAGATGTCCCTCAGTCCCCGACTCATTGTGAGGACTAGACTTTGCCATTTTTCATGATT
>JAHRHJ020000354.1:0-79993 GCA_019776745.2 Taxus chinensis
CTCAAGCCAAGTCCAAAAATTCTCCGTAATACAAACAGGAAGTTATAATCCTCCATACCACTCTGGCAGGTAGATCTCTTTACAGGAAGTAGGCATGTTAGCATGCCTCCTCAATATCAAACAAAATGGCAACAAGGCCACCAATCTCTAATACTATTCCTCTAGGTCTGTGTCAAACAAATCCAGTCCTTGACAATACCCGTCCTACTTAAATATACTCAATCTCCACAAGGAGCATATGTTCTCATCTCCTGGCATGTTTCTCAAATACAGGGACCGTTCATATGGCACCCTACCAATGATACGCTACACCGTTTTTATCAACAACCTATCCCACCACCCACTTCCATAGCAAACTACCATCAATGGTGAAAGCTATGCGATAGGGACAGATTCAGAATACCTTAAAGGAACCCTTAAGATTTCCACCATACAAAGTTTCATGCTTCCAAGACCTCTCCCTGATTTCCCAAGTCAAGGGGTGGTGAGGGAGATCCACATGTGCATATCAAAGCTTCCGCTACAGCAATTCGGGAATTACTCTTAGGGGATGGGGTTGTGCCTAAAAATATTCCCAAAACTTGGAAGGCATAGCTATGATTGGTATTACGCTACCTGAGGCTCCATACATTCATTCAAACCACTTGTTCTGAGTTCATCAAGGCCTTCGAAGAACAACTATTAAGAATCGGGAATCAGGAAATTCTTGCATATCAAACAAGAACACAAGCATCTGTCGCCCATTCATCCAGAGGTGGCGTTACAGGTATTATTCATCGCAAGGCTCCCAAATGGATCAGATGGAACTGTATAGTGATTTATTCCTTCATCTCTCAAGTAGAGAAGTGAAGAAGAAGTCCAGAAGTTCCCACTAAGGACTTATTATGAAGTACTTGAGAGCGCGTCTGCCGAATAGATCAAGCAACGATAGATAGTGGTCGTAAGAAATAGGAACAAATGGGAGGTTAATCACCTCCACTCAAAACACTACACTTACCACAAATGTCAATCAAGGACCAAAAATCCTTAACAAAATCGTGGAGGAACACACAGATGAGTAAACCCACCAGACCCAAGAGGGTAAATGTGTTATGCTCTGTCACAACAAACAAACCAACGAAACAACAACTTTAACCCCGACAATCAATATAGTGGATTTTAACCATCCACCAACAACAAAAACAAACAACACGGTGGAAAATCCCATCCAAGGGCCAAGCCAAAACTCATTGGTGCCCAAAAACCAAAGTCAAAAATAGAAACAACAATTCCAAAAAAACTTTGGTCCTAATAGGCTAACGTTTGTGCAGAATTTTAGGCCACAATACACACCAAAACCAACAAAAAACAGGAATTATAACCCCAATTATTATTGTGGTTTCCATAAAATTCAGGGTCACGATACTAGAAACGGTTGGACAAATAAATTTATGCAACGTTTGCCAGAAGAACCAAAGACAATTTCTTCACAGACCTGTTTTTGGCAGATCCGTTCTCATCATCACCAACTACTCTCACAGGGGTAGTTTCTCATAGAATGCTCCCCTCAAAAATTTAATGACCCACTCCTAAAATCTGACGCCATAGGCTGAATCAAACTGGAGAAACAAAGGTGCAAAGTGACGGGAAAAAATGATCATGAAGCCTCGGGACTTCATTAAATCCAGTCAGTTGCGCACAGTTGGGAGCTCAAACCGAGACCTAAGCTAGTCAGTTTGGTTAGAATTTAGACGTGACCCACTTAGCGAAGCTATAACAAGAACACGAGAGTATTTCTCTCAACCAAGACCAGTATCTCTAGAGACAGATAAGAGTCAGCAAATAGTTTGAAAAAACCATCGGGCCTATGATTTCATTAGTGACCTAACAAAGACCTTCTCACACATTTCATTTTTGGACTTACTAAAGAACTCTCCCCCTCATAGAGCTGCTCTTTTAGACGCATTAGGTATAGGCCATCTAATTAAAACATCACTCCACCCCCGAAACACAAGAAACACGTAGATTTTGATTATCCCCTCGGGGTAGCCGGACAAGGATGCGAATTCATCTTCGAAATAAGTAAAATGCCCACAGATTGCTGAGATCGCACGCCGAGGGGACCAGCCTTACAATTACAAGTGTGGGTTTATAATACTATTAAACGGTCACTGTTTACGATGGGCTGCAGTTAACATAGTCTCCTTTCTCCTTTCCTCCAAACTTGGATATGGAGAAACAACCTGTTCCAGCACATGAAACCTTGAGAGGCTTGATCGCCGTAAAGCCACTTCGCTAGGAACTATCATACTGCCGGTCACCTTAGGGGCCCAAACCATCTGCTGGTTTTTATATTATAGATTGGGAAACTAACTATAATATTGAATCCTCCGGCCGACTTGGATACATCGAATGACAAGGCAAATCCCTTCCCCTTATTTCAGAAGGTAAGATTCTGCATCTAGGAAGGTCTTTGTAGCCAAGGCGCACTCCAAAACCTTTTCGATTTACACCTAGCTGATTTAAAGAAAAGCCAGGGGGGCACTCAGATTGAACTTTTCAACAAAACCAACTTAATAACCCTCTTACCCAAGCCAGAGGAAAGTTGGAGTACCGTACTACTGATCTTTGTAACTACCATTGGGGTAGCCAAAACAAATTCCCACCCCTAAAGATAACAACTACAGAACAATTCATTAGGGACTTAACTAACGAAAATCGTTGAGTTGAAGAACAATATTCACTAATGTTCTTACCATCTATTCAATAGGTATAGATTTTCCTTTCCCTAGGTGGTTGGTTCCTTGCCAGCAGAAGAATCTCTGTATGGTAGAAGTAGATCGCAAACGCACATATGCCCACAACTAACTCCTCACTCTTCGGCTAAGTATTGGACTCTTCCATTTCTATGGCTAATGGTCGTTATGAGTGGGGCATGTATAATTCTTACTTCGCCAAGGATAAAGTCCTTCCCATTCACTTTTAAGAATTAAACTTTGAAGTGTACAACAATAGCCTGAGTACGACGAGCTCCTCCTGGCCTTACCTTGCCAAAAGAATTGGTAGGATAAACATGAGTCCTGGGAGACTTGCAATTAGTGAAAAACCAAGTTTCCTGAAGTATATGAACTAAAGCCGAACATTTTGCAACTCATACAAAAATGCTGTATTGATTGTAGCAAGTGTTTAAACTTTATATCCATTGAACATCCTTGAGAGAAAATCTTCTCGTCTGAATGTCAATAACAACCTCAGCATCGCGTTTTACTCCACAACGAGTTAAAAGATACCCATTCACAGTGTCCATTCGTGATGAAACCCATTTGATAACAATAATGCCAAATCCTCTTTCACAGCAGAAGTGAATCTACCTCCTAACCAAATGCAGAAATATGCGGCTACTTTAGAATTGACTTAAATGCCTATACACAGCAGCTAACAACATCTCTCCTATCACATGCGAGATTTATCCCTGATTCCGCATTTTGTCCCTACTTATACTCGGAAATCCCGTAACTAGATCTTCCTCACAAAACTAAGCCTAACATTATACGCATAGGAAACGGGATGATCTAGATGTACCTCCCAGCACCACTGATTCGCAAGAGGGTAATTCCTCTTTGATCGAAGAAACCATCGATATCAACATCGGTGGAAGATGAACTCTGAAAATCTAAAACTAGGATCTTCGTTAACACCAGAAGAGGTAGAAATACATATCCAGATTTCAAAGAACAATCATAAGTCATTTTTTCATTTATTACACAGGAGATGACGGGAGTCGAAACCCCCATTGGGTGCACACCCTCATCACTAGGTCAATGCAAAGCCAATTAAAACAAAAATCAGACCCATGAAGCCCAAAGTAGTCTCTCATGGTAAAAGAGGAAGTAATAAACTCCTTCTCAGGTAGGATTCTTCAAAGTCGGTTGACTACTCCCAATGGGTATCTAAATATTGTTCCTAGTTCTCAAGAAAATGGCAAGATACGCATGCATAGATTTTCGTGACAGGGGAGAGGGGGGCGAAGGTGAAGGTAGTACATGGGGAGAGGGGGGTGCGTTGGAAGGGAATTGGGGGGGAGAGGACGGTCACACACGTCCTAAGGACGACCTTCCATTAACCCATCCATAGATTAAGACGCTTTACAGAGAATCAACGTCTTTCCCAATTAGAAGCCTAGATGAACTAGGTTAGATGGCTGAATAGCGCATAGAGCTTATGCTGGACCGAATTGGCCGGCAGTATAACAGAAGGTTATGAACACGCATAATATAAGTGATCTAGTTCTAAGACTAGACCCCGGATGTACAAGAAGACCGGCGAAGGAATGAAATCGGCGCAAATGGTGGGCCCATACCAAGTCATGAAGGACTACAGAAATGGTGCATACCGCTTATGCACACTTCAGTTGAGGAATTTGGCAAAACAAGTCATTCCCTGCACCTCAACAAACATTTCTATGCTAAGCAGCTAGCACTGCTTGTAAAAAATCTACATTGCATCCTTCATTAGATTTATAATTCATTTTTTTTCCACTTGTTCTTACACAAATTTGTGATCAAGGAATCTATTCTCAAGTATTCATTACCAACTCATGATGTTGTTGGCACAAAAAATTTCTAATCATATCTCTCTCCTCCTTTTCACATATCATCAATCACTGTTCAGACTTTTTATCAAATAAACATTCAACATGACGAGTCTTAACGGTCACCATACCAAGAAGATCGCAATTTTTTCTCGTTTTATTTCTTCTTAGGATAGGTGTCTTGCCTAGGTCTGTTCTCGAAGCTTCATGGTGTCACATCTATCCCATAATCAGTCTCTTTGGAATAAGCATATACTGACATCTACTCAAACGACAAGTCAAATATGTTTAAAACAGAAAATTTTATTTGTACACTTTCCTTGCCCCACCAACCCTTCGGTGATAAGCTTGCATCTCTTACTAGTGACGGAGGTTTGGGAAAGAATGGAAATGCCAGGCTGGACGTTTTATAACCTTAATGGGAGAGTTCAAATTAACATTTGTAAACTAGAAGTCGGTTAAAGGACAAATCATCGCGGATTGGTTAGCTGACAACCCATTATACGGAGGCGATTTAGTAGATTTAGACTTTCCAGATGAATGCGTATACTACATTGAAACATGACCCGCTATCTTTGAATGTCCTTGGTACACTGACATCGTTAATTATATCATGGACTATACGTACCCGGAGGCAGTTACACCACAGCAAAGAAGGTGGTTGCGCATAATTGTAGCCAAATATGTCATTATAGAGCAGGTGCTCTATCGAAAAGCATTCGATGGAATGCTCTTAAGGTGTGTCGACACAGAAGAATCCAAGAGGATTCTCCATGAATCCCACAGCGGTATATGTGGGAGGCCACTTCGTGGCCATGCCACCGCTCGAAAAATACATCGAATGGGCTATTTCTGGCCCACTCTAGAACATGACGTGATATAGAGTTTGCATGCAGGTGTCATAAGTGCCAAGATTCTCCCACGAGATCCACATGCCAGCACAAGCTCTACAACCAATCGCAACTCCATGGCCCTTTTCTACATGGGGTCTAGACTTAATAGGGAAATTCTCTCCCTCATCTACAGATGGCCATAATTTTATAATCACGGCCACTGAATATTTTACCAAATGGGTGGAGGCCATGCCTCTTACTACTGTACATGCTTCTGTGATCGCCAAGTTCATTTTGAACCAAATCATTTGCAGGTACGGTATCTCGCAAATAATTATCTCCGATAATGGAACTTCTTTTAAAAATGAAGAAGTTCGTGAACTATGTAGTAGATTTAAGATAAGCCATCATACGGCTTCCTTGTATTATCCCCAAGCCAATGGACAGGTTGAAGCGACAAACAAAACACTGAAAGCCATTCTCCTTAAAACGGTGAAAGAAAATAAGCGAGATTGGCATTTGAAGTTATATCCGGCCTTGTGGGCCCACCGAACCTCAATAAGAACACCAATGGGAGCAACTCCTTTCTCATTGGTATTTGGGGCAGAAGTAGTTCTCCCACTTGAGGTCGATATACCTAGTCTCCACATTTCACTACAAGGGATTCTAGATGAAGACGCTTACAGAGAAGCACGTCTTTCCCAACTAGAAATCCTAGATGAGATTAGGTTAGATGCTGAATAACGGCATAGAGCTTATGCTGACCGAATGTGCTGCTGGCAGTATAACAAGAAGGTATATGAATGCGATATATACGAAGGTGATCTAGTTCTAAGACTAGACAGCCAGATCGATAAGAAGACCGGCAAAGGAAGGAAATTCCAGCCCAAATGGTTGGGCCCCTACCGAGTCATGAAGGAATATGAAAATGGTGCATACCTCTTATGTACGTTAGAAGGCGAGGAGTTTGGCGAAACAGTCAATTCCCTGCACCTCAAACGTTTCTACGCATAAGTAGCTAACGCTACCTATATAGCTATCTACATTGCATTTTCATATAAATTAGGATCATTTTGTCCATTCGTTTCTTACACAGATTGTGATCAAGGAGTCTATTCTCAAAGCAATTCATTACAAACTCATGATGTTGTTGGCACAAAAATTTCTAATCATATCTCTCCATTTTCACGATATCATCAATCACTTCAGAATATTTTATCAAATAAAATCAAACATGACGAAGTCTTAACGGTAACCATACCAAGATCTGCAAGTTTGTTCTCACTTTAATTTCTTCTTAGGATAGGTGTCTTGCCTATGGTCTGTTCTAGAAGCTTCATGGTGTCACATCTATCCCATATACACATCTCTTTGGAAATAAGCATATACTGACATCTTACTCAAAAAGACAAGTCAAAAAGTGATTAAACAGAAAATTTTAATTTTACACATTTCCTTGCCCCACCAACCTTCGGTGATGAGCTTGCGTCTCTTACTAGTGACGTAGGGTTGGGAAAGGATGGAAATGCCCTTACTCGCCTATGCCTTGCCCACGGTGATAAACCCACGCTTCTTACTAGTAGCATGGGGCAAAGTGTAGGGGGTCCTCTTGACAAAGCAAACGTTAAAAGGTCATAAACAAACTATTCAAACTTTGAGTCAAAAACGAATGAATCAGATATTCAAAATTCCAAAAAGAGTCAAAAATCCTAAAAACCCAGATTTTGTCTACTATGTGGCCATCTACGGGTCTAAGTCTGGATAAACCGCAAAGCAAGTTGCATCCGAAACTATGAAGTCATTCGGGTGGAGTAAGCTTGTAGTTTTCAATTTGGTTCCACCAAAGCTTCGTCTGTCTTTCATCACTATCGTTTCACCATATTTCATAACTTGTGCCCTTCTTGGCTCTTGGTGATGAGCCCTCGCATCTTACTAGTTGCGTGGAGTTAGGAGTGGGGCAAGTTAATCTGTTCATCATACTGGTTATTTTCATCACTTTGCCAAAACAAACATGAGGTATCCAAATTGCTCACAGAAGCTAAGATTTAAGATCACAATATATCTACAATATCATGTATCAGCATCATGAAACACAAAAAGAAAGCAAGCATTTGCATCATCTGTTCTCCATTGCATACATATAAAAAGAAAAGCATATAAAACATACATCGTAGTATACACGAGGAAGCTGGAAACAGAAAGGGAAAACATGAGTGACAAGTTTTGATCCAAAAATGAATGCATATATATAAATAATCAATGTTTATATACAATGCCATCATGCTCTAGGCATGGTCAAAACGCTCAAAGAGCCCGTGATATACAAAAGAATCTATAGTACAAAACGCATAGGAGCCAAGTGGTCTCTCAACCCCTACGCGACCCCTCCGAAGGTGCGCACCCTCGCCTAGGGCTCTGGCTACGCTGGCGCTCTGAATGAACGGAGGGCTCAGGGTCTCGAGGAGCAGCCGCGGTCTCACCACGAGAATGGCTCCTCATAAGACGCTCGGCTGTCCTATAGCCTGCCAACTCTGTACGGAGAGTCGACACCATCCTGGCCACGTGCCAAATGGGAGCGAAGACGTCAGTATGCCTACCGGCTGCTGAGGGCTCCCCGGCATCTACAGATAGCTCCGCACGGGTCCTATCCATGGGGATCATCAGGGAATCAGTGCATACCCTGCGGATCAGATCCCGCCACTCATCGACAGTCTCTACAAACAAAGGAGAAAAATGAATCAGAAACTAGACAAGAGGCTAAAAGATACAATATCAAAACACAAGGAGAAATAGCAATTAAAACAAATCCTAAACTAAACAAGCATTGAAAGGAAGAAAGGATAACTTACTCGGATCACCGGGCCTCCAAGATGGGTCGCTAGGGCCAGCACCCGCCGCGGATGCCGCTGCCGACTGAGGGGCTGCTCCTGTAGTAGGAGCAACATGACGCCCCGCAACAGACTCATCCTCTCCACCATGGCCCTGGGAGAGTGGCTCCTCTGAAACTAGAGTCTCTCTCTCTGCACTCTGCTCAGCCCTCTCTGCCTGCATGATGTCCTGAATGTCATACCACTCAGGATCACTGTCATCCGTCTGCTCCTCCGATCCTCCCTCTGTAAACTCCTCAGAATCGGAGTCAATATCTATGGGGTCATCGCTGCTGTGAGCAGGACCCGCAGCAATCTGAAGCAAAGGTGCCCGAGGCGCACCAGCTCTCCCTCTAGCCCGAACTATCCTCCTGGCTGCAATGGGAGTGCCAGGAGTAATCACTGTCCAACCACGGCCTCTAGGCCCCCCTCTAGCCTCGCGGACTGATCTATAGACTGGTGCCACTGGAGGAAGCATGCCCGTATATGGTAGGCCAAACTGCTGAGGAACCCTGCCGAAAGGATGTACCTCCACTTGTCCCACGCGGTCAATAAGCTGCCCTGTGGTGGAGCAAGAAATCAATGTAAGAGTCTCCTCTCCCCATATACCGGCCATAAGCTGGTACGGTGTCGCCTCCATGTCTGCTGTAGTAAGAGAGGCAACTGGCTGGTGAGGTGCTCTAAGCACCGACATATCTGTCCATCTGGCTGCCCTCACAGCCCCGGGATCTGCCACCTCCACGCCTCTGCCATAGGGGATAAAACGCTCATACACCCAACTCATGACTAGAGTAGGGTGGCTCAAAGACTGTCCCTGTAGACGGACCACCCTGTATAAATCATGGTAGGTGGTCCCCAGAATATCTGCGCCCCAGGCGTATATCCGGCCATGCCCCTCTATCTGTGCAATGATGGGGGCCCAGCAGTATAGTAAAGTATCCCCTCCCTTGTCCCCGATCAGCCTCGAGGCAAGGATCCCCATGATAGCCTGTCAAAATACGGGGATGGGCAAAGAAGGAATGGATCGAACTCTCACTCCCTTCTTCGACCCCGTCGAGATAGCTGCATCTCCCATGTAGCCTGCCCACTGTGCAATCTGTGCTCGGGACCCTGCCGTCTCCAGTGTGAGTCTCCTCCCGATGATCGGGACCCCCAGGATACGGTAGACATCCTCCAAAGTAATGGTCCACTCACCACGGACCCCTGGCAGTCGGAAAGTGTTCCGATCTGCGTCCCAATATGAAAATAAGTCACAAAGTATGTGACTGGATGGTGTGACATGGGGCACGCGTGATATACGCAATATGCCGGCCCTCTGTAATGTATCCTCCTCATCCTGAGAAAGGGCATCCAATACCCCCGAAAGCCAATCACACACTCTCTCTCTCGGCTCCATCTGATATACTCCTCCCTCGCCTGCATACACCCAAAAACACACAAAACAGGGCAAGTTAGTATCTGAATAATACCAAGAGAATCATAAAAACGCATAGAAATGCAAGAAAATACAAGTGCAGTCTCCAAAATAAGTTCTTTTGCATTCTGTGCAAAACCGCCGCCCTGAGCAGGGAGGCGGTTTTGTAACCGCCGCCTTGAAGGCGGCGGTCATGTAACCGCCGCCCTGGCTAGGGCGGCGGTCGTGGTCCGAAAACCCGCGCGGGTTGTTAACCCCAAAAAGCCCAAAATGAGCAAAAATAGACCATTTAAACTAAAAATGGAGCCTACCCAGTAGGCGCCCCCCCCTAGGTGGACCTTTTGAACCTAACATTTTCAAAAATAACCCCCCCATTATGACGAATTTAGCATTTCAATTTTAAAGGGGGAAAAACACAAAATGGAAGAAAACCAACCTGTGATCGCTGAGGTCGGTGTTCCGCTCGTGGAGGCATGATCACGATCTTGCTGCGAACGTTTCGACTCTACTCGCGTGAGAAACCGTCACCGTGGGTCCCAGAGCTCAAAATCAATCAAATCGACTCGCGCAAATGAATAGGAAAATGGGCCCACTTTCATATATATATCGTTCTATTTCGTTTTAAAATGACTTTTTCACAGGTTTGGAGTGCTGATGGAGGTAAGTTTCTATCCCCGCACGAATGGTACGTTCTCATTCCCTATTATTTTAGCATTTATTTTCCAAGTTATTGTATCTATCTACACTTGAGCTCTCTTTTCATTTTGCAGGTAGCGGGAATTTCGGATGGCGTCATCTCAACACACGGACGAGTAAGGTATAGCTTCTAACTCCCCATTTCGGGACTGCCATACTCAAACCCAACGTTTTATGCCTCTTCATGGCTAAAACGCTTCTCCGAGGGGGCAATATGTACGTACCCAAAATTGTAAGGTACTGTACTGCCAGAACAGTGTAACAAGTGCCCCGATGATGATACAGGTCTCCTCGCAAGGTGTTCGGGATCCGAAAAATCCCTCGGAGTATGCGTTAACATCCCGCATGCCCCGCTTAGCCCCCGTGCCCTTTGTTTTCCCCTTTTTCCCTCTTTCCTTGGCCTCTTGACCTTCAGTGACGAAACTGTCGCCCTGCAGGGCGGCAGTCTCGTGACCGCCGCCCTGAACAGGGCGGCGGTCCTGTAACCGCCGCCCTGCTCAGAGCGGCGGTCCTGTGCGCGTTTTCCAGAACACTCTTTTGACATGACTCGCATGAAATATCACGATTCACCAGCTTTTCTTTGCCGACTTGAGCATGCATTTATGTTTTTGGTCCCCTGGAATAGTGTTTTTCCTTTGTTTATTGTTTAGGAGTTCAATTTGGTTTTGGTTTTTGAGTGTTGGAATTCCTATAAATGCATAGCTTGTGCTGAGGCAAATGGCCACCATTTTTCCTTGTTAGAGTCTTCTGATTTTCAGTGGTTTGGTCTGTTAGCTTGCTTAGGATTGATAGCATAGTTCATTTCATACTTGGTTAGTATTGTTCAGCTGTTGGTAAGCCACAGACCCATCTTGTGCAGGCAGTGCTGTTATCTCATCCCAATCCAGTTAGAAGCTTGCCTCTAAATTTCTCTTTGCTGTAGATTTGTTTTTATTGTGTCTTGGAGTTCTTAGTTCAATCCATTATATGCCTGGTTAGCTTTATTCAGCTGTTGGTAAGCCACATATCCAACTTGTGCAAGCAGTGTCTTTATTTTATCCAATCCATTGGAACAGAATAGCTTAGGAAGCCATTAAAGTTGCAGGTTTTTGCTCTTCGTATAGGATAGTTACAGGTTCTGGTCACTTCATGTTGCATGACTCGCAGTAAAATCCCGCTAGGAATCGCATAAGCCAAGCTCTGTACTCTTGCGATATCCCTCTCCTACTCGCATTCTCGGTCTGCATTCTGAGCTGTCCTTGTCCCAAAATCTACTCTTATCGGTGCTAGCATTACACGCTTTTCTGGATCCACGTGAACACGAAAGAATGAGGAGATCATACTGAGGGGACGAGATCACATACACCATCGGATTCGCCACTGTTCTGCGGAGTCCAGGTTTTAAATTTCAAAGTTCTAGTCAGATTCATATCAAATAGAGTAGTTAATCGCTTTATTTCATTTCATTCTATTCTCGACATTGCCAGGGAAGCTGTGGGGATTGATAGTTTCTGAGAAACTATGATTCACTCCTCACTTCTGAGGTAGGATCGAGAATCTTTCGGTAGATTAGACAAACTGTTTTATTTAGAATAATTCTACAAATCGCACAGGCAAATAACTACACTCGGTTATCTTGTCTGTTTCAAATTATTGTTTAGTTATTATTTCTAGATATGCTTAAAATAGTTTGCTTTCCTTAAAATTATTAAAAGTTTTCTTAGAAGAATAAAAGTTATACAGTTAGATTTATTTCACATAGTTAGAATTTGCTTCGTTACAGTTAGATTTGCATTTTGTTTCGTATGACAATCACGGGACCTCAAGAGCCCAGGGAATATATATTTGAGCCAATCGTGCCTCAACCAAACCTAGTCACAGCAATAGTTGACATAGACCAAAATCTCAGGATACAAGTATTCCGAACAACCACAGATTTACAACTGATCAGTTCTCAGTTAAGAGGATTAAACATAGAAGACGACCAAGCACATGCATTTTGGTCAAGTCAGCCAAACTACAGATTACCCTAGAAAACATCCACATGACTGTAGAAGGGCTCGAAAGAGAACAAACATTCGGGTGCGATCCTCTAGTTCCACAGCCAGACGCTGGAGACACCCTCGTAGATATAGATACCAGCTTAAGAATCCAGGTTGCGAGAACGCCTGTAAGGTATTCTGAGAAGATTGCACAACTATTGGTTCTAAACATAGAAGCTGAGAAAGCATACGATTACTGGATACTAGGGATTAGAACTTGATCCCGCATATGACCATAACAGGACCGCAACAACCAAGAGTCTATGGTTGTGATCCACAGATCCCACAGCCCAACGAATCCACAAGTCAGTTAGACATAGACACTAGCCTACGCATCTTGGTATTCAGGTCCACTCCACTTCCACCTATCATCATCGAACAACTGTCCTTACTAGATATAGCGGCTAACGAAGCTAGGGAATTCTGGACTAGGCCAGAAAATCATCCATAGAGTCAATTATATTCATCATCCACTATATGACCTTATCGGGAGATATACACGAAACAATCCCAGGTCATTTTCCACGTATTCCGCAACCCATAGATCGAATCACGCCAGAGCTCGATATTGATTGGAGCCTTCGAGCAGTCATCCTTGCTGATCGATCTATCACACCAGTCCAAGTTAGAAGGGCCTTCTTTGCCTTAGATTCACAAATTCCACTAGTGCGTGTCGAAGACATTAGACTGCCTAACTAGTTTGTCTGCATATTCTACCCCCACCGGCTGTCTCGGCACGACCTCAGGAGGTCGGGTACGCGGAAGAGTTACTTGTTGATTCTCACGCTCGCCTGTCGCTTTTCCGACGTGTAGTTATCATGAAATGAAAGGCGTATATGGATCATTGAGAGAGATGAAGATAAAACTAAAAGAAGGTGTGTGCCCAATTCAGAAGAGGCCTTACAAGTATGAATCCCCAACTTTGCATGTCAAGGTAAAATAAGAAATTGACAAAATGTTAATTTTTGGAATTATTGTGCCAATTGAGGAGTCAGAATGGGTTATCCCTATGGTATTCAGCATAAGAAATATGGTAGAATTAGGATTTATGTGGATTACAAGGAGTTAAATTCTGCATGTTTGATTGATCTCTTTCCCACACCATTTAGTCAGGAAATCTTGGAAGGCATTGTAGGGCATGAAATATACTCCTTCATTGATGGATTCTATGGATATCATCAGGTGAGGATAACTAGTGAGGATCAAGAGAAGAATAACTTTCACCACTGAATGAGGAATTTTTGCATACATGGTTATGCCCTTTGGGTTAAAGAATGCACCTCAAGTATTTTCACGCATAATGGTACAAGCATTCCAAGATTTTATTCACAAGTTCTTACAGGTGTATCTGGATGATTGGACAGTCTATGGGCTCATAAAATATCACTGTGATAATTTGAGGCTAATGTTTGAGAGGTGTAGACAATTGAGCATCTCTTTGAACATTAAGAAGTGTATATTTGCCACACCCTTTGGAATTTTTTGGGACACATCATCTGTAAAGAAGGCTTGCTAGTGGATCCTGCTAAGGTAGCTGTCATTTTGGGCTTAGAAGAGCCTACTAGCCAAAGTGAGGTGCACAGATTCTTGGGGCACATGGGTTATTATAGAAATTTTATAAAGGGATATGCCAAGATCACCGCACCCTTAGAAGAATTACTCAAGGGAAAAGGAAAGTTCTATTGGGGTGAGGCACAATAAGCGTGCACATTTGACACATTAAAGGAAAGGCTTACTACAACACCTATTTTGCACTTTCCTTCATGGTCCAAGCCTTTTCATGTTCATGTAGATGCCTCTGGCATGGCCATTGGTGTTGTATTAGCTCAACCTGGAGAAGGGATTGTTGATCATCCTATTTGCTTTGCTAGTAGGAAGTTGACTCTAGCAGAACAAAATTACATAATGACAGAGCACGAGGCCTTGTCTATGATCTATGTGTTCCATAAGTTTTGAAAGTATTTTTTGGATACAACATTTATATTTTATACAAATCACATGGCATTAAAGTACTTGGTGAACAAGCCCATTTTGTTTACAGGGGCACATATGTCATTGGGTACTACTGTTGTTTCAAGAATTCAATTTTACAGTGGTGGTTAAGCCAGGTAAGAGCAATTCTGGTCCAGACCATTTATCAAGGATTCAATTAGGGGAGGACACGTAGAGCATTGAGGACATAATGCCAGATGCACAAGCTATGTTCAAGTTAAACCATGCTCCCTTAGACTTGGAGGATATTTCTGTCTTTTTACACACAGGTGTGGCACCCGAGGGAATGAAGGACTTAGAAAAGAAACAACTTGCTATTCATGTCACACCTTACATGTTGATCAATGGAGACTTATACAAGTTAGGTTGTGATGAAGTTTTTGCCAGTGTGTACTTGAGCATGAGCATGAAGCAATTATGGCAGAGGCTCATGGTGGTATTGCAGGTGGACACTATGTAGGGGATGCCACTGCGCGCAAGATTCTACTAGCTAGTCTATGGTGGGAAACATTATACAAGGATTGCAAAGCATATTGTAAGGCATGTGACCATTGTCAGCACCTTGGAAAGCCTGGACAATGAGATGAAATTCCTTTGAGGCCTATTACTAGTGCAAATCCTTTTGAGAAGTGGGCAATTGACTTTGTGGGCCCTATCTCCCCAGCCACGTGTAGGATAGGATCACACTATATTATAACTTATGCAGATTATCTTACATGGTGGGTAGAAGTGACACCTACAAAGGATTGCACAACAGCTACAACAACAAGGTTTTTGTGGGAAAATATTATTAGCAGGTATGGATTCCCTTTAAGTTTAACAAGTGATAGGGGTACTCATTTCCTTAATGAGACTATCAGGATATTATTGGATGAATTTATGGTTGCACACCATAGGACAACTCCTTATCACCCTCAGGAAAATGGAACTACTGAGGCCTTCAACAAAGATATTGAGCCATACCTTGACCAAAATTTGTGATGTTGGAAGGAGAGATTGGGATGACAAGGTTTCTGTGTACTTTGGGCATACAGACAACCTACAAGAGGTTGAATAAAGCAACACCCTTTCAGTTGGTGTTTGGCAATAGAGGTAGTTCTCCCCATGGAATTCATGTTACCTTCTTTGTGTATTGCACACAGGAGGTCTGGCTGATGAGAAGGCATTGGAAGAATGTATTGATAAAATTAATGCAACTGGATGAGAGGCGCGCCATAACAAGATGGAGTCAGAAGCAAGAAAAATCTAGGTAGAAGGCATGGCATGATAGGCACATCAAGGATAAGAAGCTTGAGGTTGGGAAAATGGTACTTCTGTATGATTCAAAGTTTTTGTGCCACCCTGGAAAGCTTAAGGTGCATTGGTTGGGACCATATGTTATCACTCATATACTTGATTCAGGTGCTTTCTAGTTAGAGGCGCTGGATGGAACATGGTTTCCAGGTTACTTCAACGGGAGTAGGTTGAAGCCCTACTATAAATAAGTCTTCTTGGTGTTTGTAATAAGGCAATATTTCCACTTAGATTAGGTTTCCCTTAATGCATTTCCTTTATATGTGTTTCCTTCATCGTTGTTATGCTTTGTCAATTTAGTTCAGTGTTTTGTGTAATAAGTGTGCTTGCGCACCAGAAGCTGATTACTATTTAAGTGTTTTCATGTGTAGAGGACCACACATACCCTTAGTGTGGGGTGGTTTACATACAGGGTTCATTATCAAGTTGAATATAGTTGATTGTCATCTGAAGATGGGTATGCATAAGGAAAATTTTGTGCAGGTGCTTTTTAGAAGGGTGTAGATAGAAAAAAATTCTCCTAAATGAAGACCACAAATGGAAAAATGGATGCACAATATAACGTAAGGTAGGTTGCAGTAGAGGAAACTACTTAGAAGAAGGCATAGTGGTGAAGTACTTTAGAACATAAGGGCACACGAAAGGAGGTCTGTGGCCTAGAAGTAGAAGGTGTGCTAAGAGGTTATGAATGTGGTATGGAGATAAGAAATGCATGGAAAAATTGGCAAATGATGAATTAATGTTGGGAATGGTGGTAGGTGGAGGAGTAATAAATGTGATAACTTTTTAAAAATCTATATAAGGAAGGGTTGTGAGGCCATTTTTACCTTTGTGATTACGAATTTTCGAGTGAGTTGTTTACGAGTGAGCTAGCAAAGATGGTGGTGAAGTGCAGAGAGCTTAAAACTAGGTGTTGCTATCAGATTTATGCATGGGATTGACTTGTGCTCCTTTTGGAGAAGAGTTTGAGTGAAGCAAAGGCATGCGAAGAGGAGAAATCAAGAGCTAGGGTTTGGATTGAAGCTAGGGCACATGGTTTCAAGCTAGGGCACATGGATTGAAATTATAGAGCTCAGAAGAGGTAAAAAGATAACACCTTTTTAGTTGTTATGGCACCCAAAGGAGCACCTGGAGCTGGTACATGGGAAAAGAAGAAAAAGGAAGCTGAGATTGAAGTGGAAGATGCCCCTAAGAGTATATTTTCTGAAATGCAGTACCCAGAAGGGGTTCTCATGGGTTGTGACTGGGATTCAAACATTCGTCACTACAAGGTCAGAGATTACAACCACATGAACAAGGATATCAAGGAGGAGCTGGAGAAATTACTTGTGGTAAAAGATCTAAGAGAAACAACTGATGACATGGTGGTCTACGATGATGTGGGTGAAAAATTTTTGAACAAGGTAGGAGTTTTGCAGTTGTATGAGCTCCCATATTTTGGAAAACCTGAAAAGCTATATCAATGGCTTATGAGTAGAGTCCATGAGGAATTATTCTATTTTTTTGGGTTGAATGAGGATCACTGTGCCTTTGATTGCAAGTTTGACAGGGCTGAGGAGTTCAGGTGTTGAGCTTAGTAATGACCTCACTGATAAGTAAGCCATAGAAAGGGTATAAAAAAGAAGGAGTCCTTGGATACACCAAAGGAGGGCATGAGATGGACATCCTAAAGTTATAGAAGTATCCTAGTCATTTAGGCAGCAACCCATCTCCTGACAAAGCTAAATAATCAAGAGTGCTGGTCTCAAGGTGAACAAATCTTGGCTTCATGTTGCACAGAAGATGACAGAAGGTGTTGTATATAACTTGTCAAATTTCATTGCTGAAAAATCATTGAAGAAGTGCAGGAAGGTGAGAAAATTATTTTTGGTGCTCTACTCCTATCATTAGTTTTTTTTGAAATTGGGGTACCCGATGGGCCACCGGAAAATGTATGGTATTTTCTTGAAGAAAATAAGTCCTTGGCAAGAAATATTTTCCACTAAGTATACTTGTGATGGATCAATGAGTGGACCCTTCAAGAAAAGGGAAAAAATGTGTTATGAGTGCTTGTGTGCCACATTTGAGGAAGAGTGGAGAAAACCAAAGGATCTTCCAATGGTAGTAGGTAAACAAGTACAGTTTGCAGTGTATCAACACTTTTGTATTGGGCACTTTAGGGTGAAGGATGGAAAATGGATCCCTTGGTGCAATTTTTCCTATGCCTTCACTGCACACTATTTTCAAGCATCTGTACATAGGTTTTTAGATGCGTGCCAGACTATTGTTTAATTTTGATAAGGTAGATTGTGACTACTACACACTAAGGAAGTCTTACGTATATCTAGGTAAGACTACTTACATTGAAATAATGATATCGGATGACATTAACATGAAGGTTGTAAGTTTGGCCAGAGAAATTTGGGCATGAAGCCCTTATATATATATATATTAAAGCCTAAGTTGAAAATGGAAATGTATTTGGAGAATGAGTTCAAGCTTCCTAGGGCCACCTAAGGGGAAGCATATTGTGGGTACCTTGGAACAAGAACCAATGATCTCCCTGATTGAAGAAGAAGAGAAGAAGAGGAACTACATGAACACAATGGTGGTTTAGAGCACAGGGGTCGTAAGAAGCCCACTTATGAGAAGGAAAGTGAGTGCATGGCTACTCCTCCACTACAGCAAGAAGAAGAGGTATTGGAAATATGTGCATTAGAAATAGATGCAGAACCGACTGCCAAGGAGCCCTAATTTAAAAGGGTGTTCAAAAGAACAAGGGCTCAAGGCATGGGGTCATCACAACCATTAAGGAGGTCACCTAGGATTTCACCTTAGAAGGAAGAGCCTGAGAAGAAGAAAAGGTGCAAGTTAAAGCTTAAGGATGGAGAGGACGATGAATCAGGGGAAAGCACACTAGGTACTCCAGTGCAGCCTGAGGATACAAAGGATCCCTATGACAAGGAGATGAAGAATGATGAAGAAGAAATGAAGGGGAGCCTTCTGGAACCCCATAACACAAAAGGGTGAAGGCCCAATTCTAGATTCAGGCAACCAGATTCCAAAGGGCAAGAGAAAAAAGAAGGAAAAGGAGGAAGAAGACTATGTGACTCTTGCTGTGGGGTATGTTTATGATATAAGTAATATCATACGTGCATTTTTCCAAAGTACTGTGGAACCTAAGGATTTATATGGTTGGGAGCTGATGGATGTGGAGATGGAAAACATGCGCACACGAAAGCAGTTATCATGGTCAATGCAGACTCATATGGATGAGCCTGATTTTGATTTGTGTGAAGAATCATGCATTTCACAGAGGATGAAGAAAGCACCCCACATCTGACATGTGAATGTTAAGCCTACTGTTATGTCAGATGAACAAGTAAGTAATGCCTTGGTAAAGGTATCTAAAGAGGTTACAGATAGGAACATAGATAAAGTGACAACCATTAGGCATTGATGGATGATAACAAAGATAAGGATGTAGAAATAAAGCATTTAACAATAGAAAAGGAAAGGAATGAGGCCAAGACAAAATCCTTGATCAGTATGGCTGAGGAGATTGGAGATGATATTCTTAAGGTAAGGCCACATCTGGAATCTCAAGTTCTAGAGAAATTTCCTTCTGTAATGCACTACATACACACATTAGTAAAATTGGTCATAGATGAAGGGCCCATACATATGCCCAAACCAAAATATCATGTAGAGGAGGCAGAAAGGGCCAAGGCCACCATTTCAGAAATATTGCAAGTTATGAATCTTTGTTACAGGCCTTGAAGGATGAGCTTAAAATGGTTGATCAAGCTCTGAACATGTGTGTGGTGCCAGATGCAATAATTAGAACAAGGACTCTTGAAGAAGATAATGAGGTTCAAAAGGCGATGAAGGATGAGACACTCAGGTGCATGGATAGAACTTTCTATGGTAGAAAAAAAGTGAAATCCCTTACAGTAGCCCAAGATCCACATAGGGACAAGGATAAACGAAAGTTGGGAAGCTTATACATAGAAAATGGATTTCATGGAGGGGATAATGTCAAGCATGGCTAATGCTGCCACAGTTATACATAATGAGAAAGTTAAAATGACTCAAGATGAACTAGAAGCCATAGTGATAGACATCCTAGATAAGACATGTGAAGCACTGAGTGATTGGCAGGCATTAGAGGAAGAGGTTAAAAGTGAGTATCCATAATTGATCTTCCGGTAGAGGATCAGAGCACTGAGTGACACTTCATTCTTTTTTATCAAGTAATTATTTATTCCTTTATTCATTATTCTTTATTCTTGGAGAGATAAGTTGGTATTACCCATTTTGGGGGCGGAAATGCATTTAGTGTGGGGTAATGTTGAGAAGATGAAATATAGCTCAAGGATGAAAGCGCAGAAGGTTTGGGCGTGCAAGGAATAGGGGCACGTGGAGAAGGCGCGTGGAAGTATAGCAGAATACGAGTGCACCCAGGAACAGTTGGAAAACAAGACTTAGCCACTTTTGCAGGTCAAGGCTATTTTTGGACATAGAGTGTGGAGCACACAAAGATATGAAGACTTGCAGTTCACGCAAGGCTATTTTGGGATTTGCAGCAGTTTGAGCGCCATGCAGGGTTTTGGTCTATTAATAGGATCTATACTTAGGAGTTAACTTTAGAAGATCTATTATTAGCACTTGCATGCTTTTGTATTCTCTTGTAAAGGTGCATGGCTATTATTAGCATGTAGCCTATTTTTGGAAGGTGCATGGGTGGTGAAGGGAAAGTCCCCACCCCTATATATATGTATTGATTTACATGGTTTAAGAGCCAGTTGATACTGTTTTGATTTTAGAGTTATGTTGCTGGTTTTGTTCGCACACATGACTCATGATGACATTATTATGATGTATGAAGCTTCTGTGTTTTACAGTATTTAATATAATGGATCATATTGGCTGGATATTGGTGTTAGATATGACTGAATATGGTTTTTTCATGGTAAATCTCATTATAATCATTGTTTAGTCAATCTTTCATATGTTTTAGATCTAGATTTGGTTTATGCATTGTGGATTATTTACTATTTGTTATGAATTTGGATATATACATACTCAATCATGCTAACATTCTGGAAAAGCAATTCTAAAGAGGGAACTGTTACCCTTGCGTGCTTCGGGTGAGCGCAATGCAAATAGATGTGTGGATAGAAAAATGAACTTCCCCTTTCTATCGAGTGTATGTAGAAAATGTAATACCTTGTCCCTTGAATGAAAGCTAGATGGATGCCTTTGATGATCTTAGATGCCTTTGGATGTAACCTTAGGTGATGATAATAAATTCTTAGAGCTTGGTCCTTTATTTTTTTCACATAGTTTTGTATTTATATGATTCCCTTAGTTGAATTTTTTAATTGAAAACCTGAAGGCCGAACCATAAGAAAAAAAAGATGCCCAAAAGATAAAAGATACCCAAAAGAAGCGAGTAAGATAGAGAAGGGTGAGGGGTGCCTTGGCATTGGTGTCTAAAGTCATAAAAGATAAACAAGTGAAGTTCTAACTAGGCTGTAGGGTGTAAAAGACCAAAAAGAAGACAAGAAACTAAGTAAAGAGTCCAAAGATAACTATCAATTGCTAGTTTTCTCTCTTAGGAATCATATGAATTCAATTATACTTTTAGGACCTAGAAATGTACCCAAGTGCATGATTTTGTATCTACAAGAAGAATGTTGTTTCTTTTTGTGTTGTGCAGAGGGATATAAACTTGAGAGAGTTTCAGGTGGGCTGCCATTTGAGTGCATTAGTTACTTTGGGGTTATCAGATGCAGAATGGGATATTTTGGACTATGCCGACTTGTGACACATTGATAAATTGGGGGAGATACCCCATAATATGCCTACATTGACTAGTTTCTTTGATAGATTGTGGGCAGATACATGTACATTCTGGTTGTAAACTGGTGAGATGAAAGTTACCCTAGAGGATGTATACAAGATATTACGGTATCCTATTGTAGGAGAGAGATTACAGGGTGATGACTATAGTGGATTCCTAGATGAAGTTGAGGGCAGCGAGGAAAACATTTTATAGGGACACAAGTATATAAAGAGACTCATATGAACTTAGATGCTATAGTGAGATCCAATGTTCCGCAGTTGCAAAAGTTTATTATAGTGATTCTAGATTCTTCAGTGGCAGTGTAGGGTGGTAGAGTTGAGATATTGTATAAGATTCATGATATTTATCATAGTATAGAGGATTATGGGACTAGGTATGCATGGGCATGGTGTGTATTGGCCCACTTGTATAGATATTTATTTATATTTACTTAGGAGGAACATGAGGGTGGACTAGGTGCGATGGATTTGTTGCACGTACGTGCATATGAGCATATAGAGATATATGTGTGATGGATCTGTTGCACTCAGTGGGCCATGAGACAATTTGGCTTGACTCGAGATATTTATGGTGAGGTGGGTAGGCACTTATAGCAGGAGGATGGACACAACCACTTATAGGTCGATGATAGATCAGATGGGTCTTGAGGACATTATATGGAGACCGTAAAAAGACTATGGAGGTTGGTTGGAGGATATTGTGGAGCAGCAGTGTATTCAATGCATGATTTGGTTAGAGGATTGCTTCACAGGGGTGAAAAAGTTGTTCCAGGGTGAGTGAGTATCTAGACAGTTTGGCATGGCCCAAGATGTGACCCCAGATTCATACATATGGTTGAGATCTACTAGAGTGGTGAGAAAAGTAGGAGCAAGGCCTGGCTTGATAGGAGCACAACTAGTACATCTTGGTGCAGATGAGGTGGAAACAACTATAAAGCCTATACAAGTTGATGACGTAGGGTGCACCTAGGCCTACATTGAGTGGTGGGTGACACATCAATGGGTGTTGCTATTTTTAGTAGTGGTGGATGTGGTAGATAGTTGGAGGAGTAGAGGGGAAAGAACCTATCCCCGATGTATATGGTATAGTAGTAGCATGATCCGAAATGTAAGTATTGTTCATTGTTATTTGTTAGTTGTCATTTGGTTATTATTTATCAAAAATGTGTTTAGTAACTAATGTTGGTTTTTGTGATTTCAGGTGATGCTCATCAATCATTGATTATAGATTCATTGATACCCATGTTGACACGGAACGTACCTCTATATGTGCTCATGGGAGGTGATATAATAGAGAGGGTTGATGCTATTATGGGTGAACATGCCCATTTGTTCGTTCCGATGGCTATACAATAGCCATGTGTATCGTGTTATTGAGAAATCGTGATGATCTCGTGTAGAGAAGTATTACATATGTTCTAACAATGTATGGGGGATTTCCACCAGCAATTGTATTTTTGTAACTTATGATATTTGATGACATATAAATATATATAGATGGATATTGATATCATATGCATTGTTGATGTGCATTGGTATATGATGTGATGATTTTTTCTTGCACTTTGGGTTGATATGTATTTTTGAAATGGCATGATAATGTGGAAACAAATAGATAAATAATGATTAGAATAGGATTTATATTTGAATGAGAATGAAACACATAATATGTGATGAATAACAATAAATGTATATGATGTAATATAATAGATAATGTGAAAGATTAATAAAATAACGATGCATTGGTATAGTTATGATGAGAGAATGTAAAACAATGGTTGTAATCACGTGTTGAAATATCAGTAAATCTTCTTTTTCTTAAGTGAAAACTAACGTTCCTGTATATAAAGTACGAAACTTCTTCTTCTTCTTCAAGCCATTATTCTTGTCTACCTTCTTCCTCTCTCTTTATATCTGCATTCCTTTCTGAAATAAGATCTGGGTAGGGAGAAGTGATGACTAAGAAGAGATCCCAACCCCGTCATTATTGATATCTTTAAAGTGTGGATATTCACAAACAAGGTCTTTGACGTGGGGCGTTCATTAGTAATAAACAAGGGGTGCTTGGGCTTTATTTGACTAGATCTGGGAACTTTGTCCCACATACTCAAAATCTCTAGATTTGGTTTCATTTTGTGTTGTAATAGTGACAACAGTTTCTCAACTTTTGATTGACCAATTGTAATCGCACTAGTGATCTCTTAAGGTACCTTTAACCTTCAAAAGTGATGTTCACCTGATGTGGTCCCATAAACCACGTTAAACCTATCATTTTTATCATGTAGAATGGGGAGTTAACAATGGCCCCAACAGTCAACCTGATGAGCTGAACTTTTACGACCGCCCTGTTGCACTACATCTCAAAATCCATGTATTTCTTGTTATTGCAATATAGAATCCCATGCCCTAGCATGTCCATCTGTGCAAGTTACATCTTAATAGTTTGGAAACCTTGTAGCTATAATGCTTGCTACATGTAGTCATACATGTGTGGATGGAATCAAGATTACCATTGATTCACATTCCTATCACTTGACTTATCTGGTCACAGTATGCAACCATCTTAATGACAACATCCCTTATATCGAGCCTGGTGTTATCCTGATACACCATGAACATAATCATATTTCAGTGAACCTTTGGAATGCAAGATTAGATGATGATAGTAATGTCTTAGTGTTTTGTCCCTCATAGGTTGAGAACCCATAACTGGTGTCCCCTATCACTTGATTCTATGGCGTTTGCACAAGCCCACCTACTTGACAATCTGAAATTTTCATACCCGATAAGTGGGGCATCTTAAATTCCCACAACATCACACAAGCCTGACCCTACATCCAAGAACTGAGTCAAACCAGAAAAGGGTCAAGGGCACCCAAAGGGGACATGAGTGCACTAATGCACTTCTAGTCCTAAGGCTAGGTGCTACCTGTCTAGAGCCATAAAAATATGACCATTCCACTAAATTCAAACTTGGATATGGAGGTGTGTCAAGACCAAATAGAAAACAAGAAACAAAGAAAAGATGCCAAAAATAGACACCCAACTGCTAGTTTGGTACCCTGCATTATTTAATCACACCCCTCACATGCTAGCATGCAAAATCGGACCTAGAAATCTGCCCAAGTGCGTGATCCTATGTGTCTACCAGTGTCTATCACCCCTATTATTTCATTCACCTTAATATCAATAAAAATCTATTATCACTCACCCTAAATGACCTAAACCACCCAAATTAGGACCAATAACCCATCCTGTATTATTTTAGACCTAAGTTTCTAACCTCCTAGAGGTCTCTATAGACTGATTTTTGGTATTAGACCATGATCACTTGTCCTCCAAGGGATTGTGGTATTCATTCCCATTGTGAATTTATATGAAACTGAAAAGGTTGTAAGTGGGTTTCCCCAAGTAATACATTGGGGTCGCCGAAGTATATTTCTAACTAATCAGGGTTGAAACAAAGGTTTATAAAGACCATCAAACTTCAAGAATGGGATCCTTGGATCCGTTGCAATTGAAGTTGTGGAAAGCACTGATGACTTATAGCGACATCATTTCAAATATCCTGACAGGGAACTCTCACATCTATGTTATGACAACAACAGTTAAGAAAGATTCCATAGACTCAGTGGTTTAAGACTTTGGATGAACATCATAGTCTTAGAATAGAGCCATACTAATGAGTAAGCTTATATGTGGAAGATTTTCGTATTCAGTTTATCAAAACATCCAGTTAATTAAAGGTCAAAGGTAAAATATGATCAAACCATCCTTTTAACAGTATAAAACTCACAGTTGAGATTTACAAATCATCTTTTAAAGTACAAGTAAATGTCCAGCGATTACTTAGAATCACTAATGGCTAACCTCACAATTGCCAGCAATCTCTGTCTTTTAATTCATTTAATCATATTTCTCACATGAGGCAATCAGTATCTCAAGATTACCTTTACATCATAATCAATTTGTTTCCAAGGACATGCTTTCACTTGGTAGATGATAACCTATAGGGTAGGCACATCTGATGAAAAGAACATATATCCTATTTTCTATTATCTCACAACCAGGCTTTCTGGGAACAATTCGAAATTACACATGAGTGTACATTCTTTGTGCCTATTGGCTCATAAGACTGACCAAATGTCAATGCCATCAAATGATCAGTATTTTAGACAAACCAGTGGTGAGAAGTGAACAGGATTACCACTCATGGTGTGATCATAGGAAATCCACATTACTCAATATGGACTTGGAGGATAAGGATATTTTAACCATATCCCTTTGGGAGGACTTCACACTCATCATGCGGAGGATGGTCATCTTCATGAATCCCTTTGGAAATGTGACCCTCAATGAAGCATGTGTGCATTTATCTTTCTATCTATAGATAACTTGAAAATAACAAGGAGAGATGAAACCAGTCAAGGAATCCCTTTGGTATTCAATGGGATTTGTCATTTTCGAAGAAATATTGTCATATCCTTATCTAAGTATCAAGGGTAAATGTTTAGTTATCTAAAAGACGAGATACCACCTTCCCATTTCCTAGAAGCATGATTCCCGTAAGAAATTTTTGCATCTACACATCTCGTGGTTTCATTGTCGACGCAGGTATTGTTAAACCCTGTCGTCTTCCTAGTTTCGGTGATTTTCTATCCGGAATAGTAAATCCAAAATCTACCACAAACATTTTGGTATGCTTGGTGGGAGTCACTTAGACAACTTTATAATTATAGATGGGGAGGTGGAGATAGAAGATGATTCTGATCTACACAAGAAGCTAGGATGCACACCTTTTCATCTCAACAGTGCTAGGCAACCATTGCTTCTTTGAAGTAATGCAAATGAATAAGTTATTCCAAATTAAAATCCAGATTAACAGGATTGATGTAAATTCTTTGGTTGATATTGGCTCTCAATCTAATTTTCTTTCATGATCACGGTTCTAATGAAACTTGGCATTAAAACTTATGAGCATCCAAATCCTTATCTTTCTTGAGATGGTCTTAAGAAGGGTGTAGAACCTTCATGTAACTTGCTTGCTCATATAGTTCAAATTTGGAGTTCAATTATTCTCATTTGCATAATTCCTGTATTACACAGACCAATGTGATGTAACAATTCGAAATTGCATCTAAACAATCCCTTCTAGCTCTACTTACTTAGATTTCATCACCAAGGGGGAAGATCACAAGATGAGAGAACTGGTAAAGATGGGTAAAGGACGGAGTCAGTTTCAACATCTAGGAACACTAGAGAAAATCAAATAAGGCTATGGTAAGTACCAACCAAGCACCAAGAATTATTCAGGAAAATGATCAATTTGTTTACTTTCATTGGAAGAAAAGCAAAATGGGAATGAGAGCATGGATATTTCTGACTAAAGGATGGAGAATTCAGATAGAACTTGTAATTTTTTGTAGAAGAAGCCACCATAGGAACTACTCATTCAAGGAGCAATACAAACTTCCACTATGCTGTCACCATATCTACCTACGGTTTCACTAGATCTGACCATGGGGCAGTAATGAGAAGAGGGGATATAAGGAACAACGGTGACTATAACAACAACATACATGGAGAGGATTCAACAAATCCATCTCAAGATACAAAGACAAGCAAGTAAGACTAAACCAATACAGTATGAGACCTTGGCCACACTTGAGTAGGTTGGAAAAGAAACCTTTAGGCCATACTTTATGTAGATGCACACGATAACAAGTTGCAAGAGTTTACACCTACTAAATCCATCTATACATGAAAAATAAAAAAATATATAGAAGCTGCCTTCTAAACACGATATTACTCGACGGAACTCAGAGGAGGATGTAACACTAGAGCAACAACTAGAGATCCACAAGAGCCTTGGCATATTGGATGAAAGAAGACACCAAGGTAGACCTAGTGGTACTCAAAGGAGTAAGAGAGGGAGTTGATTCCTTTACCAATCCCCCACTAAGCTTTTGTGGGACAAAAATCTTCCTAAGTAGGGGAGGTATGATCCATAGGGATCCAAAAAAACACACTACTTCATCAGTTCCATCAGCCCCAAGAAGGAGAATTAAAGAAAATGAAGGCAAATGAGGTAAACAAAGGTTTTGGATAGAACCACTGCCTTGTAGGGCGATGGTCCTGTAATAGTTGCCCATCTAGGGAAGAGGTCATGAAACCACTGGTCTACTCAGGGTGATTTTGTGGATGCTCATAAAGGAAGAATAATATCCTATTAGAGCCTGTGATGATCGCATACATAGGGTGGAAACAACTTTGCTAAGGTAAGCCTGACTAGTCAGTCTCAAGATTCCCTATCGATACATTTCCCATTCTATAGTGCTATAAGATTATGACATTCAAGACGGCTATAAGCATACACACGAGGAGATTAAGTATCGCATCAACGTACATGATGAGGGTTGTCAGTCGTCTTACTTAATAATGTCAATCCAGGGTTGGTGTTCGATGACTGTATGCAAAAGGAGAAATAAATATTTGGAAAACAAATCCTTCAGACACAATCCAAACTTGTATAAATTAAAAAAACACACTTGTAGAAATGGAAAAGAACACTTGCAAAAATCAAAATCACACTTGTAGAAATGAAAACAGGCTTGCATAAAGAATTTTTTTGAATTGAAAATAAGTCAAATAAAAAACCTGTAGGTTCACAACAAACTGAATGAAAATGAATATTACAATACAAGGAGAAAAACAATACAACAAAATGATAATCACATAAAAAGGAATAAACATAAACATAAATTATTACAAGACAAAAACACAAATACAAAGATCCATAGTTCCTTGGAATGAGTGTCCTAGTTCATTCCTTGGAATAGGATTTAAATCATGCTTCCAAGATCTTGATTCAAAACTTTAAAATATTGGAGAGAAAAGAACAAATTTTTCATTGATTTCCTAAAACATTACACATAAGAATGTGGAAGGTTCCTCATTTATAATTCATGCATCCAACCAAATCCTTATTTTGAAGGAATACAATCTAATCTTCTCTTTATTCTAATTTACTTAGTCAACACACCAAGAATTAAAGTTCTATTACTTGAGCAGTTGATTTATTCAAAGCAATAAATCCTAAACAAACTTGACTACAACCAATCCACTTATCATGGAGAATATTTCTACAGCCTCATCCATTTAATCTAGGAACACAAAGTGGAAGATGTACTTTTTCAACAGTCCTAATACTATTCCACTATTTACTCATCAACTTGAAACATGGAGAGAAAATGGAGGAGTTCTAAGTCCATGAATTTGAATTCTTCTTGGAACGCCACATGCATGCATGAATTTAGTATTGCCACATGTTTTGATCTGTATTCTTGGTTGATGATGTGGAAGGAAAGAATGGGCTGAATAGTTTGGTACTCCTTTACATTATTTTGGAACAAATCAAAAGAATTTCACTAGCTGGGCACTTCCGTACTTGTGCTTGGCATTTCCGTAACTTTTCTTGGCGTTTCCATAGCTGCGTGTAAGTTTTCTGTAGCAGAAATCTAGCAGTATGAACAACTGGGATTTCCGTAGCTACGTGAAGACTTTTGGTAGCTTTGATATATGAACTTGGAGTAGAGTTGCTTATGACCTGAACTTGAGGAAATATCAGGTAGTAATCATAGTTCTCTAAAGAGATGATAAGATACAACCCTATGTTCTACCTTAAATATGCTATATGTTATTAAAACTACATCTAAATTCACTTGAAAGTTTGATTTTAAGAGAGAGAATAAGAGTGCTATTCTGCATGTACAGGTGACATAATCTACATAATGCCTGTGAAACCTCATCATTGAACATTCAAAGCCATCTAGATACACCTACAATGAATGCCAATAAAGGTATTAATTATATGCAGAGAAAGTGAGCAACATCTACAAGTTCTGGAGTGGAAAAACAGGAGCAATGTGCAACCAAAAATATAGAAGGATTGAATGCGTAGGACCTGTAAATTTATACATTGTTTTCTCCATTTTCTACTTATTGTACCATATGTAATTTTCTATAATTGACAAATGAATGTACCCAACAAAAGCATCAGTTTCCCATATTGCTTCTATACTGAATTCACCACCGTTTCAGGGGTTTCTGAGATAAAATTGTTGGTGTATTGGAGAATGAATTCTTTCCTATTACTCTGGTAATGAACCCATGATCTATTTTAGCACTAGAAAAGCAGTCATTCTAAAGCTCAAATCCCTTCAATCAATTTGTCATTTTCCAAAATAGACTACTAGGACTTTACATAATACCCTGTGAATGATTTGATAGAGTAATCAAAAGTAGAAGTTTATAGATCAACCGCCAACTGAAATATCCCTGCATGATACCAACAGAATTCATCAACAATATTCACAATGCCTCATTGAAGAACTGGAAATTATAGCAAATGACAGTCACGGAGATAATGTACGGCGTCGAGGCGGATGCATGTCAGAGTAGAAGGTAAATGGATGAGATGTTTATCAAGTAAAGTGTTACACATTGTAACATCATGTGGTTTTGACATTATTTGAGAATGTACAATGGTTCATTAGTGGGAAATAATAGAAGACTTAGTTGATTTCAAAATGTGGTGGAGGGGAAGGAAGACATTTGTTCAGAGGAGGAGATGGGGACCGTGGAGGGAGCTTAATAGGTAAAGAGGAAAATAAGTTAATAAATGAGGGTAGTAGAAGAAGTAGAATGGGGTGGTATAATATGTCAAAACAATTAATCTTGTTCTAAATCAATGACTTTATAGAATAAGAGAGTAAAAGATTCACATAGTAGTGGATATAATAGCCTTATATTTTCAAATCAGGACACCAACTGACCAACAAAAAATAGATAAATGATTTATTTTATTAAATCAATGGGTTGAAATAATAAATAGATGCATGCAAATAATTGAAGTGTTAAAATGTAATATATTTTAATTGGATTGAAAATAAAGTTCTTTCCTTGATGTAAAGAAGGCAAGCATTCCTCATATGTGAATTTAAAACACATTATGCAAAAATATAATGCCTAAGAAAAACATCCTCTATCATAATAAGTAATAATGGATCCATAAGACAAATGAGTATACCATTGGAGTGCATGATAAAAAAGGCCGTGATAAAATGATTTGAGTAACAAGCTATCATTATAATAAACAAACATGGCTAAATGATAATGCTTGATATGTAAATAAGGATTTCCAGTGCCATCAAAACATGAGAAGTTGGGCATGATGAAGCTTTTTGGGAAATAAGAAATGTAAATTTTTTTAGTAATAGGTTTTCCATGAGATAATTATTGTCAATTGAAGCATTATAGGCTTTACTTTCAAGGGTGAGTATATGGAATTGAGATTTTAAGGTGCCAATAACATGCATGAGGGGTATAATATCATGTGAAATAATGGTTGGTGAAGTGAGAGGCATAGTGAGAGGTTGGATCTTGCCACTGTGAGTGATCATGGGAGGAGTGGACATGGAAGGAGGAGAACGATATGAAGGAGTAGGATGGAGAGGAACATGGAGGCTCTATGGGAATGCTAGATATAGACTCAGGGGATCCCCAATAAGAGTAATGTACTAGTGGTAGGAGTGGCAGATCATCACAGACAATGGATTTTTTAGAAGTAGAAGAAGTGAGTTCAAGTAGGAAATTCACATTCAACAATTGTTGAGAGAATGTTAACTTAGATCATCACTAACATGTTCATGATCAAAAGCATAATCGTTACCTATCACAAGCAGTCATATTTTCATAAGTCCAATTATTTTATAAAGACTATCATCAACATATAAAGAAGTAGATAGGAGTACATAATATCAGATTTATCATTGCATTCATTAGAAGAACTTTCAGAAGTAGGAAGAGTAGGAAATATAGCTTTGCATTCATTTTAACTACTAATAGAAATGACATCATGACAAATTTACATTTTTCAACATTAGAAGTAGCATTATTGGTATCCATATTGTCACAAGAAATAACACGATCCAACATTCAACATTTGAATGGCTACAATAGCTCATATCTCACTTGTGTACATTATAAAACAATTTAGGATGCTAGATTACTTTTTTTTAAAATAATCATTAATTACTTTTAGAACAATTGAAGGAGATTCAATACGAAGGCATGGACTCTTATCACATTGCGACACTATGCTTGTATGTCAGGTGTATCTTTGCCAATAATTAGAGTGTCTTGTAAAGAAGGAGACCACTTTCCCAAAGATTTTTATAGAATAAAATTTAGGAAAGTGAGCAAGGTGTTTTAAGGTCATAGTGCTATGGGAAGAAGGTCATCATGTTAGAGTTACAAGCATGTATTAGCCATATGATGTTTGGGAGATAAGGATACCCTAATAGTTCTAAAAAATTGTATAGTTTTTGGTGATCCTAGGGTAAGAAGTTCAAAGAAGAGTGGGTTCATCAAATGATTTAATAAAAATAGAATTAAATCTAATTACAGAGTAAAGTGATATGATAAAAATACAATAGATAGATACAGATTCTTAAGCACTCAAGCAATGCAACACTATAAGTAAGTATGGAGAGAGAGATGAGTTAGATTCAATCTTGTGCAATTTGGAACTGATCTGGGTAGTTGTAAAGTGTTGTATAGGGTTGAAAACTGTGTCACAATTGCTCTTTATAAAATCCTGGATTCTGAGAATAATGTCGTACACGTGATACCTGGTGTTGGACATGGGCGCCTAGGGTGTTGGTGACTGTTCCTGGGCGTTGGTGACTGTACACAGAAGGTCAGAATCCACTTTCTTCTGTGTCGATAGGGTTTCGCTATCACTTCATGTTGATCAGTCACTTGGTATTCACTCTTTAATCATCTGAGGGTACATGTAACCTACAAGATGAACCCTAGCTACTTGCATACGATAAAAAAAATATCAAATTGGAATGAAAAATGTAATATGGGAAGTTGGACTAACCCTGACGATCACCCGAAGAGTGAAAGTATGACTAAACATTGTGTTGGATCCTAAATATGGGCTAAGTACCAAGAGGCACACGCACATGACCAGTAAATAGAAGGGAACTTAGGGAAAATCATGTTGGAAAAAGGTTTAAGAAGGGTTTTCAGTGAAACTAGGGGCACGCGTGGGAGGTAGAACAAGGGTTTAAAGGACTTAGCCATATTTGGCATAATGGAATCACTTGAGGAAAATGTGAGGACCCGACTAGGCATGATAAGTGGATAAAGTACCAGCTTAGAATCTTGGAGGCCAAGAAAAGGATATTCCATGTAAGGAATATTCCCAGAGGCATCATTATAGTTAGTGGAAGGTTTTGTAAAGAGGATAAGCATTCGCCTATGGAGGACCACATTGACACTTAGCACACGATCTGCTCATGAGAGAAGTCACATCGGTGGATGCTGATCCTATTTAAGGAGTGCTTCGGATAGAAATAGGACATAGAAGCTAGTGTAAAGGTTCTAGAGGGTACAAGAGTTATAAGAGAATAAGGAGGGTAACAAGGTACTACATAAATGTTAGGTAATGCTAAGAGTTTGGAGCTCATGATGCTAGGGTTTAGAGTTCTTGATGTTAGAGGGTTGTAAAGGATATCATTAAGCATATGCATGGGTGTTGGGGTCTGTAACAAGGGTTATAATGGGGAATCATGCCCTTCGTTGGTGTTTAAGCCAAGTTAGAGATTCAAGAAATTAGCAAAAGTCGTGCCCTAGTGTTGTTTAAATCTCTGTTTTGCTTGTTTTTAGAAATCCTCCATCTCCCGGTCTATGCACAAAATATCCTCTTTACAATCTCCTTTTTGATCAAAATTGTTCGCTTGTTCTATGGCCTGGGTCATCAAATCATTGTTTTTCCTCCATGCCTCTAGCTCGTGAAGGAAATTCAAAAATTGGACTCAAAATGATGAAGTTCTCTTCCTCTGTGTATTTTTCCACAGTCGGGAATGATGGGCATTTCTTTCCCCATCAAATTTTGCCTCAGCATCCCCGAGTGATACGTGGGTCTCTCTAATTGGATGTGGTTCGGTCATACTTCAAAATCCAGTGGAAGCAGCCACGTGTCACAATGACACAACTCTAGGGGTAGGGTCCAAGGGACAGTCTTCAATTAAGCGCAGGCTTTCCATGTGTCCCAGGTACAAAATGAAGGTAAAATTGGCTAAGTATGGAAGGCTCAGTGGATGGCTCCACGTGTCACAACGGTGCAATTCTGAAAGTGGGGTAGAAAGGGCCAATTACCAAATCAGCATCAGATCACCACGTGGTCAGAGTCATTGGAGAGGTAAAGCCCACCGTTGAAAAGTTAAAGTGGACGAGTGGGCCATTAGGGGATTTGAGATTTTGAGCCTCTTTGTAAAAAAGGTGAAAAATTAAAAAGTAACCCATAGCCCCGATCAGGCTATCAAGGAAAAAGTCAAATCTTGAGCCCACAAGGGGAAAAAGTCAAATCTTGAAGCCGCTGTTGAAAAAGTCAAAGTGGACTGAGCAAAGGCCATCGGGGGGAAATTTAACCAAATTTTGAGTAAAATTTTAGAAGCGGCTCCACCAAGGTCTTGTTGAAAAGTCAAAGTGGAAGAGCGTTAAAATTTGAGTTTTTGAGCCCCAAAAAAGGTTAAAATGTTGAGAAAAGGGTCAAGTTTGACCCCCATTTCCAATAAAGGTGCCAAGTCAAGAGTTGAAAATTCAAAGAGAAGAGCGGGTCAGTGGGGAATTTGAGTTTTTGAGCCTTTTTCCAAAAAAGGTTAAAATGTTGAGAAAAGGGCCGCGACCCCATTTCCAATAAAACGTGCCACGTGTCTAAGTTAAGTTGAAAAGTCAAAGTGGGTGGTGAGGCCAATTTGTTCCAAATTGCCAAATCTCTCCAATAAAAATCACAAAAGTCAAAGGGCTGCGGGCCAATTTTTCCCCCATACCCTGTGACTGCTCCAATCCCTTCCTACCACGTGGATGGCCCAATTTCAAAGTTAGAAGAGAAAATCAAATGGTCTATATTTAAACTGGAAAATCAAATGTAACGTTCTTTGCAAGATCTAGTTTTTGACCCGCCATGAGTGTTTTCTTCACAATGGAGGAATTTGAAGAGGTGTAAATGATTTGTAACGTTGTAACCATTTTGGCAAAGGATATAATGGCTTCTCGAGAGCCATTCCAAGGGGTTGGCGATTGATTTCAAAAAGACCAGAGTGCTCTGTACCTGGAAAAGACAGAAAACACCATACTTCTTCTATTTTCTCTTCTCCTTAGAATTTCCTCTATTCTCAAGCTATGTGTACAAGTTCTGCTTTAGCTTCAATAATAAAAGAAGGAATTTTCGCCTCTTTGATTGAGGGATTAATTGGTACTTTGTGACCAATGAATTTCATTCGGTCTTGTAGCTTCTCCTGCAGATTTGTTTTTCTTCTAACTATAAATGCATGTAAATGAAATTTCTAATTAATGTGTGTGGGCATCTGATATTCTACTCACAACATTAGTTTCTCCTACCTCCATTCTCACTCCCTTTCCCCTTCTTAGACAAAGTTTCTTCTCTAGTGAGAAATTGCTAGCTTTGCCACAGGGTCAGTGGAGTGCCCCTGTTGGATCTCTGGTCGAAAGGCCACCATTGAAATCCACTTTTTCATGCATGCACATATGGAAGCTGCACCGTTCAAGTAGAGGGACTTAGATTCCCATAGCATTGGCTTGAAACCCACCAATTTGTCCACAAGACAAATTTTCTCGCCAACAGTTTTTGGTGCCCACCGTGGGGCAAGATTTTGTAGCATCTGCACCTAAAAATGACCTCAGGGTCATAAAATACAAAAAAAATATTCTAGAAGAAAAGTTTCTGGAGATTGAATAATCACACAAACTACATGGATGTAAATCATGGCTATTCTAGGAAATCCTCCTGTTGAGAGACCTGATTTACTCTTTCACATCCAAGAAGACATTGCTTCTGATATGAGAGAAGCTATTTGGCATAATAGACAAAGTGTCAATCAATACTTCATTGCCATAAGGATTCTGGACCTGGAAGAGGAATGTTGTCGAATTTGAAAGGTAGAGACAAATTCCAGCACCCCAAAGAAGAGCATAAACTTTCAAGCTGGCTGATAGAAGATACACCTGACAACTGAGGCAAGGAGGACAAATTGATCCCACATTTGAAGAGCTTGAAAGAGAGGCAGTTGTTGAAGAGGAGATAAGGGCTCAACTTGAAGAAATAGAAAGACTCCAAATTGAAGCAGAAGAAAGAGCAACAACAGAAGCATCCTTAGCAAGACTAGAGGATAGAAACAAGAATAGAATGGGTGATCATGAGCATGAGGAATGAAGGCCTAACGTACCATGGGGAAGAAATAATGGTCCACTTGCTCTTCCACAACCACTTCATGAACTCCCAAGAGGCTCAAGAAAGAACTTCCCAAAATTCAAAGGGGATGGTTCTCAGCTCCCTGAAGAACATGTTGCAGCATTCATCACTGCTTGTGGAGTGTTGGGAGTTGAAGATGAAGATGTTTCAGTTAGGATCTTTGTGGAGTCACTCCAAGAAAGAGTTGTTGAATGGTTCTACATGTTGCCCCCAAGATCTGTCACATGCTGGGAAGATATAAGAAGTGCATTTGAACATAGGTTCAAGAGCACAGAAGATTGTCAGGATTTGCTGGTCCAATTGGTTCAGATGAAGAAGGAGACCTCTGAATCAATGAGATATTTTGTAGCAAGGTATAATAGGTTGACAAGAAGGATCCCAGAAGATGTGGTACCCCCTGAAAACAACTTGAAAAGGTTCTTCATCAGTGCTTTGCCATTAGAAGTTGGTTTCTTCCTCAGAAGAGCCCAACCAAGAACATTGAGGGAAGTTCAAGACTTTGCAGTTGAGACTGATGATGATCTAATTCTTTCTAGCAAAGTGAAAGGACCAAATGGGAAGCAAAAAGGTCAGAGTTCAAATTCAGTCACCACTGATCCAATGTTCCAAAAAATGGCAAATGACCTAGTTGCTTTGAAGAAGCAGCTGTCACAAATCACAATGAGGAATGCTCCAAGGAGACCAAATCCTCCTGATAGACCAAGAATTTCTCCACCTCCTCATAGGCTTGCTCTTGAAGCACCACCAGTCAATGCCATCTGTGACACTAGGGAATCAGAAGAAGGAACAAACATTGAGGAAACTGAAGAAGAAAGCATGGATGACTATGAAAACTATCTTGAAATTGAAGAGGTTGGCATGCACAATGGCCTGATTGAATACGTTGATGATGAGGAGGAAGGTGATGAAGAAGCTCCAAGTTTTTCATGTGTTGTTTTCACTCATGCAAAATCCAAGAATGGTGTTTCAGCCTCAACAGTCGCAACTGAAAGTAGGAAGAACAAAGGAGATAGCTCTTCAAAGCCTCCACTAAACAAGATCATCAGCAGGGGATCACCATTACCACTTCCATGGAATCAGCTAGAGAGAAATCAGATTCACTAGTTGTCAAGGATCACACTGCTGTGCCAAGTAAGTTATCTGATTCTTCTCCCAACTCAAAAGTTGTTAAGAGCAATTCTCTTCTAAATGTTGGTTCTGCAAGAACATCTAAATTTCAATCAAAGGCTACACCCCCATCTCCTTCCAAGCCAATTGCTACATTTGAAAAGGAGAACCCAACACCAAAAGTAATGACGCTATCTAAATCCTCATCCCATTTAAGTCCCATCTACCATAACTTCATTTGACTTTGTAGAGCATGCTAGCAAAACCAAAGTCCAGCTCTCTGAAATTGAATACCTACAAACACATCCTGCCCAATTTGACAGATTCATCAAGGCAGTCTGGGGTGGTAACTCTACATCCTCAATCTCTAATCTAATTCTAAAGGCTTACTTCCCACACCATCCACACCATCTTCTCAAAACATGCTAGCCCTCAGTGCCTCCACCACCAACAGAGTTGATCCTTTTTACCTGTCACTTCTCATCAAAGGTTTCCAGCTGAACAATTGCATTATAGATTCTGGAGCCTCAGATAATGTGATGCCAAAAAATTTGCAAATGCTCTTGGCCTCACTTTGACCTGGGTAAATGGCACATGCTACTCAATGGAATCCAAACAAGTTCCATTGGTAGGAAGGATTAAGGATGCTCAGGTTGCACTAGTTGATTACCCTGATAAGAAGATACTCTTGACCATTTTGGTGGCAGACATCCCAGCATCTTTTGGTATGCTATTGAGTAGAAGTTTTTGCAGAGATCTAGGTGGAGAAATAAAAATGGATTGGTCATCTGCAACTATCCCAGTGAAAGGAGAAATGAAGAAGTTGCTGCCAGTCAGAAAAATGAAGTTCATAGTAAGGAAGAATGATGATCCAAGAGCTGATATCCTTTTTCAAGATTGTGGGCCAGGAAACTACTTCCTCACATCAGAAAAAGAGGAGAATTCGATGCTTCTCATGGAGAAAGAGGAAGATCAAATTTGGAAAATGGAATTTTGATGGTAGTCATTCCAAAGCAGGTTCAGGAGCTGGTGTAGTATTATACTCTCCCTCCAATGAGGTATATCCTTTTTCCTACAAGCTGTAATTTGATAATACAAATAATACAACAGAGTATGAAGCATTACTCTTAGGCATGAATAGTAGAGGACATGGGAATCAAGAAGTTGAGATGTAAAGGTGATGTAGAGGTTGTGGTAAAGTAGGTCCGCCAACAATATCAGGTAAAAAACCCCAGACTCAGGCACTATAGAAATAAAGTGTGGGACTGCATTGAATCTTTTGATGCATTCTCCATTGAAGCTATCCCTAGGGAGCAGAATGAAAAGGCTGATTCTCTAGCAGTGTCAGCTTCCTTAGTGACACCTCATCCTTCTTTTGGCAAGGATAAAGTGACCATTGAGATGGTGTTCAGACCCAAGCATACCAGACAATGCAAATCACTGGTAGGTCTTCAATGATGACAATCAGATCCTAGCCTTCTTAGAACAAAGGGATAACTTCAATAATATTTTCTTTGAAGGAAGTGAAAACCCACACCATGAATCAGTCCCCAAAGAAGAGAAGGAAGGAATTGAGGGAATTGATGAAGAGGGAGTAATCAAGCTGAAAGGAAACAAAATCCCCAAAGGCCTAGTTTCTTTGGAAGACCTCTTTGACAAGCATGATAGGTTCATCCAAGAGAAAGATAAATAGTCTTCTCGGTGTCCATCTGATTTTGATCAAGAAAACATTGGCACTTCAGAGAATCCAAGGATGGTTAACATTGGTAAATGCTGCTCACCAGAAGAGAAGAGAAAGTTTTTTGCTCTGCTAAAAAGTACTCAGAGGTCTTGGCCTATTCCTATGATGAACTCAAATCTTTTCAGCCAAAGGAAATGCATCACTCCATTCCTTTGAAGCAAGGAGCTAAGCCCTTCAGGAAAAAACAAAGGCCCTACAATCCAAAGATTACTATTGTTATCAAAGAAGAGGTGACAAAGATACTCAATGCTAGAATCATCCTTCTCCATTCACCATTCAACATGGGTAGCCAACATTGTGCCAGTAAGGAAGAAGAATGGGGAAATAAGGATTTGTGTAGACTTCTAAAATCTGAATCAGGCATCTCTCAAGGAACAACTACCCTCTTCCAATCATGGATCATATTTTGCAAGCAGTCACTGGATCTGAAATGCTCTCTTTGCTTGATGGATTCTCAGGGTACAACCAAATCAAGGTGGCAGAAGAGGATTGCAACAAAATAACCTTCACAACACCTTGGGGCACTTTTTCCTACAGCAGAATGCCTTTTGGCTTGATCAATGCTGGAGCCACTTTCCAGAGAGCAATGGACTTGGCCTTCAAAAATTTGAAACATTGCATTGTCATTTACCTTGATGACCTCACGGTTTTTTCAAAGAGGAGGGGAGATCATATCAGTCATTTGGAGAAAGTCCTTGCAAGGTGTAGGAAACATGGCATTTCTCTAAATCCAAAGAAGTGCATTTTTGGAGTCACATAAGGTAAGTTGTTGGGACACATTGTGAACAAACATGGAGCACACATTGATCCTGAGAGGGTCAGAGCTATCCAAGCACTAGCCTTACCAACCAACAAGAAGGGAGTTCATTCATTCTTTGGAAAGGTAAACTTCCTTCATCATTTTGTGCCTAAGTTTTCTGAACTGACTAAGCATATAACTTCCATGATGAAGCCTCAAGTAAGTTTCAAGTGGAATAAGGAAGGAAAAAACAACATTTGAGGAGATCAAGAAAGCCATTGCCAAAGCTCCAACTCTTATATCTCTAGATTTCAACAAGGAGTTCATCATGTATTGCTATGCATCAGAACATACACTCTCTGTTGTCCTTGTTCAAAAAAATGATGAAGGTTTGGAAGCACCCATTGCTTTCATGAGCTATCCTTTGAAAAATCATGAGCTAAAGTACAACCAATTAGAGAAACATGCCTACGCAGTGGTCAAAGTTGTTAAAAGTTTCTAGATTCTACATTCTCAATTCCCATACAGTGGTGATGGTCCCTGGAAGTGCAATCAAGTCCATTTTGACTCAACAAGATCTTGGGGCTAAGAGAGGAAGTTGGATTGCAAAGACCCAAGAGTATGACTTGGAGATTAGACCCTCTAATCTGGTAAGAGGAAATGGTTTGTGCAAGCTGATTGCTGAAGATGAAGCTCTCAAAGCTCAGCAGGGAGAAAAAGATGGTGTTTTCTTGACTTGTTCAGGAGATAGTCCACAGGTGCTCTTTGTCACCACTACTGATGAGTGGTATGCTGACATTGCTTACTACCTCACTTATGGAGAATGCCCTCCTCATCTTGATTACAAACAAAGAAGGACACTCAAGCTAAAGGCAACCAAGTTTGTGATCTGGAATCATGCACTTTACAAGAGAGGCCTAGATGGTTGTTTCCTCAGGTGTGTAGATAAGGAGCAACAAGAAAAGTTGCTCAGGGCATATCATGATCAAGCTTGTGGTGGAAATTTCTCAGCAATGGTCACCACACATAAGATCCTCAGAGGGAGATATTATTGGCCCTCCATCTTTGCAGACACTTAGGATTGGGTTTCCAAATGCAAAGCATGCCAATAATTTGTTGGAAAGCCACAACTAGCTGCATTTCCACTCAGGCATGTGGTGATTGAAGAACCATTTCAGCAATGGGGGCTAGATTTTATTGGTGTTCTGAATCCTCATTCTAGTGCAGGGCATACTTATGTACTCACTGTAACTGATTACTTCACTAAATGGGTGGAAGCCATCCCGACCAAGCAAGCCAACTCTGAAACAGTCTGCAACTTCATCAAGGAGAATATCATTGTTCATTTTGGAATACCACAGAAAATTGTTGTAGACAATGCCACCTATTTCTCTTCCAAGGAGCTCATAGAGTTTTGTTATGGCTTTGGAATCTCCCTATCTCACTCTTCTGACTACTACCCATAGGGAAATGGGCAAGCTGAGTCAAGCAACAAGAACATTGTGACCATTGTTCGCAAGCTGGTAGATGAGAATCAAAGGAACTGGCACAAGAAGTTATATGATGCATTGTGGGCCGATAGGATCACTCCTAAGAAGGCAATAGGTATGTCACCTTTCCAAATGTTGTATGGAGTTGAGGCAGAGATTCCCCTCACAATTGAGATGCCAGCTCTCAAGTTGCTGCAAGAAATAGAAGATGGTCAATACAAAGACTCCATTGACAAGAGGATCCTCTTCCTGGAAAAGTTGGAAGAAAGAAGATGCCAAGTGGTGGATAGAATTAAAGAGCATCAGTTAAAAGTGAAGAAATTTTTGACAAGAAGACCAAAGCAAGGAATTTCAAAGTTGGAGATTTTTTCCTACTATGGGACAAGAGAAGAGAACCAAAGGGCAGCCATGGAAAGTTTGATTCATTATGGTTGGGCCCATTCCAAATTCATGGAGCTTGTGGTGAGAATGTTTTTCTCCTCTCATACTTGGATGGAATGCCATTGGAATTTCCTTGAAGTGGGAAATACTTGAAACTGTATCATCAGTGAAAGTGGGTTGTCCCCTGCCTTGTACCATAGGTATTTTCCTAGTGTGTTTCCCTTTTCTATTGTGTGGTTTTGGTTTTGGTTTTGTTTGGTTTTTGTTGTGTGTGGTTTGGCTTGTGTGTTTCCTCCTCCTTCCATTCTTTCTCAGAATTGTACATGACTCTGCAAGGCCCAATGGATAAGGCACTGGTCAACGTAATATGTTTTGAAACTTGAGATTTTGGATCCTCATGTCATGCCCTAGCCATGCCTAGTTCACGCCATGTCCCCAAGCTAGAGCCAGTTGTTGTCTCCTGAAAACTACTCTGCATTTTCATAGCCAAATTCATTTTTTTTGAGCTCATGCCCTTTGTTGGTGTTTAAGCCAAGTTAGAGATTCAAGAAATTAGCAAAATTTGTGCCCTAGTGTTGTTTAAATCTCTGTTTTGCTCATTTTGAGAAATTCTCCATCTCCCAGTCTGTGCATGAAATATCCTCTTTACAATCTCCTTTGTGATCGAAATTGTTCGCTTGTTCTATGGCCTGGGTCATCAAATCATTATTTTACCTCCATGCCTCTGGTTGTGAAGGAAATTTAAAAATTAGACTCAAAATGATGAAGTTTTCTTCCTCTGTGTATTTTTCCACAGTCAGGAATGATGGGTGTTTCTTTCCCTGTCAAATTTTTCCTTCAGCATCCCTGAGTGATACGTGGGTCTCTTTGATTAGATGTGGTTCAGTCATACTTCAAAATCTAGTAGAAGCAGCCACGTGTTGCAACGGTGCAACTCCAGGGGCAGGGTCCAAGGGACAGTCTTCAATTAAGCGCAGGCTTTCCATGTGTCCCAGGTATAAAATGAAGGTAAAATTGGCTAAGTATGGAAGGCTCAGCGGACGGCTCCACATGTCGTAATGCACAACTCCAGGGGTAGGGTCCACAAGTCTTCAATTAGGCGCAGGATTTGGGGTAGAAAAATGAACCAAATCACATGCTAGATCGCTACACACTCTAGGGGTGGTCGGAGTCATTGGATTAAGGTAAAGCTTTCCATGTGTCCCTGTTGAAGGAAAAGTAAGTATGGAAGGCAGCGGACGAGTGGACTGTAATTTTGAAGGTGGGGTAGAAAGGGCCAATTACCAAATCAACACCAGATCGCCCATTGGTTGAGTCATTGGAGAAAAGCCCGCTGTGAAAATTAAAAAGCGGACGAGTGGGCCGGGGGGGATTTGAGATTTTGAGCCTCTTTGTGAAAAAATCAGTGAAAAATTAAAAAGTATTGAGCCTCGATTAGGTAGGGAAAAAATCAAAGCTTGAGCCCAGGGAAAAATTCAAAGGTGAAGCCCTCCATTGAAAAGTCAAAGCAGACGAGCAGGCCATCAGGGCACTTTTGGAAATTTAACCAAATTTCCAAAAGTGAAGTAAAATTTCTAGAATGCTCCGTGGCTCCACGAAGGTCTTGGGCCCACTGTTGAAAACTCAAAGAGGAAGAGTGGGTCGGTAGAGGGATTTGAATTTTTGAGCCCTTTTTCCAAAAAAGGTTAAAATGTTGAGAAAAGGGCTGCGACCCCATTTCTCAATCAAGGATGCCACATGTCAAGATTTCAATCAGAGCAGCGGGTCGGCGGAGGAATTTGAGTTTTTGAGCCTTTTTCCAAAAAAGGTTAAAATGGTGAGAAAAGGGCCGCGACCCCATTTCTAATGAAAATGTGCCACATGGTCTAAGTTGAAAAGTCAAAGTGGGGGTGCAGGACAATTTGTTCAAAATTTGCCAAATCTCTAAAAAATCACAAAATACAAAGGATTTCCCCCGTACCCACTCCAATCTCTTCCTACCATGTGGACGACCCAATTTCAAAGTTATAAGAGAAAATCAAATGGTCTGTATTCAAACTGGCAAATCAAATGTAACGTTTGCGTTGCAAGATCTAGTTTTTAACCCACCATGAGTGTTTTCTTCACAATGGAGGAATTTGAAGAGGCGTAAATGATTTGTAAAGTTGTAACCATTTTGGAAAAGGATATAATGGCCCCTCATAGCCATTCCAAGGGGCTGGTGATTGATTTCAAAAAGACTAGAGTGCTTTGTACCTAGAAAAGACAGAAAATGCCATACTTCTTCTATTTTCCCCTCTCCTTAGATTTTCCTCTATTCTAAAAGCTCTGTACAAGTTCTTCTTTAGCTTCAATAATAAAAGAAGGAATTTTTTCCTTTTTGATTGAGGGATTGATTGGTACCTTGTGACCAATGAATTTCATTATGTCTTATAGCTTCTCCTCCGGATTTGTTTTTCTTCTAACTATAAATGAATGTGGATGAAATTTCTAATTAATGTGTGTGGGCAACTGATATTCTACTCGCAACATTATTTTCTCCTACCTCCATTCTCAATCCCTTTCCCCTTCTCAGAAAAAGTTCTTCTCTAGTGAGAAATTGCTAGCTTTCCCACAGGGTCAACGGAGTGCCCTTGTTGGATCTTTGGTTGAAAGGCCACCATTGAAATCCACTTTTTCATGCATGCACATATGGAAGCTACACCGTTCAAGTAGAGGGACTTAGATTCAAGGATTATTAAGGCTTGTATTTCTACAGCTAGATTCTCAGTAGTGTTCAATGGGGAGTGGATGGGCTTATTTTCCAATAGTAGGGGATTAAAACAAGGTGATCTTGTATCCTCTCCCCTTTTTATTCTAATGGATGATAGCCTTAGTATATCCATTACCAAAACGGTCAATGATGGAATTTTAAAAGGAATCAGACCTACTTCTGCAAATCAAACAACTTCACATCAGCAATTTGTTGATGATACAATTTTACTTTTGATGGCTTCCATCCTTGAAGCTAAGGCTATTAAGTCTATTATAAAATTATATGAGGTTTCCTCAGGAAAAGAGGTCAATTTTGATAAGAGTTCCATCTTCTTTTTTAATACTCCACTGGAAATAAAAAAAGAATCACCCATATTCTGGGTTGTAAAATCAGTTCTCTACCCACAACATATCTGGGTCTTCCTCTTGGAACTAATAAAATTTCCACAACAATATGGAATGGTTTACTTGGAAGGTTTCAGAAGAAAATGGTTGGATGGAAAGGGGCCATTCTATCTAGTGCTGGAAAATGTCTCCTAATTAAAAGCACATTGCAAAACTTACCTATTTACATTATGTCTCTTTACAACATTCTTGTTGTTTTTAGGGACAAAATTGAAAGGATTGAGAAATTTTTTTTGTGGTAGGGCACGGAAGAAAGATTCAGGTATCACTTGGTGGCATGGGATCAAGTATGTACACCTAAGAGAATAGGTGGGCTAGGCATTAAGGATATCAAAAAAATGTACATGGCTTTAATTGCAAAAATGGGATGGAGAATGTTAACAGAGGAAAAACCTTGGATTGAATTAATTAAAGAAAAATATCTAGCTCAACAAAAAGTGAATTCTTTCCTTTATGATGACCAATTACCATAGGGTTCTATTTTCTGGAATAATTTGATTCAAACAAGAAATTTTATCAAACAAGGTTGTAAATGGGAAATAGGAAATGGCAGAGATATTCAATTTTGGAGTGATAACTGGACCAGTTTCATTTTAAATGATAAATTTGGCTCTATCAAAGATATTTTAGTTCAAAAGTATGGAACTAAAGTCAAAGACTACATTGAAATGGAGGGAAATAAAAAAAATGGAAGCAACTTAAGGTGGAAATGAATGAGCCAAATTCCATAATTTCCTCACTACAAGAGTAGCTAGATAACATCCCACTGAATCAAATTAATGTCAAGGATGAGCTTGTTTGGAATAACTCATTTGATGGAGAATACACTATCAAATCAGGATACAACTCCTTTTTGAAAATATTCATTGTGATTTTAAATGGAGCAGAATTTGGTTGCCTGAACTTACTCCCAAAGTCAATTTCTTCTTTTGGATTGTTCTCAAAGGAAGAATTCTCATGAATGAAAACTTAATCAAAAGAGGTTTTATCATGCCAAATATATGTTGCATATGTAAAAAGGAGGCTGAGGACATCAAACACCTTCTGTTACATTGTGAGTTTGCTTCAAAAATATGGAGTTATGCTTTTTCAAAGTTCAATATTTGTTGGACATTACCTAAGGAATTTCCTCAAACTTGGATACAATGGGACCCCCCATATAATCATTGCATAGTTAGGAGATTATGGAAACTGACTTTACCTCATATAATATGGAGAATTTGGAAAGTAAGGAATGATATAATATTTAGAAACAACAGGCAGATCTGTAAAACAAGCTTCAATAAGATTGGTAATGCAGTTAAAGAAAATATTGAAAGATTTAAACCTCCTAAGAACAAGAAATATCCTAAAGATGAAGAGGTTATTCTTTCAAATTGGAAGATTGATATTGAGAATGTTCAGAAACAAAGAAATCCAACCATTGACAGGTCTTCAATACACTGGATCCCCCCTCCTAATTCTTGGTATAAACTCAATTTTGATGGAGCCTCTAAGGGAAACCCAGGTGCAGCTGCTGGTGGAGGAATTATATGGGATCACAAAGGTTGTTTAATTACTTCTTATGCTGGCAGAATGGGGCATCAGACCAATCACTATGCTGAAGATTTATCAGCTTTATGGGGTCTAAGACTTGCTAAAGATTGCAACATTCATAACATTATTGTTGAAGGTGATTCCTTGAATGTAATAAATCATCTAAATCAGATACATCCTCCAAGCTGGAAAATTAAGGATTTCATCCAAGAGTCTATTAATATTTTTCATACCTTTAATAACCTTCAAATTGGTCACACCTACAGAGAGGGGAATAGGGTAGCAGACACTCTAGCTAATTATGGTATTAGTAATAACTTCATCACTTGGAATTATGAGAAAAATACTCTTATTGAAGTACATAACTCTATTACCAAAGATAAATATGATATATTACATCCCATGAAGAATAAATAATGGGAATTTATGTGCTTTATGGGAAATGAAAGTTAGCACATGTGAGAGGAGTACATGTATTTATAATCATCAAATTTTGCATGCTCGAAGGATATGCAGATGGATGGTTAAAAAGTGGTTTAGGAAAGACACAAATAGTTTATTTGTGGGTTTCAAGTAGGTTGCATGCAGAGGCAGGAAAATGGGGGGAGCTCCATGTCAAACAAAACAAACTATGATCCCGCATGGAAAGAAAACGTTGAGTTATGGAACTATCTATAGTTTGGGGGGGTCGCTAATTTTATTGAGTGAATCCAAGGCCATGACCATAATATCTCTGCAAATTTTGTTATAGACTGGAAAGAGAAGAAGGTGAATTATGGTGGGAAAAAAGTGTTGATAACAGAGGAGATTATTATAGAGGTAATGTGCCTTGCTTTGGATGGAATTAGATTTTTCAGCAAAAGGGTGGATAAAAATGCAAAAATTAAAAAGTTTGTGGAAACAGGGGAGGAGCTCCTCTTTGTAATGGTGGGTATAAAGGTCAGTTCCATCCCTAGAACCCTTTAATGAAATAGCTAAAATGATGGTTTTTTTATCTCTCTTGAAGGTAGGTACATCACTATCCCCATAAAACACCTGATTTTTCTTAACCACTTTAGGAGAAATATCTTTGTTTGTTTCCCACACTATCTTCTTAATTCAATGGAGCACTCCATTCATGATTTCCAAAACCACACCAGGGCCATTCCCCTCCATCAGGGTCTTATCTTTCTCCTTCACAAACATTGTCTCACCCATTACCCTGCCATACCTGTTACCCCAGTCACCCCACCCATTCCCATTAAACCTATCCCTACTGTCACCCCGATCACCATTTCCAGTCAAAGGAAATTCAAGACAAAAAACCCTTCCTTCTCCAAATTGAACCCCTCTACCTCCGGAAGAGTCCTTAGGAGCAGCAAGGATATTGAAATTGCCCATAATTTGTTGCATATCAGCACTACAGGGCAAGACACTCAGCATGAGAAGGAGAATATTCTTCACATAATGGAAATTTTGGAAAAAGAGGTGGAAAACCTCAAAAAATAAATGTATCAGCTAACAAAGAAAAAGGGTAAAAGGAAATTAAATGAGGATATTGATATTGGGGCTGATCAGATAAGTGAAATTTACAAGAAACTGAATTCCCTGGACAATAGACTTGGGAAATCTAAGGATCGACATGACCACAACATTGCAATTTTTAGGGCTATAAGTGATTTTCTTGAACAACATGTCAGAAGCATCACTATGCTCAGTGGAATTTCAGCTAACATTTGGGGCACTGGAGATGAAAGGAAGCAGATCATCTCTCTGGTGGATGCAAATGACCCCACACATATCACCACTCTAGCGTTATTTACCTCACTTCAAACTGTTCAATCAAGAATAGACAGGGCTTCAAAGAAATAACTTCTTCAGTGTAGTCTGGTTGCGAGCAGGATGTTGTTTTGTTGCTGCTAGTTTGATGTTTAACTGTTGTTTCTTAGAAGTTTTATTCCTAGTTTGGTTCTTCTTAGTAGTTCCTTTTTTGGCTACTATTTGGCTTAATGATTTATCTAAATTCTGATCCTTTTTTTGGATTCTTACTCGTGTATATCTGGCTGTTGAGCCTTTTTGTACCAGGGTATAGTCCCTTTAAAACTATTTTGAATGTGTACATTGATTATAGGATGTTAAACAAAGAAACAATCAAAAATAGAAATCCACTTCCTATAATTGACGACCTGATTTTGTTTGAGCATATGCATGATGCATCAGTATATTATAAGATAGATCTTTGTTCTAGGTATCATCTAGTTAAGAATCTATTAGGATTAATAGTGTTTCACATTATTAATTATATACCTATTAAATGAACAATGTAATATTTATAATATTACATTAATATGAGGATGTAAATGAGTTGTTATAAACAACTCATATACTAAAGTTTGACATATAGTTTTGTTATACACCTGACATAATATTCTAGGATATTTGATGAATAACACCTCCCTAGAATACCTGGACGAGGTTGTACTTCCTATTTGTATGGATGATATTATTATCTATGTGTAAATGTTTTCATGATTATGATGAGCATTAGAAGATATGTTCTTTTGTATATAATTAAGAAAGCTGTACATGTTATCTGGTAAATCTGATCCAATGTCCATTATTTATGTATCAGAGTGGGGACCATTTAATATATGTTTTTAGTTTTGTTTGAATAACAGGAAATTCAAATGAGTTTAGTGAATCCCAATCTTAAGGATGCAATCTCATCTGGAATTTATATTCTTTTAGATGGGGATATTACTATAGATTATTATCAGGATATAATTCTTTAGTGGAAACCACTTTAAAATCGAAATTGAAGTGGCATCAAGCTGTGGATTTGCCAGTAGTATGGCACCTAAAGTGAGAATTATTTTGGTAGAGCTAATTATTCCATGGCAAGATCTTAAACTAATGATAACGTCATCAAGAAGTAGATTCATCATGCTCGAATAGATGTTGCCTGTGTCAGAAAGAGGCAGAAGATATAAATGCATTTATTCCTCCATTGTGAGTATATGCTTCCAAACTTTGGCAGCTTGTTTTTGCAAAGTTTAATCAGAGATGGATTTTTCCCCTTACATTGTCTTCAGGCCTGGGAACAATGGGACTCTTCCTAGTTTAAGCATTGTGTGGTGAAAAGATTAAGGCAACTTGTTTTACCCCACACTATGTGGAGAGTTTGGAAGGCTCGTAATGATAACATTTTCAGAAATAATAGAAAGGCATGTAATAAAGTCTACAAGGAAATTATCATTGTTTTGTGCAAGATAATATTGCTAGATTTAAACCTCCTAAAAATAGGCTTTACCCTGAGAAGGAAGAATACATGCTGACTGATTGGAATATTGACACTGTCAATAAGAATAACAATGGTATTGATAGAAATCATAGTCCGATGGATTAAGCCTCCCACTGATTGTTACAAGTTAAATTTTGATGGGGCCTCAAAAGGCAATCCGGGGGACTCTGGAGGAGGGGGAGTCATCATGAGATCAAAGAGGTTGTTTTGTTGCTGACTTTTTCTGGGAGAATGGGCAGGCAGACTAATCATTACTCTGAAGCCCTGGCAAGCTCTTTGGGGTATAAGAGTTATGCAGAGATTGTAATATTCTAAATATTATAATTGAAGGTGATTCTTTGAATATCATCAATCTATTAAACAAAAAGCAACACCCCAGCTGGTCTATTAGAGATTTTATTGGGGAAGCTATTGATATATGCAAGAGCTTTGAAAATGTTAAAATCACCCACACCTATCGGGAAGGAAATAGGGTCGCTAATAGTTTGGCTAACCTCGGTGTTACTAATACCTTTCAAACTTGGCTTAGGGGGGACGTTCTTCCCACTCAAATCAATAAAGCCATAATCAATGATCTACATGGCAGTGAAAATCAGCACTAACGGCTGTAATTTGGACGCTAATGTGCGGATCCTCAAGTACAATATGATGACATCACATAAGATATGGATGATTGATGTGATATGTGCGAGATGGACTGTCATCATTTCTAGGCATAGGAGGAAATTTGAGGAGCGGGGCAATAATTACAAGTATGGTATAATAATTAAACCTGCTTTCACGAAAAGGAAAGATTCAAATACCAACATCAAAGCTCTGCCTGTCCTGCATAGTGATAGCATTTTTACTATTGAGAACAGGAAAAGGAACAGAGGAAACATGGGGGGTCCACCTTGCAAAACTGGACCGACCCACAATCTGGTGTGGAAAGAGAATACGAAGCTTTGGAATTACATTCAAATAGGGGGTCTGTCTAATTTAATTGAAAGGATTCAAGGATTTGACCAAGACATTTCTATCAGATTCACCTAGGGTTGGAAGAATCAGATTATCAAATACAGTAACATAGAGATTGAGATCATGGAAGAGCTCATCACCCAGATCACGGGCCTCAGCTTGGAGGGCACCAAATTCTTCAGTAAGAAGGTGGACAGGGAGGTGGAGACCAACAAGTTCCTGGACGATGGGGAGAATCTTGAATTCGTGACTGCTGACATCAAGGTGGCGTTGATTCCTGAGCATTTTGCTGAGCTTGCTAGGATGGTTGTTAGGTATGTAACTCTGGAAGGAAGATTTGTGACTATAACTCAAAAACATTTGATATTTCTAAATCACTTTCGTAGAAATATCATCATCAGCTTTCCTCACTATTTGATAAACTCGCTGGAGAAATCAATTAGGGAAGTTCAGAGCCACTCTAGGGCTGTCCCTTTGCACCAGGGGCTTATCCTCTTGATCTATCACCATGTTATAGCTGCCCCCCCATGAATCCTACCCCACCTTCTTCCTCCATACCTCCACCTACTCGCATCGCTTCCACTCCCCCCTTGCTGAAAAGGAAGATTAAAGATGCTGCTTCTAGCAATAAAAACAAGAGCATAAAAGCTAAAATCCCTTCTTTCCAATGGGTCCTAAGGAGCCACAAAGACCCAGAACTTTTTGAGAACCTCCTTCATATCAGTAAACTGATGGAGGAGCTCGAGGAGGAGGAATTGATGGACAGAGTGGATAGGTTAGAAAAGGAGAAACAAGAGCTCAAAGGGACTATAAAAAATATGGAAAGAGCTAAGGGAAAAGGAATTATTCAAAGTGATGATGAAGAGGGTGTTATTGCTGAAGTATTCAAGAAGTTACAGTCCTTGGATGGCAGAATGGGGAATGCAAAAAGTCGCAATTACTGCATATTATCTGCCCTTAAAAGCATTTATAATTTCATTGAACAACATGTTCATAGTGTTTGCAGTTTAAGTGGGGTTAATGAGGACATTTGGGGCCCTAAAGAGAAAAGGGATATTGCAATTGCTCAGGCGGATATGAGAGACTCCTATTAGGCCACTGTCATTGCCTTCTTCATGTTGCTACAGGCTATCAAGACCAAGATTGACAGGGCTATCAAGTAACAGGTTGCTGTGTTGCTATTTTTTGGCTGTGAAGTTGCTGTTATCTGGCGATTCTGGCACTGCTTTTTAGTGGAGTTCTATATGTTGCTTCTCTTTTGGTTGCTTTTTGATCTTTTCTACTTCTTTTTGGATCATTGTTTGTTTGGATCCTTTCTTAACTTGTATCGTCATATTTGGCTGTTGAGCCCTCTTTGGTTGGCCTTTTTGCCCTTCTCTGGGCTGTTTCTCTCACCTTTACTATCTGGCTTTTGAGCCCTTTTGTATACAGGGTATAGTCCCTTCAAAACTATTTGCTGTTAATAAAAAAAAATAGTTGATCCATTAAAAATTGTTTCCATAACTGAGTGGCTTGCACCTAAGAATATACATGAAGTCAGAAGCTTTATGGGAATTACTGGTTACTATAGAAAGTCTGTTAAGGAATTTTCAAAAGTTGTTACACCAATAAATTCATTACAAAAGAAAGATAAGAAATTTGTGTGGAGTGATAAATGTGAATCAACATTTAAAACTCTTAAGGATTAATTAACATCTAAACCTATTTTGGTTATACCTGATCTAAATGGAAACTTCACAGTAGTTATAGATGCTTCTCGAGAGGGATTAAAAGGTATTGTGTTACAAAATGAACATGTTATAGATTATGAGAGAAGAAAAATCAAGTTACATGAGTTGAATTATGCTCCCCATGACCTAGAGCTTACTTCCATAGTTCATGCACTTCAAGTATGGAGACTTTATCTTTTAGGAAGACCTTTTGAATTAAATACTAATAATCTTGGGCTGAAGTATATTTTCACTTGGCCAAATTTGAATCCAAGACAATGAAGATGGTTAGAGTTTTTGTCACAATATGATTTTGACATAAGTTACATAAAAGGCAAAGAAAACAGAGTGATAGATGCACTAAGTCATAGGAAACATATTTCTACACTTATAACTTTGAGAACTTAGTTTAAGGATGAGGTAAAAAGTATCATGGAATCTGATTTTTACTTTCATTAGGTAAAAACAAAACTTGTTAGCAGATCCAAATGAAGTAAGATAAAAAGGTTTTGACTTCGATAACAAGTGAATTTTGAGATATGATAAGTGGGTGTATATACCTTCAGGAAATGAGTTAAGGAAAAAGTTGATGATGGAATTTCATAATTCACCTTACTTAGGACATCTTAGTATTACAAAAATGCTTTCTGATGTAAAACAACAATATTTTAGGAAAGGGATGAAGAAAGACATAATTGATTTTGTGACACACTACTTGGAATGTCAGCATGTTAAGGTTGAGCATATGCAACCATTTAGTTTATTATATCCTCATAGCATACCATAATATAAGTGGCAGGTAATTAGCATGGATTTTGTTCAGGGGCTGCCTATGTCAAGAAATAAACATGATGTTATTTTAGTTGTTGTTGATAAAATGACAAAAGTAGCACATTTTATTGCTGGTAATCTTAAGGATGATTCACCTGTATTAGCAAAGAGATTTGTGCATGAAATTTCTAGATTACATGGGGTACCAGAATTAATTATATATGATAGAGACCCTAGAATGACATCTCGGTTTTAGAAAACGCTAAATGTAGCTTTAGGAACAAAATTAAATTTTAGTTCTGTTTACCATCCGGAAACAGATGGTCAAACTGTGAGAGTTAAAGGTTTTGGAAGATATGTTACAAATGTATCATGGATCAATACAAATGGGAAGAATACCTTACTTTAGTTGAATTCACTTAAAATAATACATATCACACCTCTTTGAAAATGGCACCTTTCAAAGAATTTTTATGGAAGGAAATGTCAGAACTCCAGTTAGTTGGAATAGCATTGAATACAAAGAAGTAATTGGACTTAAAATCCTTAGTCAAATGGAGCAACAAGTTCCAATGATTCGTGAATGATTTAAAAGAAGCTACAGGTAGGAAGAAAATTTATATGGATATGAAAAGGGTTGATAATAAATTTGAACTTGGTGAAAATCTCTTTTTACGTGTTAAGCCTAAAAAGAGTTCTATAACCTTTGAAAAATCAGCCAAATTATCACCTTGTTATGTGGGACCTTTCAAAATTATTGAAGTAATCAATCTTGTAACTTATCATTTAGCATCACTCCCCTCCTTTGTCATGAATGCATGATGTTTTCCATATTTCTTTTATTAAGAAATACATTTTATATTTATCACATAAGTTAAATTGGGATTCCTTGCAAGTCCAAGACCTAGGAATAATCGTGGTTGAACCCATAAGAGTTTTGGAAACTCACAGTTACACGTACTAAATTGTGAAATTAGTCAATGCAAGGTTCAGTGGGACCAATTTAATGAAGAAAGTGCAACATGGGAAAACCTTGAGGACAAGAAAATTGCTTTTCCTCATTTATTTGAACAAAATTAAATGATTGATAACAATTAAAAACTTTATTTTTAAATTACCAATAATTTTTCTAGTTTTGGGCAGGTACTATATTTATTATTACTAGAACAACTAATTAATGCTTTAATAAATTATGGAAATTTGAATTTCTCAAATCTAGTTTTTGTTTGTGAACTTATGAATGAAAGAAATATAATTATGATTATTTTTTTTGTTTGAGAACGATGACTAAGTTAATCATAGGGACGGTGATTCTTTTTAGGAGGGAGCTATGTAACACCTCTAACATGGTTGATATCTATGAAGGCTTCTATTGGAAGTTACAAATGTTGATATGTGATTCTTGTTGAAGATGATGTACTCTTGTGAATCAAGAAATCATGTTTGTTGTAGATAATATGTTATTTGCAGAATAAATACCATTCTTCATGTTTATGTTGAATTAAAAATGAAGTATTTCATTCCTTCTTATGCTGAATAATTCATTGCATGTGGAGATAAGAAATTGGTTCAGTTTATTAGTTCATAGTTTTGTTGCACTCAAATTTATGTTTTAGTCTTCATAACCTCTGTTGCAGGATAGCTATACCTTGGATCAATTTCAGTGATCCAAGGCATGCTTTCGATTTCATAACATCATGATCATCTTGAACGAGATGGAAAAATCATGGGATCTCTGAATTCTGGCTGTCTTGGAGTCATAGGTGATCTCTATTGCTCCCTACTTCGTAAGTGATCCTTGGATGGTATTCTGATCCTTCCTTGTATGATAAGTTAAAGGGACCTAATAATCTATGTTCCTAATTCCTATTACTATTTCTAAAGGGACCTAATTAATCTATGTTCCTAAGTTGTAATTTATCCTAAGTTACTAAGTTCTTTTATTAAGGTGTGATGTTAATAATTAAAGGAAAGCCTAAGATTAAACCTTAGACTTTAACCTAAGGACCTAAGTTAGTTCCTAAAATAATGTTTAAACCTAACCTAGACAGGGCTAACCTAAGGGTTGAAATGGGACATGCGGTGAAGGTCAGTGGCTCCAACCTCTAGGAATTTATCAGGAATTAAATGTGTGTTTAACTCTCCGATGTTGCCAAATTTGGTGAATGCATGAAAAATAATGTGAGGTCTAATTGGAACCTCTGCTAAAGTATTAGTTGCATGTATTTTTAAACTTATTAAGTGTCCAAAAGAAAGTTGAAATTGGTGGGAGAAGAGGAAGGATTGTCAGTCTTGTTTGAAATTTAATGTTTTTTATAATGGAAAAAAAAACTACCTAGGAATGAGGGAGGTTTGAAAAAAAAGAATGGTTTCAGTTTTTGTTTGATCATTTGGTTTTTTGTGAGAGCTTTAGCTCTGCATGTGTATTTTCTCTTTGAACCCTCAGTTCAAATCCTTACATGTTTGTTTTACCTTGCATGGTAGTGATAGTGATGAAAATATCACTGCAAAGCTATAAGAGGAAGGAGAAGAAGGTTCTAAGGAGTTTTGTTGGCATGTTTTCATGGAAAGGAATTAGCTATTGAAGCTCTGCTTGAATATTTGTATTGAGAAAGTGAAGGCAGGATCTCTATCAGGCATGATAGGCCCTATCCATTAAGTCTTTTACTTTTATTTAAATGCTTCATAAAAACAACTCTTCTCTTTGTGTAAACCTTCTGATTTTGATTTAGTGTTTTATTATTTTGCTTCAATGGTGTTTTCAGTTTGTTTCATTTGGATGCATAAGGATTTTTGTGTGATGGGTGGAAAATGAAATCTGGAAGTGTCGTTTTAATACCTCTGTGTTATCTTGCTTATACTTGAACCTTCTTGACATTGAATTGGATCTGGGTTGTTCTCTGATTAATAATTATCTAAACTACAGATTTTTTATGCATTATAAGTATCTTGTTTTGATGGAATCAAAAGAGTTTTACTTAGAATGTTCATTGTATCGTTGTTGTTTGGAAGACTAACTTGCAAGAAATTTTGTTGGGTATTAAGACCTACGTCTGTGACTTGATAATTTGTGCTTGCATTTGATCTACTTGTTGTTAATGGTTTTGGAGATCCATTATTTTTTCGTATTGGTTTTGTGACTGTAACTCTAGGAGTAATCAGTTTGATTAGATCTGTGATGAAATCATTTTGGGTTTACCCCTATTAGAGGATTGTTCAGTATCTCTGTGCACTTTGTGTTGAGTCAGGATCCTTGTTGATATTAATAGAACCCAATGATTTTATCGACATACCTTTATGTCTGTAATACCCTAAATACTCTGTTGTTACCATTAAATTTGGAGTGTAAGTAAACTCACTTTGACCTTGAACGACTTCATCTTGAGCTTCAATTTTATTGTGTATATTTCATAGTTTATAACCCACTCAGGGTTTGAGGTTTTCTTAGCAGATCTCTTTTTGATCTTGGATCAGTTTGCTGGGAATGATAACTGTTGTTGATTTTCCTATACTCTTTTTGTTGGATGACTGTATAAAATTCTTGGCAATTTGTTCTTGAAATTTGATTGTTACTTTTTTGTGATGGATGTTGAGTCTTATTTAGATTTCAAACTCATTGTTGGGATACCCTGTGAAATGAGGAAACATTGGTTATTTGTTTTGAGTTTTTTTTTGACTGAAACGAAAGGTCTAAGTATGGAATTTGTGATTTGGAAAACCACTAACTTCTTCCTATGAGGGAAGAACTGATCATTTTTGTGATTCTATTTTATAACTCTTTCAACTTTTGAGTTTAGAAGTAGTTGGAAATAGAGGGTGATTATCTGTATTCACTCTTTGTTTGCATTGTATATTGTTTTTAACAATAAGTATCATGTCATCTTTTGACCAGGTTACAATAGTTTTTGGAATATGACATCCTTGGGATGATGGGAGCTTTGTGTTATATGATTTTTTGATGATCAATATTTTTTGGATCCTTCTATAAGATGAGCTCCATTATTCGGATGAGATTGGGATATTTTGATAAGTTCAGAAAGAACAGTATTAATTGACATTAATTAGAATGTATTATTCTATTAATAATATATAAGGGGATACTTAGTATATTGAAACTATAGTATTGTTTTTTGAGTTGGTTTGAAAGCCTCTTGTAACATTTCTGATGTGGATGTTTTTGGGATAGTCTGAATTTTTCCTGTACATACTAAATCACCTTGGATCCACCTCTGAAGTGAGTTCAGGTAGTGCAGGAAACCTTTGCAAGGAATTATGTTGGACTTGTTTTGATCCTTAGTATGATAAACCTTCCTTACTTGGAATGTAGAGTCTTATCATTTAACAACTAAAGTTTGAATCCGTGTTGAGCCTGAGTATAGGTATGACTGTTGGATGGAATGTGTTTAGATTATGGTTGATCTTTTTATTTCTCTTAAAGTGATAACTTGAATATCAAAATAGTGTACTTATTTTTGAAAGGTAATTTTGCATATCTTGTACTTCTCCTTCTTGAAAAGTCAGAATAGGTTGAGTTTAAGAGCTTAATTTGGAACTTGAGTAGAAGGTGAGATTTATATTTGGAAATATGGAATTCTTCCTTCTTTACTACTACTATTTTGATTTCTAGCATGCTGTAATAAGTTATGAGAATGTGGAGATAGGATTAACTAAGTTATTTAACTTGTCCTTGACTATACATTACTTATTAGAACTTCAATATTTTCTCTCCTTCTTGGGTTGTAATCTTTTAGGGAAAAGTCTTTCTGTTTATCTAGTTGTGTTTTTAGAACTGTTTCATAAACAACAGGGTTCTTTTTATGAAACAGTTAGATAAAAGCACAACATTTTAATGTTATAGTGCTTATCATGCTCAGTTCAAATGAACTGACTCATGCTAACAATTTTGCAGATGGATTTCGTAAAAGATGAAAGGAGAAAGACATATAGAAAGTTACATTTGTTTTACTAAAGAAATTGTATCTTTATTATGATGATTATGTGGCGTCATTACTTGAGATGTACTTTGTCGGAAAAGAAAGATGTAATAAAACTATTTTTATATTGTTGTTATGACACTTTGTAATCTCTGAAATACTTTTGTAATCAGTGTATGGATCACTCTTTTTGATGACTAAATAGTTTTTGATTGTTGAATATTATTTTATTGTAATACCTTCTTTGGCATAGATTGATGTATTATTAAGTAATATCATAAATGAAGGAGGGAAGTATATATAGTTTAGAGTTATTGAATTTGGAAACTTAATAGTTCTTATATTTGTAAAACTATGAGTTTGTGAATCTGAAATAGTAGTTGGTTTTTATCACATAAAAGAGATGCAACAAATAAGTTAACACTCTTAAATAGATCCTTAGAACAATGGAAAGGAATCATGATTGAATTATATAGATATACATATGTATGAACTCTTGATGTATTTGATATATATGTAATCTTTTTTCATATTTGGACATTAGTCCTTGATATAGGGAAAAATGATATTTTCCTTGAAATAAATCATAGAGACTTAACTAAGATCATGTTAAAGTGTTATGAATATAATAAGTGAATGGTTGATTGTGTTCTTCCTTAGGAAGATTTCTTTAATCAAATTATGGAATGCTTAAAAAGGAATTAAAAGGGATTTAGACTTCATCTTCATGAAGTCTAAAATAAAGGTTTATAATGAACTTGTTTAAGCTAAGGCTGAAATAAGAAAGGACCTAATGAACAGACCTTCATAAATTTAAGATTAATCATGTTGATATATGATATAATTTGTTTCATTTATAGAAAAACTTAAACATGTAATTAAAAGGTTAGGAAGTAGATTTTACCTGCATACCTACCTCACATGTGATTTCAACTTGTAACCTTATAGGTTAAATGATGTTAGTTGAATCTTTAAGCGTTGTTGTAATTAATATTTAAGACAATGATTAAATGGGTTAATAAACTTTAATCTAAGGTATGTTAGTCCAGTTGAGGAAACTCAGTTGGATGTTGGTACACATCAACTGCAACATAGTACCTTCATAATGAAAGGAGTCATTACAAGGATACTATGATGCAGTTGATATGTCTCAACACCCCACATAGTTTGTTTAACTTGATTGACATAAGTGTAAGACTGGATCATGGTTCTACCCTATACAGGGATAGGAACATGATCTAGTGTTGAGGTCAACTCATGTTGACTTAGGATAACTAGACACACCCAATCGATGTAATTTGATTGAGTATGTCTATGTACCCTTAGTCACCATGAGTAGTCTTCCACACTAGGGCATGTTGCTAACCTTGTCTAGTGTGAAACCTTGAATCAGATTGGACTGAAAGAAGTCAGGAAAGACCACTCTAGATAACAGAACAAGTGTGGTGAGGGACTTATTCCATTTGATGAGTATGTCATCTAGGAATGTAAACATGATAAACATGTTTAAAATCTTTGGCCAAAGTATCGCAAGTTGTTGGTTGCATTGTCCTATGTCACCTAGTCTAAGATGCAGGATTTCAGATGAATATCAGTAACAAATATTCAAATAGGCCTCTTAGACAGAACACTTGGGTGCCCCTAAAAAGGTAAAAGAAACCAAGTATATGTAGTATACACATTATTGAGTTAACATGAGAGATCGGTTTAATACCGAGTCATGAAATGAGAGATCGGTGTTTCACCGAGTCATTTACAGCTGCATATGGTTTTCTGTTATGAGATGGATTGGCATTGGAATGTGTGTTCTAAATTATGTTAATTTAGAACAGAGAACATTATGTTTGAAAAAAAAATTTCCCTTGTTTCTAAAGTCTTAAAATGGGAATATTGAAGATCATTTGCAGGTGTGTAGTTCAATCTTTGGAGTAGAATCCATTTCAACAAGTTGGTGTGTTCTTTTTAAAATTTTTAGCTTTTGGAAGCACTCACAAACACATCTAGTGACTCTATCTGGTCAATAACCCATCTCTAAAATTGTAGACATTTCTTCCATACATTTCCATCCATTTCTTTCATATTATTCCATTCTATGAATCATGGATTATCCTGCAATGGAATTCACATTTGCAGCAGTTTCCATACAATCCATGCCCACCTCCAAACACACAAAATTCATTCTCAGTTTATTACCAACTTCCTCTAGACCCATGTTATGAAGAAAATCAGCGATGGGCATACTGACAAGAACAATATACATATTAGTTTGGATCGACGCCAGACTATGCAACTATGGAAGAGAAATAATATGTCAATTATGGGGGATATGTTACGCCCGAGAATGTGGAGTTGTAGCTAAAGATAGACAAATTAGAGGTAGGTATGATGAAATCCTGGGCTATAAATCAAGAGAAAGCATTCGAGATTGGATTTAGGGTCCCTTGTCCATGGGAAGGCCCTATTCCAAGCTATTTCAACCCATAAAAGAAACCTAGTTACATCACTGAGATGCTACTCCAACTTGAAGAATAGGTTAAGGATGTTGAATAATTTACAGGCCAATGGAAAAATTTAGCATTTCTACCCCATAACCCTCTTCCCATTCCCCAAACTACACCATCTTGTCTTGAGTTCCAATTTCCAATTTTCTCACCTACTACCCCCATTTTGGAATTCACTTCTCCATCTTCTAGTCTTCCATCTCATCTCAGTTCTTCTTCCCTTCTCCCTTCTAAACAGTTATCCCATAAAAAAAACAAGAAGTTATATCCCTCCCACAACCAAAAATAATTGTAAAACTAGTCGTGGCCCAACCCATACCTCCTCTTGCATCACCAAGTTCATCATGGGATGAAAATAACAAAAAAAATAGTTAAGGGAAACAAAAGCAACAAGAAATGATAGAAGATTTGAAGAGATGGGTTCTCAAATTTGGAATTGAAAACATTCCCTTGATGGTGAAGCCAAGAGAGGAGGCCAGAGTTGAAGAACCAGTGGTGGTCAAGTTTGATTTTGTAGCAGCTACAGAGTAATAAGAGAAATATCCCAATGAAGAGAATATGACACAAAATTTGAGAAGTTTAGCTCTAAGATTTGGAATCAATAAAATCCCCATGATGGTGAAACCTATAGATGAAATCAAAGTTAGCAAACAAACAATCAAGGTTGATTTTGAAGCCAACATTACAACAACATTACAAGAAGTAGAAAGTGATGATCAACAATCCATTTACTCAGAATGCAATGTCCATATTAGCACTATATTTTTGGAGGATGTTGATCATGCACCCATTACAAAATTGGAGGAGAAAGAAGAAGACCAATCAGATCCTAGTTCCATTAAAGAGGATCATCTAGAGGAGACCAAATCAGATTTAGAGTTACTTAATGAAGATGTAGCATTATTGAAAAGGATTCTTTCTTTCATTTAAAGATCCTGATTCAATCAATGAATCAATGATGGAGGGAAGTGTTTAAGAAGACCATGCTACCCCAAATAGTCCTCTAGAGCAGCCTATTGAAGAATTTGATTTGAAAAAATTCATGCTGGAGGAAGAGGCCTATTCAATAGCAATGCAATCTTCAAGCGATAATGAGGAACTCTCGAGCAAAACAGTATGTTGCAACTAATTGCAATGATACAAAAGTAACTTCACCATGCGCTACAATCACAAATAATGAGTTACAGATTAAAGAGGAGTTGTATGTTTCCGAGGAAGGAATTAAGAGAGCATGAATTTTTCATCTCTCTCTCACCATTCATCCAAAGGGGGTATCAGTTATCTGTAGATGTACAAGAAGAAGAAAATCAAGTTGCAGATAATTCCCCTTTTCAAGAAAGTCTATAGGAAAGCTCTATTTTTGGAGTTAAGTTTCAAAGTAACGACCACATTCAAAGGACTAGAACATGTCCTCTAAGGTACATGGATTCATTGGATCCAATGGAGAATCCACAACCAGTCATGATAGCTCCTAAGCATGAAGGAGAGCCTCAAATTACCAAGGATCAACATCAACACCTCTTGAAACCAAGTGAGCAGCAGATTGAAGAGGTATTTGTTTTGTTTTAGGTTGATACCTTTGATTAAGGGAGTGGAGGAACAATTTGCAGCCAATATCTCACTCCTAATATCCTTTTTACTCAATGTTTAATCATCCACATGGCTGTAAATTGTGAGGAAGGGCAGCTATTTCTCATCATCAATGGAAGGTTTTGTTTTAAGTTTCCCATTTCTTTAGTTAGTATAGGGTAGGAGTAGGTTTGTTTTCAGAAAAAGAAGTGCTTGTGCACACTCTATAAGTCTTACTTAAGGCATGTATGATTTCATCTTTTGTACATAGTTTTTTTCATGTTGTTCTAGACATTGCAGTGCATCATGCCTTTAGTTGCTGCAGTAGGAAATTCATAGTTGTATGTAACAGGTTATAAAGCTTTCAAAGTCAAACAAACAGATATGAACTAAAATCAACTGAAGATGAAATATTAATGATTATCTCCAAGAAAAACTATAACAAGCCTCAATTCCCATGCAAGCAATCAGGAATCAGCCGGTAACCCAAGCCAGAAATAGATCCAGCAAAAGCATCTGGAGTGGTTGAAAATAATGGAACTTTTAGAAGAAGAAATAAAGATAAACTTAATAAAGTTCCATGATTTTCAAACTGAAAGATGACCATCCTTCAACCTCCACATATTGTCAGTTACAGGAATGAGTGGAATCCAAGTTTAAAGCCATTTTCTACTCTCACAAATCTTGATTCCAAGATTTTCTTATGAAGGTTGAGAGTGAAAGTAGTGGAGGGAAGCTCCAGAAGTAGGAAATGACATCCCAGAGTGTTCCGAGGTCAAAAGAAGGGTTTAGATCAGTTTATAGTAATCATACAGACTCCATGCCCAATGAATGGCTTTAGGAAGCTGGTCATGCTCCATTTAGCAGGAAAATGACCCTGTGAGTCACTAAATTGTTATCCAATTTCACCCCTTGGGTGAAATTGGATGACAAAGTGGACTTCCACTCAGAGATTCCCTTTGAAATTTAGAAGAACCAGATAAAATTTAGCTCCCTAGGGAGAATTGAGGGTTTTTAGAGGAATTTTTTTCCTCTTCTTGGTCTTGTCCAAGTTCCTAAGTTTTATCTATTTGGGATACCAACAATGTGACCCACTTACGACATTAATAGAGAAATTTAGTGTCTATGTATTTTCCCCTAAGCTACGGAGATCCATCAATTGGAGAAGGGGTTGAGAAACTCAACGAAAAATTGACAAGTCTAGGTTCCAGTTGAGCTCGAAATAGATCATATCCAAGTTACTCTCCACTCCTCCATGTTACATGGCTAGGTGGGAAGGAACAAGCCATATGCTCGAAGGATCAAGTTATAGAGAGATCGAGCCCTCTAGCATTGAATGTACTTGAGTAGAGTGTTTTTGAGAACAATTCAGTCTGGGTCGAAGAGTCGAGTTCATAAAAGGTGATGCCAATCTTTGACCATAGAGGTTACAGGGACTTGGCATATGACAAGTGAGTGTACATTGGCTTAGGGCATTGTGAAGATGAGGACGATTCAAACTAGGGATCAAAGATGGCATGGAGATATATGCAGTTTGTTTGAGGTTGACGAGACACCTTGACCTTGAAGGACTAGATTTGAGCACTTATCAGAATTTGCTAAGACGTAGAATTTTTAGTGGCTCAATGGAGAGATTTGGGGGGGGGGGGGTCAAGAAGGTCCTGAGTGAATGTACATGACACTTGGGACATTTATGCAAGAAAATTCTGAAATGTCTGTCGGACATTGTTTCAGAATCCTGAAATCAGAGTTGGCGAGCCCAAGTATAATCCTTGGTGCGAGTTGTATATGAAAATTCTTAAATTGCCACAGAAAATAAGGTGGCAAGTTGAATTCAGGGAATAAGGGGTTTAATGGCCAAAGTTGCACTTGGGCCATTTGTGCAAGATGTAGTCGAAATAGATGAAAAGTGAGGTGTGCGGGTGTGAGACTAGTCAATGACCTGATTGGGTCAAAGGTGGGGCTTGTGAACCTTTGTGGGCCTGAAATGAAGAAACCAAGCCAAAGCTGGGTGAGGTGTATCGGCTAAGTCAACCTTAATGGCCCAGGACATGGAGAATTGGGTTCATCGTGAACCCAATTGACCCATAATGCAAGTAATCTGTTGATGTAGGAATTAAGGATGCGCTCGTCGACATGGATTGGTGAGTTAGTGGTAAGGTTTTTCGTGGCACCAAGATAGGTAGCGGGTAGAAGGGCCCAATGTGAATAAAATTAGATCTTGGCAGTTTGAGGAATAGTTCATGACACGATTTAGCATGAACAGGGGTGAGTTGGTGGAAGGATTTTTCATGTGGTGCTGAAGGTGATACCATCGATCTAGCCATAACATGTGACACCAAGCAAATAAAATTGGAGGCATATCAAGTTGGAATGGACTACTCGACCTAAAAAAAGGAAGTGTGGAAAACCCAGTCAATAGATCTACAGCCTGATAAGAGGTATGCTCGACATGAGAAGTAAAGAAACCTGTGAAGCAAAGGATGACCCCGCGCCCCTGTCCTCCAACCAGATCATGCCACGTGTCCCAAGTGGCGGGGGACGCGGGGAAAATTTTGGGAAATTTTCCAAAATTACAAATGAAGTTAAAACTTTCAAGGAAAACCCATGGAAAGGTGGAGGAGAGAGAATTTGTAGCCACAGAGCACCTGACACTGGTGTCTACGTGGCGCGGGAAAAAATTCAAAAGTATTTTTGCCTCCGTTTTTTTGTTTTTGCCCTAAATCTTCAAATCGATCATATGTTTCGATCCAGAGCTCGGATTTGCACGTTCTTTATATCATTGGAAAGCTGTATAAAATTCTCTACATGATTCCATGGTTAATTTTGAATTTTGGTTCAGTTTGGAGAGAGAAAGTTAGGAAATGGCTCTGACGTGTGTCCATGGCCAGAAATGACGTTTCAACGACCAAATTTAATGCCAAAATGGGTCGCATTCTCCTCTATAGTATGGTAAAAAATGATAGGGTATGGGTTTGTAAGGTCCCCCATGCTGATTTTAATGCATTTGTAGTCAATGAGGAATGGGCTCCCATGTTTTGTATGTTTTCTCTCTCCTGGGCTCGACCCATGCACTGTAAAAGCCAGATTTGGATCATTTTAGTGGGTGGAACATTTTTTGGCATTGGAGACTTCTTCTTTCACCTCCAGCAAGTGATTGTTGTAAGAATCAGACCTTCTTCACAGTTTGTAACAAGGTTTCTACCTCTCTGATGGTTGTAATGCAAGAGATTTTTGACATGGAAATGATAGTGCAAACTTTGTGAATGGCTTTCAGTCCTTTGTTTGTATTGTTTTGCTTCATTTTAAGACCTCTAATTACATCTTATCAGCCTGTGTATGTTTTATGTTGCATTTCATGAATTTGTGTCTATTTACATGACAAAAAATGTTTTCACCACTCCTTTTTGGTGCATCACCATCTTTAGTTTAGTTTCAATTTTTTATTTCTATCCCTGTCTCCTTGCAATTTAGAGTAGGATTAGGATTGAACCTCTGTAGTTGTGCAAAATATCGATCTAAATCAGAGGAGTTTGAGGAACCAGCCTCTAATCTGGAGATTCCTCTCTTAGTTTCACAAGTCCCACACTTGGAGAGAGGTTTCCATGTTGTGCAATCACACTGGATGCTAGAGTGATCAACCTAGAAGCCTGATTTACATCCAGGGGTGCTGTGATTTCGCACTAACAATTTTGGCACGCCCGGTGGGACACTAGAGGTCTCATTTTTATTGCAGCAAAGTTGATGTGCATCTACTGCAATTTTCTTGCTTGAAAAGAGCTATTATTTGCATATTTGGCGACTCCAAGGGGAAGAATAAACTGGTTTCAGCAGTGCAGGCCTGAAAACTCATGAGAAGAATCACCACAAGGTCAAGAGTTGGAGAAGAAGAAGTGCTATTTGAATACCTGCAATTATCTCCAAGAAGGAAAAGAGGAAGAAGGATTCAAAGGTCTCCATCTCCACCAAACAGATCTCTCTCAACTCCTCCACCTGGTAGGCCTTTCATTCAGTCAACAAGGGTTTTAAGACCAATTAGAATGGCACAAAACAACCCCTATGTCAACTTCACAGGAAGCAGCCCACTTGCCCTCAATGCAAAACATCCAATTCCCATTGCAGCCTTGAAGAACATTCCCTACTTCACTGGAGAAAATCAGACTACTCCAGGGGATCATGTTAAAGATATTGCTAACCTTTGTGCAATTCATGAAATCAATGAGATGCAAGTGGCTGTCAAGTTACTGGCATCTTCATTCAAGGGTAAAGAATTGAAATGGTTTAGGAGCCTTGGAGCTGGTTTTATCACAAATTGGAATCAACTATGTATAGCACTTCATGAGCAATTTGGAGAAAAGGGAGACAACTTGTCTCTTTTGGAGCAGCTGACAACCATCAAGAGAGCTCCCAATGAGCAGCTGACCGATTTCAACTTTAGATTTCAAAAGACTTGGGAGAGAATTCCAGTGGCAGTCAGGACAACAGCAGAAGGTGCTTTTCTCTACTATCTCAAAGCTCTAAATTTTGATATTTCTATGTTAATTCAGTCCATGGGAGGCATAACTATCCCTATGGCTTATAACATTGCCATTAGGGCTGAAAATTATTTGATCCAAGCTGGCAAACTTGCCCCTAGACCTCCCATGCCACTGTTTCCAAGTTTAGAGAGTCCAAACACCAATCAAGCACCTAATTTGGCTCCTTCTCCCACTCCTAGAAATTAGAGTTCAAATGAAGCTTCCACTTCATCTCCAAGTGCCCCAAATGAGCTTCAAGAAGTCATGAAGCAATTGTAAAACCTAGGCAATGAGCTGGTTACTCTCAAGAGGCAACAAGCCCAAGGTTTTAGACCTTCTTATCAACCAAGATCAACTTAATAGGCAGCCATACCAACCACAAAGGCCACCTAACCCAGCTGCAAATATGAATCAAACAAGGCCTCTTACCAATAGACCATTTCAGCCCTATAATCCAAATGTCATATCTGCCTCTAAGGCATTGGTGCCAACACAAAACAACATTGCTTAGGAGTATGATTGGTGTTTTCCATGCAATGAGCCTCATAACCAATCCATGTGCTTCAATGGTGCTTTGAATCAAGCATTGATGGTGACAACTACTGGTGTGGAGGGTGAGGGCAGTCAAGGAAACAGCCAACAACAAGAAACATTCCAACAGTAATCAGCCCCAAATGACACCACATTGGTAAACTGGCAAGCAGAGGATTTTCGTGGCATGAATCAGGTAGTTTCTCAAGGTGTTGCAGCCAACACAAGGTCAAAAAGAAGGAATTTGGGTGAAGAACAGCCATTAGCCCCAACCAATCCACAACCTTCCATGGCTTCACAAACGATTGGCAAGCAAAATCCAATTTCAAATGCACAAGGGCAGCCAAGAACAGCCCCTAGGCCAACTCAAATACTAGTTGTTTCTGCCCACATGCAAGGAGTGAATGTGCAAACCAAGGGACAACAAAGAATTCCTTCATCACCATTCAAAATCATTGATCAGATGAAGAAGACAAATGTTAATATATCAATGTGGGAATCCCTATCCATCCCAGGCCAAAGAGATCTGCTACAAGCTGCCATGAAGGACTGGCCAACTTCGAATCACCAAATTTAGATGCAAGACAAAGTGCTTACAAATGCTAGCCCAGCCTGAGGGAAATCATGGAGGACAGCAAGGTAAAATGTTGAAGCCCCCTCCTTTCTATGTTTCATTAATCATTGGAAATCAACTAGTAGCACAATTGCATGATAGACTCCGGGGCAAGTAGCTCGGTGATGCCTAAACAGATAGCTGATCAGCTAGGGCTCTAGTATGAAACAATATCCAAAGGGGTAGTGTAGCTGGATGGGACAGCAGTAACAACAGTTGGGGTGATTAGGAAACTTGAGTCTTACCTTGCATGCATGTCCAAATGTTGTTGTTTTACAAGATGTATCAGTCATAGACCTTCCACCACTCTTTGCCCTATGCTTGTCAAGGGACTTCACAGCCAAGATTGGGGGATATTTGTCTGCTGATTGGTCACACATGCTGTTCAGAACGAGGTATGGAACTAAGGCTACAATCAGGTCAAAACCTATTGCAAACTTCCACATTGAGCCTTACACTCCAAGTCAGATTAATGCCAATTGCTCAACATTTGATCAAGAAGATCACCCAAGCACTGATGAGGCTGACACCAAGGTTGGAAGAATCTTGGATCTAACTCTTGATGAATGGGCAAACAAGGTGCATGCTTTTGATCCTTATCAAGAAGTAGAAGAATCTGAGCTAGGGGTCTATTACATACACGAAGAAAATCAGCCTATTCCTAGCATCACCAAGCCAAACCACAAAGATGACAATGAGGTATGGCAGCTGTTTTTTGATGGATCAAGGAGTAGACAAGGTGCAGGAGGTGGAGCTATGCTTGTTTCACCTCAAGGAGTGAAGTACTATTCAACTTTTAGATTTCAGTTTGCATGCTCCAATAACACTGCTGAATATGAAGCCTTGGTGCAAGGGATGCATTGGGCAATAAAGAGAGGAATAAAGAACTTGCAAGTCTTTGGTGACAGTGAATTGATTGTAAATTAGGTCAAGGGACAACATGCTACCAAGAATGATCTACTCAAGTGCTACAAGAATAGGGTGTGGGACCTCATGGAAGATTTTGAGGGTTTTGGCATCAAATCCATTCCTAGGAAAGAGAATCAAGCTGCTGACAGGCTTGCAGTAGTAGGGGCAGCCTTTGACATTGTGGAAAGCATTCAACAAGACAAGGTACAACCAAACATCCACGTGATTGTGAGGCCTTCAGTACCGGATAACAATGTCAGTTGGCAAGTGTTTGAAAATGACCAGCAAATCATCCATTTCTTGCAAGAAGAAGCTGAGTTCTCAGCCAAGAATCAAGAAAAATTAGAACAGCAGTATGGTGACCAAGTAGTACAGCTGAGAACTAACAAGCTGCCCAAGGGACTTATCACTTTGGAGTCCATTTTTAATCCTAATGATCAGTTTAGAAAGGAGAAAGAAAACATTCAGGTCAAGAGAGAGGATTCAGTATCCATCTTGGTAGAAGAGAACAAACCATTGCAAATTGGAAGGATGACAACTGAACAAGAAAGGTATGAGTTCATACAGTTGTGTCAAGAGTTCCTTGACATGTTTGCTTGGAGCTATGAAGACTTGAAAGGTTTCAATCCCAACTTAGCTCAGTATACCATTGAGTTGGATCCAAATACTAAGCCTGTCAGGCAGAAACAAAGACCAGTCAATCCACACATGGAGCCTCTCATGGCGAAGGAATTGGACAAGCTAATTGAGTCAAGGATCATATTCCCAATCAAGCATTCTAGTTGGGTTTCCAACTTAGTTCCAGTCAGAAAGAAGAGTGGAGAGATCAGATTGTGTGTTGACTTCAGAGACTTGAATAGAGCCTCTCTTCAAGGACCATTACCCACTCCCTTCCATGGAGCAAATATTGCAAGTTGTGGCTGGCTCCGAGAGGTTTTCACTACTTGATGGCTACTCAAGCTACAATCAGATTATGGTGAAGGAAGAAGACCAGTTCAAGACATCCTTCACAACCAAATGGGGAACTTTTGCATACAGGAAAATGCCATTTGGGCTGTCCAACGCTGGTGCTACCTTCCAAAGGGCAATGGACATGGCATTCAAAGGTTTGATTAACAACGTGGTGCTGATTTACCTTGATGATATCACTATTTTTTCTAAAAATGCAGCAGACCACCTCTCTCATTTGAGACAAGTCTTCACGAGGTGCAGGAGATTTGGAGTGTCTTTGAATCCTAAGAAGTGAATCTTTCTTGCACATGAAGGAAAGCTCCTTGGCCATATTGTCTCCAAGGAAGGATTAGCAATTGATCCAGAGAGGGTTAAAGCCATAAGAGCACTACCATTGCCAAGCCACAAGAAAGCCCTTCAGAGTTTCTTGGGAAGGATAAACTTTGTTCAGAGGTTTGTCCCAGATTTTTCAGCCCTTGTCAAGCCCATCACCAAAATGTTAAAGAAGAGCATGGCTTTCAAGTGGACAGCAGAAGGCAAGGAGATTTTTGAAGCAATCAAAGAAGCCATCTCTCAAGCACCAACTCTCATCAACCCAGACTTCTCCAAGGATTTCATCCTCTATGCATTTGGAGGTAATGACACTATTTCTGCCATTTTGGTACAGCAGAACAAGGATAATGATGAGCAGCCAATTGCCTTCTTCAGTCGGAGCCTAGATGACTATGAGGTGAGGTACTCTTTTATTGAGAAGCATGTACTTGCAGTAATCAGAAGCTTGAAGAAATTCAAGCATTTAGTTTCAAACAACAAGGTCCAGTTGTTGGTCTCACATGCTGGGGTTAAGGACTTCCTCCTCAACAAGGATTTGAATGAGAAAAGGGCAGGTTGGATCACCCGTGTCATGGAGTATGACATTGAGATCAAGATCACCAAGCTGGTAAGAGGGAAAGGATTGTGTGAGCAGCTGGTTTTGGGGAAGCAAAAAGAAGTATGCAATGAAGAAGAGGCTGTTTTGACAGTCCAGGACAGCCATGAGCCAAGTGACAATCAAGAAGAAGACAATGCTGCCCCCACTCCTTGCTGGACCCAAGGAATTCTACACTTCTTAGGCACAGACCTATGCCCTCCGGAGATGAACAAGACCCAAAGAAGACACTTCAGATTGCAGGCTGTTCCGTATGCCATTGTTGATGGAGTTTTGTTCAAGAAAGATGTGAATGGAGTGTACTGCTGAGATGCATTAGCACAAATCATATTCAAAGCGTGTTGGAAGAGTTCCATGGTGGACCAGCTGGTGGTCATTTTGCACCAAGAGTGACAACTCTAAAAATCATGAAGGCCGGTTATTATTGGCCCAAAATTTTCAGTGATTGCTATGCATGGATCAAGAGGTGTAAGAATTGTGCATTCTTCACAGGAAAAGAGAGACTTGCTGCCCTTCCTTTACATCCAATCTCAGTTGACCAGCCATTCATGCAATGGGGTTTGGACTTCATTGGAGTCATAAATCCCAATTCAAGCCAAGGGCACAAATGGATTTTGACAGCCACGAGACTACTTCACCAGATGGACATAAGCAGTAGCACTCAAAGAGGCAAATGAGTCTAGCATCTTAGACTTTTATGAGGGGATAACAACCAGATTTGGTGTACCTGCTACACTAATCTCTGATAATGCGTTGGCATTCATTGGATCTAAGGTGACTGAGTGGGCTGTCAAGAATGGTATTTACCTAAGCACTTCATCAAACTATTACCCTCAAGGTAATGGCTAGGCCGAGTCTACAAACAAGAACTTGTTGAGGATCATTAGGAGGACTCTTGACAAGAATCAGAGGTCTTGGCATACCAAACTAAAATCAGCCTTATGGGCTGATAGGATAACTCCCAAAATATCCACAGGTAACTCTCCATTCAAAATTGTCTATGGAAGAGAGGCAATCTTGCCCATGTCACTTGAGTTGCCAACATTGGAACTCATGAAGTAGCTGGAGTTGCTAGAGTTTGAGCCCATGGAGGTGAGATATGCAGAGTTGATGGAGCTGTAAGAGATCAAAAATCAGGCATCCCAAGCAATGGAAAAGGAGCAAGCTTTGATTAAGAAGACCTTTGATAGGAAGGCCAGGGATAGATCTTTTCAGGTTGGAGATCTAGTGTTGAAATGGGATGTGGATAGAGCAAAACCGGGAAGGCATTCAAAATTTGATGCCATTTGGAGTGGCCCATACATGGTCATGAAGTGCAAAAACAACAATGTTTTCCAATTGGCCTCATTGGATGGTGAAGAACTGCAGATTCCAGTCAATGGAATCTATCTCAAGCATTGATTTTAGAGGGAAATTCACTACCTTGTAAATATTAGATTAGATTTTCATTCCTCCAAGTGCTTGTGCACATTGTTTTGCTGTAGGTTAGTTTTATTTTCCCTAAGTGCTTTGGCATAGCTTGCTATCCATGGAGATGCCTTACAGTCTTTGCTTCCATCAGGTGATATTCCATCTTCCTCCTTACACATACTGAGTCATTCGGGGTTCTAAACAGAATATTTGATGACTCCATGCCCAATGGACTGCTTCAGGCAACTGGTATCTTCTACCTATCAGGCAGGTAACCCCGTTGAGTCGCCAAATTGTTATCCAAAATTCACCCCCGGGGTAAATTTGATAACATGCATCAGAATACTCAAGTCCTAGGAAAATAGATTGATTCAAGGCAAAAAATCATGTTTCTAGGGTCCCCTCAGATTTTTTCTAACTCTCCTGTCCAAGAAGAAAAGAGCAAGTTCTAAAAAAGGGTGAAAAAGTTGCAAAAAACAAGCTTGGGGCAGAAAAAATCATGAAAATTGGCTAAGTCCTGGTCCAGGTGGCCCTTGGGACAGTTGGGACATCGGGGCGTGAATCGGCCGAAAAGCCTCCAGGCGGTCTGCACAGCCCTGAGACAGTTGGGACATACAGGATGCACGGGACGCGAAAAGGTGAACCGGCCGAAGGTAAAATCAAAATTGACTAATTGCTGTGAGTAGGCTGGGACATCTGGGCCGCGAGGACGCAAAAGGACGCGAACCACCCGGATCAGCCGAAACAGAGAACTTTTGCACTTGGGACAGTTGGGACAGAAGGGACGCGTGGGATGACACGGAAAGCCGGAGGAGCCGATAGCCAATGAAAGTAACGCCACGTGTCTTTTCAGTCGAAAGAGGGACAGGGAAGCCTGAATCAGGCGGATCAAAGGAAGTTTTTATCCCAGATAGTTTGGGTCATACTGGGCCAAAAGGGACGCGAGTGGACGCGAAAAGCCAGCAGGCTCGCAGACGAATTAGGAAATGCCACGTGTCACAAGGGAAAACGTCCAAAATTTCAAAGGGCAAGGTTTGAAGCATTGGCCCAAGCCAATAAGAAGGAGGACATATGTCCTAATGGAGTAGGGGGAGTGTGGAGCTCAGGGAGGAACTTAGAAGAATTTGGCAAAAATTTTGGCCAAAAAACTAAAAGGTAAAGGATGACCCCGTGCCCTCTGTCCTCCAACCAGATCATGCCACGTGTCCCAAGTGGCGGGGACGCGGGGAAAAAGTGGGAAATTTTCCCAAATTACAAAAAAGTCAAAACTTTCAAGGAAAACCCATGGGAAAGGTGGAGGAGAGAGAATTACGCAACCATTTAGAGCCCGAAACGTGTCATCTAGGTGGCGGAGTGCAGGAAAAAATTTCGAAACCCATTTTTGCCTGTTTTATGCCCTAAATCTTCAGATCGCCATATCTTTCGATCCAGAGCTTGGATTTTGCACGTTCTTTATATCATTGGAAAGCTTATAAAATTTCTCTACATGATTCCAGGGGTCAATCTTGAATTTTGGTTTAGTCTAGAGAGAGAAAGTTAGGAAATGGCTATGACGCGTGTCCATGGCCAGAAATGACATTTCAACGATCAAATTTAATGCAGAATGGGTCGCATTCTCCTCCAATTCAGTCAAAAATGGATAGGGTATGGGTTTGTAAGGTCTCTCCATGCTGATTTTAATGCATTTGTAGTCAATGAAGAATGGGCTCCCACATTTTTGTCACGTTTTCTCTCTCCTGGGCTCGACCCACGCAATGTAAAATCCATATTTGGCTCATTTCTAAAGTGGGTGAAACATTTTTTGGCATAGCAGACTTCTTCTTTCACCTCCAACAAGTGATTATTGCAAGAATCAAGACCTCTTCAAAGATTGTAATAGGTTTTTCTACCTCTCTAAGGTTGTAATGTAGTGGTTTTTTGACATTGGAAATGGTAATGCAAGCTTTGTGAATGGGTTTCAGTCCTTTGTTTGTATTATTTTCTTCATTTCAGACCCTGAATTATATCTTATCAGCCTGTGTATGTTTTATGCTGCAATCTTTGGTTTGTGTCTATTTGCATGACAAAAATATTCACCACTCCTTTTTGGTGCATCACCATCTTTAGTTAGTTTCAATTTTTGTATTTTTATCCCTGTCTCCTTGCATTTTAGAGTGGATTAGAATCTAAACCTTGTAGTTATCACATATAGATCTAAAATTAGAGGAGTTTGAGGAAAACAGCCTCTAATCGGAGATTCCCTCTCACCGTTTACAAGTCCCTCACTTGGAAGCTGTTTCCATGTGTGCCCAATCACATTGGATGCTAGAGTGTTCAACCTAGAAATCTGATAAACATCCAGGGTGCTGTATTTTGCCACTAAACAGTTTTGGCATGCCCGGTGGGACACTAGGGTTAGACATTTCATACTTTAAGAGGGTTGTTCATTTCAAACAACAAATCTTAAGCCACCGTGTTTGGCCACGACTAACAGTTTTGGCACACCGGTGGGGACACTTAGGGTCTCATTTTTATTTGACCAGCAAAGTTGACATGCAGCTGCGCATTTTCTTGCTTGAAAAGAGCTATTATTGCATATCTGGCGACTCTACAGGGGAAGAATCAACTGGTTTCAGCAGGCAGGAATAAACATCATGAGAAGAATACACAATAAGGTCAAGAGTTGGAGAAGAAAAAGTGTGTTTGAAGACCTGTACTTACTTATCTCCAAGAAGAAGGCCAAAGGAGGAAGAAGGATTCAAAGGCTACTCCAATCCACACCAAACATAAACCCTCTCATCTCCTCCCCCCCTGGTTAGGCCTTTCATTCAGTCAATAAGGGTTTTAAGACCAATAGATGGCACAAAACAACCCCAGGTCAACTTCACAGGAAGCAGCCCACTGCCCTTAAGGCCACAACATCAATTCCTATCTAGCCTTGAAGAACATTCCATACTTCACTGAGAAAATCAAACTACTCCAGTGATCATGTTAAAGATATTGCTAAACTTGGTGCACTCCAATGAAATCGATGAGATTGCAAAGTGGCTGTCAAGTTGTTGGCGTTTCATTCAAAGGGAAAGCGTTGACAATGGTTAGGAGCCTGGTTCTATCACAATTGGATCAGCTGGGTTATAGCACTTCATGAGCAATTTGAGAAAAAGTGAGACAACTTGTTCTTTTGGAGCAAGCTGACAACCAGCAAGAGAGATTCCAATGAGTAGCTACCGATTTCAACTTTAGATTTTAAAGACTTGGGAGGGAATTCTAGTGTAGTCAGACCAACAGTAAAAGGTATGCTTTTATCTACTATCTCAACGCCTCTAAATTTGATATTTCTATGTTGATTTAGTACATGGGGGCATAACTATCCCTATGGCTTATAGTATTGCCATTAGGGCTGAAAATTGTTTGATCCAAAGGCTGGCAAACTTGCCCTAGAACTCCCCATGCCATTGTTTCCAAGTTAGAGAGCCCAAACACCAATCAAGAACCTAGTTGGCTCCTTCTCCCACTCATAGAAAGTGAGTTCAAATGAAAGCTTCTTCTACTTCATCTCTAAGTGCCCCAAAATGAGCTTCAAGAAGTATGAAACAATTGAAAAAAACCTAGGCAATGAGCTGGTTACTCTAAAGAGGAAGCAAGCCCAAGTTTTTAGGACCTTCTTATCAACCCCAAGCTCAGCCCTAACAGGAATCCATACCAACCATATAAAGGCCACCTAACCCAGCATGCAAATATGAATCAAACAAGGGCCTCCTACCAATAGACCATTTCAGACCTTATAATCCAAATGCAAAAATCGCCTCTAAGGCATTAGTGCCAACACAAACAACATTGCTCAGGAGTATGATGGGGCTTTCAAGCAATGAGACTCATAACCAATCCATTGTGATTCAATGGTGCTTTTAATCAAGCATTGATGGTGGACAACTAATGTGGCGAGGGTGAGGGAAGTCAAGAAAACAAGCCAACAATAAGAAACATTTCCCACATCAAATCAACCCCAAAGACCCACATTGGTACATTGGCAGAGCAAATGATTTTGTGGCAGGAACCAGGTGTTCTCAGGTGTTTTGTTACAGCCAACAAAAGTCAAAAAAAAAAGACGGAATGTGGGTTGAAGAACAAGAACAACAATTAGCCCAACCCCAATCCACACCTTCCCATGGTCCAAACTGATGGCAAAAAGGGGCAAAATCCAATTTCAAATGCACAAGGGCAGCCAAGAACAGCTCTTTAGCGCCAACCAAATACAGTTATTGTGCCCACGGCCCAAGGAGTGAATGTCCAAACAAGGGATAGAAAAGAGATCCTCATCACCATTCAGTATTATTGATCAGATGAAGAGAATACAAAGTCAATATATCAATGTGGGAATCCCTATCTATCCCAGGCAAAGGTATCTACTACAAGCTGCCATGAAGGACTGGCCAACTTCATACACAACAAAGTTCAGATGCAGACAAATGCTCACAAATGCTGGCCCAGCCTTGAGGGAAATCATGGCAGGACAGCAAGGTAAGGTTTGTTAAAATGTTGAAGCCCCCCTCCTTTCTATGTTTCATAATCATTGGAATAGCTAGTACATAATTGCATGTGATAGCTCCAGGCAAGTAGCTCGGTAAATGCCTAAAACAGATAGCTGACAGCTAGTGTCCAGTATGAAACAACATCCAACGGGGTAGAGATAGATGGGACAACAGTAGCAAACAGTTGAGTGATTAGAAACTTGATCTACTTGCATGCATGTCAAATGTGTTTTTTTACAAGATGTATCAGTCAATATAGACACTTCCCACCCACTTTGGCCCCTATGATGTCAAGGATTTCACAGCAAGAGATTGGGGGATATTGTCTGTGATTGGTCACACAGCTGTTTAGAACGCGGTATGGAACTAAGGCTAAAAATCAGGCAAAACATATTGCCAAAAATTCAATATTGGGAGCCTTACAATCCAAGAGATTGCCAATTGCTCGAATTTTGATCAAGAAGATCACCCAAGCAGGATGAAGCTGACACTAAGGTGGAAGAATCCGGGATCTAACTTCTTGATGAATGGGCAAACAAGATAGATGCTTTGATCCTTATCAAGAAATAGAAAGAATTGGTGAGCTAGGGGTCTATTGATCACGAAGAAAATCAGCCTATTCCTAGTATCACCAAGGCCCAAACCAACAGGTTGACCAATGAAGGTATGGTTAGCTGTTTTTCGAGGGATCAAGGAGTAGACAAGGGGCAGGATTGCAGGAGGTGGAGCCATGCTTGTTCACCTTAAGGATTATTTTTTTATAAAGACTTTTATTTTTAGATTCGTTGAATGTGCTCCAATAACAATTGTTGAAATGACGCCTTGGTGAAAGGGATGCATTAGGCAATAAAGAAGAAAATAAAGATTGCAGGTCTTTGGTGACAGTGAAGTGGTTGTAAATCAGGTCAAGGGACAAACATGCTGCCCAAAGACAGGATTCTAATCAGGTAGGTGCTACTAAGAAACAGGGTTGTTGGGGGAACCTCATGGAAGATTTGGAGGGTTTGTGGCATCAAATCAATTCATAGGAAAGAGAATCAGCTGCTCACAAGCTGCAGCAGTTTGGGACAGCCTTTGATCCATTGTGGAAAGTAGTCGGACAAGAAAATGGTACAGCCAAACATCCATCGTGATTGGTGCGGCATTCAGTGCCCAGATAAAAATGTAGTTGGAAAGTGTCTGAAAATGACCAGAAAATCATCCATTTCTGCGAGAAGAAGAAAGAAAGCCTGAGTTCTTGCCAAGAATCAAGAAAAATGGAACAACAGTATGGTGACCAGGGTAGTACAACTAAGAACTAACAAGCTGCCCAAGGGACTTATCATTTGGAGCCATGTTTTAACCCTAATGACCATTTAGAAAGGAAAAAGAAAAACATTCAGGTCAAGAGAGAGGGAGAGGCTTCAGTATCCATCGTGTAGAAGAGAACAAAACCATGGCCCAAAATTGAAGGGAGACACTGAACAAGAAAGGTATTGTTAAACAGATTGTTGTAAGGGTTCCTTGACGTTGTTGCTTGGAGCTATGAAGACTTGAAAGGTTCAATCCCCCCAATTGTCCGCATCCATCGAATGGGATCAAAATAGTAAGCTGTCGCAGACACAAAGGACCAGTCAATCCACACATGGCGCCATCATGAGGAAAAGAATGGACAAGCTGATTGAGTCAAAGATCATATTCCCAATCAAGCATTCTAGTTGGGGTTGCAACTTAGTTCCAGTCGAAAGAAGAGTGGAGAGATATCAGATTTGTGTTGACTTCAGAGACTTGAATAGAGCCTCTCTCAAGGACATACCCACTCCCTTCCATGGAGAAATCTGAGTGTGGCCTGGCTCTGAGAGGTTTTCACTATGATGGTACTCAGGAGACAATCAGATTATGGGGAAGGAAGAGGACTAGTTCAAGGACCAGACCTTCAAACCAAAATGGGGGAAATTTTGCATAACAAGAAAATTCCATTTGGGCAGTTCCTAACGCTGGTGCTACCTTCCAAGGGCAATGGACATGCTTTAAAGGTTTGAAACAAGTGGTGCGTGATCTACCTGATGATCTCACTATTTTTTCCAAATTACAGCAGACCACCTCCTCATTTGAGGCAAGTCTTCACGAGGTAGAGGAGATTTGGAGGGTCTTTGGAATCCTAAGAAGTTATTTCCTTGCCCATGATGAAGGAAGGCTCCTTGGCCAATTATCTCCACAAGAAGGAATTAGCATTGACCCAGAGAGGGTTTGAAGCCATCAGAGCACTACCATTGCCAAGCCACAGAAAGCCCTTCAGAGTTGTCTTGGGAAGGATATAAAAACATATCGGAGTTGTCCCACATTTGAGCCCTGTTTCAAGCCCCTCACCAAAAATGTTACGAAGAGCATGCTTTCAAGTGGGACAACAGAAGGCAGGAGAGGTTTGAACCAATCAAAGAAGCCATCTCTCAAGCACAACCTCAGCAACTCAGACTTCTCCAAGGATTTCATCCTCTATGCATTTGGAGGTAGTGACAATTTATGCCATTTTGGTACAGCAGACACAGTATAATGATGAGAGCTAATTGCCTTCTTCAGTTGAGCCTAGATGACTATGAGGTGAGATACTCTTTTATTGCGCAGGCGTACTTGACAGTAATCAGAGCTTGAAGAAATTCAAAGCATTAGTTCAAACAACAAGCGTCAGTTTGTGGTCTCCAAATGCGGGGTTAAGGACTTCCGCCTCAACAAGGATTTGACATGAGATAGAAAAGGGTTAGGTTGGGATCACCCATGTTATGGAGTATGACATTGAGATCAAGATCACCAAGCTGGTAAGAGGGAAAGGATTGTGTGAGCAGCGAGGTTTGGGAAGCAAAGGAAGTATGCCAATGAAGAAGAGGATGTTTTGATTAGCCCAGGAACAGCCATCGAAGCCAAGGGTAATCAAGAAGAAAAAAACCAATGTTGCCCCCACTCTTGTAGACCCAAGGTATGATTACCCACTTCCTAGGCACAGGCCTATGCCCTCGGGAGATGAACAAGACCAAGGAGACACTAGGATTGCCAGGTTGTTCTGGTATGCCATGTTGATGGATTTTGTTTAAGAAGAAAGATGTGGAATGGATTGTGCTGCGGTGCAGTATTACACAAATCAGATTCAAAAAGTGTGTAGAAGAGTTTCATGGTGTGGACCCAAGCTGGTGTCATTTGCACCAAGAGTGACAGCTCTAAAAATCATGGAAGGCTGGTTATTATGGGCCTAAATCTTCAGTGATTGCTATGCATGGAATCAAGAGGTGTAAGAAATTGTGCATTCTTCACCGGAAAAGAAAGACCTCTTGCTGCCCTTCCATTACACCAATCTCAGTTGACTAACCATTCATGCAATGGGGTGGGACTTCATTGAGTCATTAATCCCAATTCAAGCCAAGGGCATAAATGGATTTGACAGCCACGGACTACTTCACCAGATGGACAGAAGCAGAGTTAGCACTTTAAGAGGGAAAATGAGTCTAGCATCTAGAATTTTATGGGGGGATAACAACCAGATTTGGTTTGTACCGCTACATCATTTAAGTAATGCATGGCCAGTCTGTGGATCCAGGTGCCTGAGTGGGCTGTAAGATGGTATCTACCTAAGAACATCATCAAACTATGACCCTCAAGTGATACATGCTCGCCGATATCAACACAAGAACTTGTTGAGGTTCATTAGGCGGAATCTGGAAGAGAATCAGAGGGTCTGGCATACCAAACTGAAATCAGCCTTAGGGCTTAATATGGATACTCGCAAAGATTCCACAGGAAATCTCCATTCAAACTTGTCTATGGAAGAGAGGAAATCTTGCCCATGTCATTAGTTGCCAACATTGGAATCAGAAGTAGCTGGAGTGGCTTAGAGTTGAGCACATGGAGCTGGTAACGCATGA